>VRYO01001681.1:5954406-5975337 GCA_009812075.1 Sialia sialis | reverse complement strand
ATTCTTCAATGAAAAAGGTGCGGCTTATATTCGTGAAACTACTGTACATTATCTGCACGCAGGGTAGTGGCATAATTCTAAGGTTTTTGCAGATGAGCCAAAGAAGAAACCATCCTCATCCTCCGTTGCACAAGTGCAATTGGATGACACTGCACAATTGAAAACCAAGGTGAGAGAAGCCAGACATCCACAGATTCACCTTGTTCTTGTGTGGCTGGAGATCACAACAAGCAGTACCTCATTCAGTTTATTTATTAAGCACTGTGAAAGCACTCTCAAGTGTAAGCAACACTGAGAAGAAAAGGAGACTGAGCTCACAGGAATTTTTAGCCTAGGACAGAGCAAGCAGCAGCTGAGATGCAAAGCAGCAAAGCCAATGGAATAAGCACACTTCAATGTACATTGTTAGTGCCAGCAAGACTGCAGCAGCTGCAAAAGCTATTTGGAATGAAAGATTGGAAAGGAAGGGTAAAAAGGTAGCTCTTATATCTCTACTGCCTTTCACTTTTCTTCTCTCCAAGTTGGGGCAAAAGAAGGGGGTTTGCTTTTGTCAGCACTTAGCAGAAAATCTCCTTGGGAGGAAAGCAAGCAAATGGTTAGTTTCCAGGACATTTTAAATGAATTTTATGTTTCCTAAATAAAATAAAAAGCCTTCTGGGGAGTTGACACATTGCAATTTTTGTTTCAAAGAGATTCTCTTTCTAGTCTCAACTCTTTTCTGAGTAGGCTTTCTCACTAAGGAGTCAAAAAAGGAGTCAAGGAAAAAATATTTGTGGATGTGGAGTTATGTACAGATTTGTGCACAGAAATGGAAAGCTTAAACACCAAAACCTAATGCAGAAGGTAGAGAAAGTGACCTGGTTCTGAGCTTTTAAGACAGTTCTAACGCCATTAGGTAGAAATGGACTGATTGGAATACAATGAGACAAAGTGAAAATCCAGCAAGAGCAGCATACCAAAGAAGTAGAAAAGAGGCAGTTGGAAGCAGTGTACTAAGTCCAGAACTATGTTTACAGATGAGGATAAAAAAAAAAAAAAAAAAAGAAAGAAAGAATAGCAGAATATTTTTACAATGTATGATTAGGAACACCAGCCAAATTACTTCCAGGAAGAATATCCTATTTACAGAGCTCTCTAGAGATCCTCTGGGTTCATTCAGCTGACTGTATTGTACAATCACTCCAGTTTAGTTTTTTATCTTCCACATTTGCAGTATATTTGCAGCTATTAGTGGTTCTCTGAGGACAATTATTCTTTAAGAAGTAAAGAAATTTCCCCTTTTCCTTACTCACAAAATCTTAGGAGAATAACACATGCCCAGAAAGTAAGAGTCCACAGCAGAATTAAGCTGGATGCCTGAAGATGGGAACTTCCTGACACAACCACACCTTGTGTAGGAGGACAACTGCATTACTCTGTTATATGTTCACAGTGTATTTTTTCCCAGCAGTTGGGTTTTCTCATTTTTCCTGCAATCTAGAGAATATCCCTGTATTTGTTAGTGCTCTAACAGTAAATTAAACAGTTCTGGAAATGTTTGTTACAGTGTTTCATTTTGTCATATCGATACAGACAGAGTATCTAGAAGAAAGAAGTAGCTGTTTCCCTATTGCATTATGAAGTTTTTCACTTCTGACAAGTGGATGAGCAAATCTAGGAACTCAGTGATCTCTGCAAGTTTTTAATTCTATTATTAGTATCATCAGCACTAACTGCTTTGAGAAGTGCTTTCCAGCCCCTCTTGTACATTTGATAGTGGATGACTGCACTCATATAATAGGCAGAATGTAGTACAATCTGAAGAATTAACATTTGAATGGTGTTTGTGATTTTCAGATTGAATAGGAGCTAATTAAGAAGTCACAAATTCCAGGAGATGGCATGTCTTGTTACAATTTTATGTCCTGGTTTTCAAGTGCAACCAGGTAGAGCTGGATAAGGGAAACTGTGAGATGATGTATCAGAAGAGTCATTTATATTTCTTTCCCTGAATCAGTGGTTTTTATTCTAGTTTATTTTCTGCCACAAAATTGATGTCAGCTTCTAACTTCTCCTTCTGGTTACTCCAGGACAAGTAGAGGAAGATGCCCAGGCACACTTTTCTTTTGGACACACACTCAGAGCTGGAGAAGTTCATGCAGCATAGAAATAACTTTTGTAGAGTTGTTATTATCAAGGAGTTTGATAGGTGACCTCATTGCTCTCTATAGATTCCTGAGGAAGGGGAGTGGAGAGGGAAATGCTGATCTCCTGTCCTCCATATCCATTGATGGGATTGGGTGGGAACAATTAAAATCTGCATCAGGGGAAGTTTAAATTGAACATTAGCAAGCATTATTTGCTGAGAGGGTGGCCAAGTACTTGAACAGGCTTCTAAGAGAGGTGTTAGATAAAGCTTGAGGATATGACAAAGAAGTAATGAGGATGACAAAAGGATCAGGCAGAACAATCTGAGTGCCCTGGTTACTTGGTGTCCTGGTCCATTCAAACAAAATACAGTTGCTGCAGTGAAAGAAATCAATGAAGAAACATCTGGAGAGAAGAGATAGAGGCCCTATCAGCACTGTATTTTGGGAGCTGTATCCTAGAATGCTGTGACTGAAAGAAAATTTTGTGGGTTATGCTGGACAAGCCACAGTGATCACCACACTGGGGTAAGAAAGGCTGGTGCCTTTCTTGTGCTTTATGTGCTAGAGCATGGAGAATGCATATGCGGAAATTATTTACCTCTGTTACATTCATGGTGCTGATATGAGAAAACACTAGAGGTGTGGGAGGGTAGGGAAATGCCAGATAAATTCCTTCATGACTGGGAAAAATATTTTACAGTAGCAGAAGTAGGAAGTTCAGTCAGTTGATTTTATCAGAAAAAAGAGATTGACAGCTGACTCGATGCCAGCATAAAAATACCTCCATGGGAAGAAAATGCAAGGTGCTCTAACAGTATCTTTCTTATTAAAGCAAGGAAAGACACATATATGATATTTGGAAACAGAAACTAGACAATTTGAGACTAACAAAAGCCTTTTATTAGACAAAAAAATTGTTAACTCACTAAAGGGAATTACAAAGGAAAACAGTGAATTTTTTCAAAACAGGACTAGATAGCTTCTTTATATTCTTACATTTTAGTGAGCTCCAAACTTGACCTGGGATATGGGCAATAAGGTGAAAGTTAATACCTGCTAAGGGTTGGTTTGCCAGCATACATGAAAAATTGTTCTTGCTGACCTGAAACACTGGAAACAAACCTGTCCCCTTGAGCATGATGGGCATCTTTAATTTCCTCTGTATTCATATGATCTTCACAGAATCACCAAGTCACTTAGTTCAGAAAACACCTTTGAGATCATCGAATCCAACCGGTGACCTAACACCATCGTTTCAACCAGAGCATGACACTGAGTGCCACATCCAGTCTTTTCCTAAACACCTTGGATGCAGATTTCTCACACCCTTTATAGATAAATTTTAAGGGCAGAAATTTATTGCCACTTCTGTAGTCTTGATTTGGATGTCTGGGAAGAGTGAAGGGTGAGTCAGAAAGTCCTACTTACAGTTTTGGAAATAATTTTCTTGTTCAATAACCTACTGGGGGAAAAAAATGTACCAGTAGGAGAAGTACTAAGACAACTTTAATGAAAGTTACCAGGGAAATACCATTTCAATGGCTTCAACAGACTTTGTAAACATAGTGTTTTCAAGCCCTCTGTTAAACAGAACAACAGCAAAAGCTGTAGCTAGTCCTATTTTAGTGGCTTGAACAACAGTGATAACAAAAACAGCAGCTTTGCTTTTCCCTTCCAGAAAGCAGCAACGTCAGCTAGAATTGGAAGCCAGCTGAAAATAAAGTGAGGCCCCTAACAGCTGAGATACAACAGATGACATTTCCCATACTTCTGTACATCCAGGCTTCTTTCCCTGTAATTCTGTAATTCTGGCTGAACTTGCTAGCTTTTTGCTGCTATTTGGAAAGAGGATTGGGGCAAGTAAAAGTGAACTAGGAGTCCAATAATTTGTTCCTCTGCCTTTGTTAGTCTGGTTACTTTTCTAGAATGACAGGATGCATTTCAATTGAAGCAGTTCACAGTCTTTGTATGTCCTCACTGCAATCTATTTATAAAACACTTTTTTCTCCCTGTAACATTCACTGTTAATGCTACATTTTACTGGTAGTAACTAGTATTTTCAAAGTGTGAACAATTTTCTTTGGGACATTTAAGACACAGGGAGAGAGACTATTTACAAGAGTATTTAGTGACAGGACATAAGGGGGAATAGCTTCGAACTGAGAGAGGGCAGATTTGGATTAGATATCAGGAAAGAATTCTTTACTGTGAGGATGCTGAGGCCCTGGAACTGGTTGTCCAGACGTTGTGGATGTCCCACCCCTGAAGTGTTTAAAGCCAGGCTGAATGGAGCCACCTGGTCTACTGAAAAGTCTCCCTACCTCAGGCCAACATAATTTTCTATGAAATAGTTCTCAGTTCTATGCAATTTTTATTAGAAACAAAGAATATACTTCAGAAAAATACCAAAACAAAACCACTAAAACCAACAACCCTGGGTGATCCAGTGAATAGTCTCCTGGCAGCCTGACTTTGTTTCTAGCAGGACCATCTACTGCACAGAATGTTATGGAGGGCCAGATGCAGCCACCGGTGCTGGAGAGAAGCTCAGCAGGTTTCGGTAAAAACTAGTTACTGCATTAATTAATATTACCAAGGAAGACAAAATCAGTCCCATAAAAAAGGAATATAGTTTTACAGCATGAGCAAGTTTTGCAAAACAGAAATGAGATTTTGAATACAGAGTTGGGTACAATTACAGCTGAAAGGAATTCAGACAACAGAGGAGAAAATTTTTAAGAAAGATTTCATGACAGAAAAAATAGAAGTTAGAAATGAAAGATAAGGATACATACACAGAGAAGGGAATCTATATAGGGCACTAAAGGGAATGAGCATTGTCTTAAGTTATTGAAGAAACAGGATCTGGATGAGGGCCCCTGAATTACATATTCAGAACAACAGTCAAAGCTTATTTGAGCTCTTGCACTTCTGATAGACAAGGATAAGATTTCAGCTGGAAAGAATTACAGTAATAAAATAGAAACCTGTGCAGGATACCAAAAAAGATTTCTGAAAAAGGAAACCAGAATCACAATTTTATCATTAGACTTTGTGTTAGGAGACAAGACAGCACCAATGTACCTTTGAGAGAGCTTGGAAAATTATGATGGGCAGGAAGCTAAGGAAATTTGCATCAGTTGAGGGAAAGTGAACTGGAGGAATCATCCTTAATGAGAATGCTCAAAAGTCCTTTGGATCAGGACTCTGCAAAAAGCTATCCAGTTTCAACAGTGCACAAACATGAGGTCACCCACAATTTCAGCGAAAAGGTAAGCTGGCAGATTTTTTTAAAACACAGTGACTGAAAGATGCACCTAGGTTGTGACTTCTTTAAAAGATTAGTTCTTGTCCTCTCCCACTAAAGATCTTTTGAATTAATTCCCCTGGGGTAATACATTCATAAGTGACAAAATATTAATTTAATCACGACATTAGGACTGAGGAATTCAAATTGAAATATGGTATGCTGATGGAAGACTCAAAACCAAGAAAAAACCCCAATTTATTAGTATTAAGAAGCAAGGGAGAAAGGTGCTGTAAGACAAAAAGAAGGCAAAGTCAGGGTAAAGACAATAGAAAAAAACCAATAAAAATAAAGATGATGCCTTAAGCACCATTTAGAGAGAACAATTGGGGTATTTGACAGAAAGGGAGACTATACCAAGGACTAGTAAAGATGAATCCAAAGAAATAATCAAAAAAACAATGAAGACATCAAAACACTTTAAACTTATTTTTTTCCAATTAATTGTTCTTAAAAAAAATAAAAATCAAGGTTTGCTTTAATTAATTTTGCTTTTCTCCCCCTTTGGTTTTAAAACAAGAACAAAATAGTCAATCTTTTTGGTTTTAATATAGCATTTTACTTCAACTCAAGGGCCAAGTGGAAATGGAAAAGGACTTAATTTTGAACCAAAAAGTGTTAGATTGATTTTTGCAACTAGTGTGTCTGTTTACTTTTTGAGCGATGCAACCCAGAAATTATATCAAATTTTTAAATATTAAGAGATAAGAAAGATGACCTTAAAGACAAAACCCAAATCTTTGGCAATTACCAAATTTGGAAAGTGATTAAGCAAAGGCTTGATTTCTTAGAAGTGAGAGATTGAGAATAAACAACCCTGGTGTAAGTCACTGAGTGTCAAAATGCAGGATCAGTCTCTCCAGTCTTACCAGTATAATGCAGCTCTAAAATCAACATGAACTAGTGAATCAGTCAGCAGGTCTTCACACACCAGGGTTTTCAGGAAAGTGTCCTAGTTTGAAGAACAGGTGTCTGCTAAGAAAGGCAGAAGACTCTCTTTGAAATGGAGAATGCAAACCCCCCCTCTCCAAATTATTATAATTTTGAAATTAAGTGACTCGCCCCCAGCCCCCTCACTCTCAGGCAAAAATATGGGAATTAGGAATAATTTACTAGAAAAATTAAAATAGAAGTACAGTATTACAAAGAACAAACCCAAAATGCTGACAGACTCAGAATACAACCTGACAACCTATCAGTCAGGCAGGGTGTTGGCAGCAGTTTGATTAAATGGTGGCTGCAGTCCCCCTGGAGTGACAGATGTGGTTCTGTTGAAGCAGTGATCCTGTAGAAGGGTGCAGTTTCCCTCTGAAGGTCCAGTGATGATGTGGAAAGGCCCAGTTTTCTTCTGGACTCCAGTGTTCCAAATATCAGTTTTTATCTTGGTAGGAAAGGCTTGGCTCCTCTCCCTGGGTGGAGCATCTCCCAATGGGATGATGTAATTTTATCAGTCATACAGTTGGACTCAGTGGCCCATTAATAGATGATATCTTCCTGAAGGAAGTATGTGTTGTGAAAACATAAAGAACAATGCCCCACCAAGTTTTAACAGATGGCCCATTAGCAGAGAATATCTCCCACGGAGATAAGGATCGCTGCCCCACCCGGCTTCAACAGATGGTGATAGAATACACATTTCTGGTCACATCCTGTATTGCAACCCAAGAGAGAAGGTAAGTCAGAAAAAACTGTGTCCTGACTGGCATGTGTTTTTTTTCATTGCAGCCAATAACAGATGCTATGAGAGAACAATGGGCTGTTTCACATACACCAGGGCCGAATCCAGGATGAATCCTGATTACCTCTGTTATCCAAATGGATGTTTGTTTCTGTGAGTGTCAGGGCTGTAACATGCAAGTGTGAAATAAAGGAGAAAAGCAAGATTTAAAGACAGGAAACTCTGTGGAGACAAATGGAAAGGTAATTGCACAGGAGAACAAAGGGATTTATGCAAATGCACCTGGGTACCTTAGGCGAATATTTCAGTGACTGCATCTCCCCATGCAAGAGAATTCAACTTCTGAACTCTCTCTCAACACTTCCTTTTTAATCTTGTTTTTTTTTCCCCACAGATTTCTGGCTTTAATTGTGCAGATCTTAGACCTTAAAGATGTTGTTTTCTGTTAATGATGATACACAAAGCTGACATGAGGTCAGAACTTAATTAATTTCAGCTCCTTGACTACTTCTAGAAGACAGCAAGAAAGGGGGAAAGATTAATACTTTATGTCTTTCGAAAAACCAACAACAATTATTTTAAATAAAAAGACCTTCTCTCTCTAAGAGTAACAAAAATGCAGTGTACAAAAATAGATGGCACAATTTGTGACTGTGTGAATTTTTTATGAAGATGTATTTCCACATTTGCTTCTCCTGAATCATGTGAGTTAGAAGCATGGTTTCTGATAAGTATCCTATTTTTGTGGCTCTGACTGTGTACTGCTAATTCCATTTTCAAATAATGTATCCTTAAGTGGCATATGTATCTTTGTGTCCTAGGAACCCATCAGCAGAAAAGAATATTGAGTATAATTGATCCAGTTTTGACAGCCAGAGAATACAGTATTTTGTTGGCATATGCAATTGGTGCATTTGTCTATATTTCCTCAGCCTAAGAAAGAAAATATTCTGGACTTCTGGTTGGCTTCTGTGAAAAAAAATATCAGTAAAAAGCAGCAAAGCTGTGCCAATCACAGTAAAATTTTCCTCTGAAAATCTTTAATGCTAGAATAGTATCTTTTTCAAAGAACATTGCTGTATGTAAAACTACTTGCCTTCTTTATAATCAGGGCTTGCTTTTTAAAGAACACTAGAAAAATAGTAAACTTGTGTTTTAGCAAAATACATCTATTTTTATTCTGCCATAACGTCTTTGGGCATATGAAGATGGTTAATATTCTATTTCTGTGCAGGCCTGTGAACCCAGTTCTGTGGTGAAATTATGTAGCTACTGTGAAGAGTCTGCAAAATAAACACCATATTGCATCTTGGGTGCTGTAGTAATTCTGCTGGCTGTTAAGAATTACAAGGCAGATGAACTAACAGGAGGGGAAAGTAAAAAACAAATGAACCAACTAAATCTCAAGCTTACACAGAAGAGACCATGGAAGCAACAAGTACTCTTAAAACTTTCTCTAGTGATGGGTACCAATAGATGGATAGATTGTCTTTTTCTCTCTGCCAGAATGTCAGGGCAAAAATAACAATGTCCACAAATACTTTCTCTGCCAGAGTGACATTTCATCATCTGCAGTACTTTCCCTTAGGTCCCTCCAGAAAACCCTGGGCTTATGTGCATGTCGTGGCATTTCTCTCTCGTATTTCCTCTATCTCTTCCTCTGCCCCTCTGCCTGCCTTTCTTTTCTTCTCTGTCCCACTCCATCTCTTTTTCTTTCCTTCCCTCTCCCCACTCCTCTCATAGTTTCCCACTTAAAATGTCAGTGGATCATTATCTGCCCGTGTGCTTGTGCGCAGAGGACATGGCAGGACAATTACCTGTTCAAAATGCTACAGCACGGCTTCCAGTCAGGACTGGAAGGAACTGTGTGATGGCTGAGGAACTCAGTCAGAGAGCAGAGTGCCTCTGAGCAAGTTTTAGCCATGGTTGATGTGCAGAAGCCCTGTGTGCTGGATGCAGTGGGTGGCAGTAGCTGGCAGGTCTGGTGCTTGGTGGTGCCTCTCTGTGTGGCTGTAAACCATGGAAGGGCCACCTGACAGGGCTGGAAACTGGCCAGCAGTGTCCTTGGCCAAGGTGGAGCATCCTGACTGTGAATAACTAAGAGTGGCAGGAACCAGGGCTGAGCAAGGCTGCAAGGCCACTGACTCATCACCCTTAACAGAGGTGATCTGAGAAGGACGCACACCTTAGGGTCTGGTGGCCACAGCCTGATGGTTTGCATTGCACTCTTCCAGTGAGAGTGCAAACCCAGCAGTCCAGGGCTTAATACTGTCAGAAAAGAAGAGGAAGGATCAGCTTCCAGCTAGTGGGATTAGTACAGTCAGCACCCTTAGCAAGGAGATTTAAATGCCCTGGTTGGGCTGTGGTTTCATGTCAAGAACTGGCTGTGAGTGAGCAAAGTGGGGCTCGGGGACATGGTGTGACCGAGAGCAGCTGCAGTCTCTGGGACAGCTATGGGACGCTGCAGCAGCTCTGTTCAGGGGCTCACAAGAAGGGAGGCACTGGGAAGGCAGCAGAACCCAGAACAGCTCCTGGAAAGCGTCTGGGGGCACTGTGCACATCCTGGGTTGTGCCCTTCTGACTGTCTCCACACTGAGGGCTGTTCTGAGGGCTTGGTGGGTGGGCAGCTTGGCTCAAGGTGACATTAGGAGAATGGTGACAGCACTGAGAGGAGACAAGGTGTGCAAGCAGCACCTTCAATATTCACAGACAAACCCATGTGCCATGTAAATGGACAGAAGGCACAAAGTAACAAACTTCAGTTAAAATAATCCCTCCACAATTTCCCCAAAGAGACAAGGATTGCACCTGACCTGTTCTCATTGCCCCATACTAGGACAATTCGTGTCCCCTTCAAGGACTCCCTGACTCAGGAACAGAACCCAGCCCACAGCAGACAGCCACACATGGATACAGACACTGCCAAAATGGGACCTGCGTTCACTCCTTCAGATCAATACCATTATTTCAGCCTCTCCATGCACTTTCCAGCATTGCAATCCTGGCTGTCATAGTGGTCACCTCTAAAAAGAAGACAGCTCTTCTGTCTAAGCCAATGTTGACCACAATTCCCTTCTCTTTAGTTTCCTGTTGCCCCATAATTCTGTTACTGAGCACGGACAAACTTCTGTCCCATTAATGAAACAGGATAAAGGAACACGAATTAATATTTAAAAACTCCAGTTGGAAACTCTACCTGGGTTTTGCTGGACTTGTCTTTCACTGGGATCAACCTTTTCAAATCTGAAATTATGTTTAAATCTTTCAATTTTTACAATGAAAATAACCTCCCAAAACCAAGTTGAGTTCATCATAAACAAGTATATTTCCTTTTATAATTTCTTGCAGAAACACCCCATTGGCATATTGGTGCTATTAGAGTACAATGTCCTGTAAGGCTTTTTTTTTTTTTTTCCCCCCTCTTTTTTAATAGAACAGAATATCTGGTATTCTATATGGTCTAATTGCAAGTAAGATCATAGTCGAGAAATTAAAGCCTCTGTTCAAGCTGAGGCAACAGATGACCTTCAAGACCACTATAAATTACTAAGGGATTAGGAAAAAAACTACTTCAATGTTAACTTTTGAATCAAATATTTTGAGCTAGAGCTATGAAATGAGAATCCAGCTTATTCTAAACACCATCTGTTGGCTGAGTGTACTTGCACATTTTCAATTGCTTTATTCCACAAACTGCTATTTACTACCCCAAAATGTCTCTTGGTGTGAAGACAACATTTCATAATAAGACACTTTTCCATTTTGGGGCTACTTGTTGGTGGGCCTTGCAGTGTTATTAGAATTACCAAGCTTCTCCAGGATCTGAACAAAGCAAACAAAATAATAAGTGAAACTTCGAAAAACAGTAAAAAATATGCTCTTTGCTATGAGAAGGATGCCAAAAGAGAAATTGTAAAATTGAGAATAACTTAGATATGATTTCTCCTGTCATGTGTATTTTCAGCTTCATATTTTCCCCCATGCTTGTACTTTCTGCATTTTGATAATTACAGAGCACTGGCACTGCATGTGTTCTGATATGAATGCTAACATTAAAAGTTTCCTACCCCAAACAGTACTTTCTGTTTTTCCCCCTAACTTTTTAAATGACGTTTTCTTTCTCTTCCCTTTTAAGATTTTATTATCAATGCAAACAGACATGTCATAGAAAAATTACATATGGAGGCAATACTTAAGGCTTCAAACAGTAATCTGAGTTGGATTGTACTGTTGAAAGCAGGGATTCATCTGCTTTCTATAAAATACAACATGCACAGTGTGCTCTCCTAAATTATAGCATTTAAGGATGGCCTCCTAAATGACTGCCTGTGCCAGCACGATTTTCTGTGCAGCAGAGAGCCCCAGACAGCCAAGGAGCTGTCTCCACAGCAGAGTTAAAAATTATACCCTGCCTTAACCCATTTCCACATGGATACTGTTCCCATTTCTGGTGCACCAGCCACAACACAGAAGCATTTTGCAGACAATATGGTATTTCTCTCTCCCTGCCAGATTAAGTTGAAATATTTATATTCCCTAGGGTGGTGGGCAATGGAGAAGTTTCTACAGACAGCATGTTGCCTGTGAACCATGGGTCA
This sequence comes from Sialia sialis, assembly GCA_009812075.1. Taxonomy (NCBI): domain Eukaryota; kingdom Metazoa; phylum Chordata; class Aves; order Passeriformes; family Turdidae; genus Sialia; species Sialia sialis. The sequence goes on along the minus strand of VRYO01001681.1, from coordinate 5,963,625 downwards.
AGATTATCTAATACCTACATTTTGAGACCTTTAGTCGGAAAAATGAACTCTTATTCTTTCAGGGAGCCTGTTTTGAAGCCAGCTGAGGTAAGTAACTCTTACTGAGGGATATCCTCATGTTCTTGTCAAGAATCTGCTTGTTGCTGAAATAATCATAACTATTTGATTCAAAAAGGATAGTTGTGATAAATGAAATGTTTCCTGTGTTAAACTCTTTTCACAGGGAAAGCACTTCCACAGCCACAGAATGACGGAAAGCTTCCTGTCCTCAGGAAGCAAATATATGTAAGTATATCATTGCAAACATGTAATGTGGTAATTTTACTGCATATAGAACATAACTACTGATGTGTAGTGTAGTCAGTTCAAACACACTGAAAATGAATGATGATGAGGCCAGCAGATAAGCAGAATGTCTTTATGCTGCTATATAATCAGCTTGATCAAGTTGCAGTAACACATCAGTGTTGTTTTGGGCTCAGTGCTATTAGCAGATAAAGCACTTAAAAAATTATCCTGACATTTATCTTCTCCAGTTGAATTAACCCATTCCCTGATCCATTAGAAGTTAATGTACAAACTTAAATTTGGTTTTTTTGTATCATTATACTAAAGGGTGTCTGGTAGGAGGGTTGCTTAAGTACTATTTTTTCCCCTTTACTTGAATTTTTTTCTATCATTAAATTCTTTGAGTTACTTACGTTGCACTGTCATTGAGTCCAATACAGCAAGGACAGTGAAGGTCAACTAATCCATCATTTTCTGATTCTGCTGTGGATCAGCAAAGACATCGAGCATTTCAATGAGACCATCTCACTCCCTCCTCAAAACAAGACCTCTATCCCCTACTCATGTACTTTTAGTCATATAGTAACATCAACAGAGAAGAGCTTGGCCTTAAAAAATTCCTGAAATCCTCATGGAAGCATATATCCAAAAGGCTGATCTGAGATGGGCTAGACCCTACATCTTGGAGTCCTGGGAGAACCCAAGATTTTGTAGCTTGTCTATTTCTGTACTTGGAGATGCAGCAGAAATGCACTGCTTTTTGGTTATCTTGTTTGTTTTGGCTTTTCTCTCCTGGTTTTTGAGTGGACCAGAGCTTTTCAATTTTTTAACTGCTGACCAAAAAGTTCTGCACCAAACTGTTCAGCCTTCACAGTCAGTCTCACCAGAGCACAGTCTGTGGCACTCTTGGTCTGAGGGATGGGATTTCTCAGCTTTCAGCTGGGCATCTGTTCCCTCAGAATTTAATAAGGAGCAGGCACAAAGTCAGACTAATGTTGAGAGCTTTAGAAAAATCTCATACTTGGTGCCACCTCTCTTTCATTAGTCTTTGAGTCAGATCCTCACCTTGAGTGGACTAGAATAGCTTCCTCGATTGGCAGCTGCACTGATTTACACAGCCAAGGACCTGTCTGCCTCTATTTACAAAGCAGTTCCTCGACCCTTTAATGGGTATAGGAGTTTTATAATGAGGTTTTAGAGACCAGTTGTCCAACCAAAATATAATTGCTTCAAAGTAATGAAACATTGTCTTAAGTTGAGCCGGAGTCTGACGCTGATGTGCACATCTTGTGTATCTCTGAGCATATCTAGGTACTCTGCACATGACAGAAACCTCAGGCTGCTTTCAGTGAGCAAAGCCAGTTCTAAGAATCTCTGTAGCCACATTAATGTAGCACTCACAGCAGGGCTTGTTAGCATGCCGGAACAGTTGCCTCCCCCAGAATGAGGCAGCCCACGTAGGCATGCTGTGACACTGTGCCGTGAAACACAAAATATCCTTGAGACTCAGTTATTCAGAACTGGTCCTCAACCAGTTCTGTTATTTAACCACTTTTAGGTAGAAAAGCAGCTGTTTACCTTCACTACCTATGTATCTCAGACTCTTTAAATGTATTTCTTATCATTGCACTATAACAGTGCTGGTTTTGCAACATGGAGAAGACAGCAACTGGAAAAAACTTTTCACTAAACCCTTCTTCAACAAAAAACACAAACCAACAAAACACCAAAAAAAGCCCAGAGCATTGCAACCATTGTCCAGAACTTCCATGTTTAAAACTAGCCTGGATAACAGGGGAACTTCTCAGCACCTCCTTCCTTTTCTTACTCAGGAGGAATTGAAACAAAAGAAAACTGAATGGCTCTATGGGTGCTCAGCTACTGTGCTTTTCAGAAAGTGCCCAGCACCCACTGATAAAAAGCATTCTGGCTTGGAGATTGGTATGAGCAAGGGACTGGAACTGGCACTAGGAAATACATCCTTTGTGGATTTAACAAAAAGTGATTTGCTCAAGTTTTTGCAAAAAGTTTGTGGCAGAACAAGAAATTCAGGTGGGATCTCTTGATAACTAAAGCTAACATCCTTTCTGTAGGACGTCCTTCCTGTCTCTGTATAGCTAGAGGGAAATGTCTGAAAAAAACAGCACATTTTGAACTGCTCTCTAAAATTATTCTGTGTTCTTGTCAGCTGGTATATCTTTCTTCATGAAAATCAGTCTCTCATCATCTAACTAGCCCTGCAGCTCTCTCTGCATAGATTGTCATTACTGAGCCTTGACTCTGTTTTGCCTTTGAAGATAAGACAGCGTGTTCTTATTGCAATATCTGTCTAAATTTCCTAATATGCCAAGCCAGGGGCTGGTCTATGTTTCCTTCTCCTCCTTCCCCGACTTTGTTGTTATTGTTATTTTTCTTACATGAAAATATTTGAAGGCAGATATAAAACTCAGAGAATTCCAGGGAATGACCCATTGACTTGACTAGAAACTGGATCCAATATGTAACAACAGGCAATTTCAGATGCAATTTAATTTAACTTGATTTGGTAAAAATTTAATTTAACCTAATTTAGATTACCTTAGCATCAGAACTAGAGGTACTGCAAGCAAGTGCACTCCACATAGCAATACAGGATGGTTCAGGGACTTCACCCCCTCCCACCAAGCCAGCATCATTGAGTTAACTATGACACTGGGAGCAAAGTACTCATGTCAAAATAGCACTGCCCTCAGCCTAATGATTCCCCCAAGAGGCAAGGCTCGTTAGCTTGCGCACTCTGCCATGCTAATGTGCCATTATCTGGGATACTTCCATGCCTACAAACCAGCTTATAGAACCAGAAATGCCCCGTGGAGCTAATAGACATGAATCGTTTCCCCTACTCCTATTAGAAATCAGGGTATCAGTCCATCCCTTTGTTAACCTCTGATGAAAAGGTGTGGGACCTGCTGCAGAGCTGGCGAGCTCTCTCTGGTCGTTATGGCAGAAAAGCAGCCAAACTTTCTTGTAAAACCTTGTGTCTAAATGCCTGGTATATTTTTCCACACCAAGGCAGCATGTTCTAGTGTGGACAAATTACCCCTTCTATACTCAAGTTAAAAAAAGTTGTACATAGATGATTTTGAAATATCATTTATATGTATGTGTCTGTATTTGTGCATATATTTGTAAAAATAAATGCATCCATATGAAATAAAATTATTCACAGGTGTAACATTAATTAATTTCACAGGTGTAACATACATTAAATAAATACAGAACTGCCCTGTGATACATAAGCAGTCGATATTGGATATATGTGGATTATTTCCAGATTAGAGGTCCTCCTTTTCCTACCACATAGCCAGCCATTAATTTTCTACTGGGACAATTAGTTATTTATTTTCTGGGAATTTAATCCATAATTTTTCTGACAGTTGTGACTGATAGGGGGAAAAAATAAAACAGCAGAAGAATGCCTGCAATGTCTTTAAAATCAGCCTAATTCACTCTCTCAAAAACATTTCAAAATTCATCAATTGTCACTGCTGTCCAGATTCTAGGATGAAGCCACCGTACCTGAAAAGCTGGACATATGGAATTTGTCTACATTTGCTCACTGCCTCTGCTGCAGGTAGCACAGCTGATCCAATTCAAACGTGTCTTCATTCCTTTAGCTGGCTGGCCCTGTTCCTTTCAAGGATGACTAGATCTTATCTCAGCAGCCCCAGTTCTCCCTGTTGAGTGACAACTTCTGACGTTTCAGACTTCAGTGAACTGCAGAATTCAGTTTAGAAAGCATCCAGTTTCCACTCCAGTCACTAGGTACCCTCGACATCTTTATCCATGCCTCTCTTGGGGATCTCTTCAGCTTCCAGACAACCTCCGATTTTATCTTGTTTTGCAGGTTTCAGCAATTCACTTGTTTTGTCATTGAGCTACAGTGCAAGATGCCTTTTCTGCTATGTATGTACAGAAAGTTCTATCTTTTAAAATTTCTTTCAAGCTTAACTTCATCACTCTCAGTCAAAGCCTTTTCCAAGTTTCCCTGGTCTGCTCCTCTAAGAGAACAAAGAGAACTACCAAGAATAGTTGGATTGCTTTTTTTTTCCCCTGCAAAAATTCCATCTCACTCAGACATGTTTATTTCTTCGAATTTCCCATGCTTCCTACTATTCATATTGTTATTAATACAGGGAAGCTATGGGACTAAATAACAGCTCTGAGTTCTGCTTTATTTCTGGTTTCCCTGAGCATATATATATACACACATACACACACATCATCTTATATACTAAACACTTATTTCCTAGAAAGTTTAGGTGGATTCCTAAACAGACACTTTTTATCAAGAAGGAATTCTATTCAGGGGTAAGACGTTGCACTTTCTTCCTTTGAAAACATTAAATACAGAGCAGTAGATATTTGAAAATTAAGGATGTGTTTTTAGCAACAGTTAGACTTTTGTATAATTGCCTAGCTGGTAGAAGTATTTTTAAAAATCATAAGCTGATATAGATATAGGTATAGACAAATACAGATATGGATATATAGATAGATAGATAGATGGATATAGATGATAGATAGATAGATATAGATATAGATATAGATAGATATAAATAACTTAATCTGATCTGATGCTACACTTCACTAATGCCAAGTTACAGCTTTGACAAAAGAGGTCTGATGGTTCTTCGTGTCTTTTAAGGTACTGCTGCTGTTTGCTTCTCATTCAAACCTGTCCCCACATATATTTTCATCTTCAGCCAGTAACTGATGGTAATTAACATCATCCTGTTCCTTATTTGCCATTAAGACAGACACTCTGGAGAGAAAGAGGGTTTGAATTAAGATGCCAGGCTGAAATGCAGGCACATGCCCTCTTCTGGGAAGTCTTCCAGAGACACAAAAATATCTGACAGGGTAATGGGTTACACAGCTGAAAAACCATGGTAAGATTCAATAGAGACCTCATCTGCAAAAGCTCGGACTGGCTTTCCTTACAAACTATACAGCAATACCTGAGACTTTCCCCAGAGAGCCAAGGTGCTTTTGGCCCTTACTCACAGGCATTCCTCAAGGGTAGTTTTTTATTCATTTTTGCTTTCTTGTTTGCAAGAGTTTTCTGTATCTGCTTGTTTGCACAGAATAATGTAGCAGTCTCAAAAGCCAGCTCAGAGCAAGATGATGTGACAGACTACAGACATATTAACCAAGCTATTTAATCCTATTTGTTAGCAAAGCTGGTCAGTGTGGGTGGAACACTGTTCTGATGTATATTCTTTGTACTTAATCCTGTAGCATCTGAGGAAGGGGCTAAAGAGGAAGATGGCCATCATCCAGATTAAAAAGCAACTAGGGAATTACAGTATTTTCATGATTATAAGCCACACCTGATTATAAGCCGCACCTCCCGGCAGCCGGGTAGACCATGGGATTTGTCCATATATAAGCCGCACCTGAATATAAGCTGCACCTTTTTTTTTTTTTTTTTAAAGCAAGGATCCATGTGTAACAAAGTAACAAATTAGTAACAGACACAAATTGGTGTCAGGTGCTCAACTTGCAACAGTTTTCATAGACCAGCAAAGCCTTTAAAGGCAGCCCCAGGCACCCTCCCTGGCTGGCTTTCACTTCCGGGTTGACATTTTGCTGGGATTTGTCCATAGATAAGCCGCACCTGAATATAAGCCGCACTGCTGAGGTAGGCTGGATTTGTCAATGGAAAAGGTGCGGCTTATAATTGTGAAATTACTGTACACTGGCTTTTGATAAAAAGAAATCAACCTGTAAAGCTATAAACAGGAAACATGAAGATCTGTAACATGGAGCAAAGGTGCTGGAGTGGAAACAGAGGCCCAGACAAAACCTGGTCTGGCAGAGACAGAAGCTGCCAGCCAGCATGGTCAGCACAGTCAGCCTCCCCACACAGTGAGCAGCCAGCCACTGGAGTGACAATACTGGGTACAATATGCAGGACCCCACACCTCAGGGGCAATAGATGAACTGCCAGAGTGCTTTCACTGGATTGGCAGCATCCCCAGCACAAGCTGTGTGTGAGCAGAAGAACCTGCCCTCTCAATGTCCTCACAACCCACTGGCACTTGGTGTGCGTAGCCTGGTAGGAAGAGTATGTATAACTCTGCAGGATGAGGACAAATTTAGCTTAGTTTTTTTTTTTTTTTAGTATTCCTTCAGAAGGACGGTTAGAAATTTATAGGTGTTTATTATTATTTTGGAAGTGTGCTATTGTGGTTCATTTTTTGTATAGCTAATGCTATCCCATGTGTAAAATTCAAGGATTGGGATGTAATTACATGTCATTAATAAAACAACAAGTTACTTCAACCATGATTTGATTTAAATTGTGTGAACCATGTAAGGTTTTTTTATTTTGGTCCCTAAGATATGTCTGATCTTTACAAACAAGCAATATTGCTTGTATTTTGAGATACAGTTAAGATATTTCTGTACCATTGAGAGCAAGGGCTGGATGAGGTCCCAGAAGACTTCTTGCTTCTGTTAAACATTGCTGTTAAGCATCCCCTTTCCATCTGCCTGGTCTCAGAGGAGCTTCTTCCTGCAGAGCCCCTTTCCCTCCTGAGCTTGGTCACATCCTTCTTTACTGTACCTGATGACAATCACTCACTGGCCAGCTCTGACATTTCCCAAACTTTTGCCAGAAACCATTCCCAACAGGACAGACCAGAGGTTTCCCCGCAGAAATCCATTGCTCAGGTCAAGAGCAGAAGCTAGGGACAGCTAGAGGAGGAACTGGCTTTTTTTCACAATGAGAAATTTTTCATGTGCATATTAACACATAAATGAAAACAGGAAATTAAAAACAGTAGGAAGACTACTGAGGAAAAGAGGAAGATGATGTGGAAGGAACAGTACAAAAAAGCAGAGGAATAGTCTGAGTCAGGGGGTGTAGGAGGGACACATAGGAATATAGCCCTGACAGTCTTTGGTGGAGCTGAACAGACATTTGGAGACCTAGAAAGAAAAAACAAAGCTCTGCCGAAGGAGAGAGAAGAAGGTAGGAAATTTGAAGGAATGACACAAAATACAAAAGGAAAAAAGGAAAAAAAGATGAATAAAGAAAATGGGGAAAAGAGAGCAAGAAAAAAGAGAGAAGCAGTGCAATACGTATTCTCCAAAACATCCATTAAAGTAATGGATAGAGAGTTTAATTTTATTCCCTTTTCTGTGTAGCAAATTACTTTAAAATGACAGCCTGTGTTGCTTTACAGTGCATACACATGTTTTAGATATCTATATAGAATATTTGTATTTATTAAATTTCAACATTTTAATTAGTTAATCAATTAATTAATTCTTCATTCAAGAAGGAATGCTGGAGGAAAATTAAACACACTATTAATGCAGAAAGCAACAAACAAACAAAAATCCTAGAAATGTGTGTTTCAAATTTTCTGTAAATCACACCAAGTAATTCTATTTCAAAGTATCTGTTTTGCAGAACATAAAAGGATCTTGATTTTTAAAGAATGCCCCTCACATATTCTCTAGAAATCAGACCATTGAAGTTTCCAACTGGCAGCCAAAATCTGAGACATGCAAAGCTAACAATCGTGCCTGGAAACCCAAAATCACATTTTTGTCACCCTTTATATCCTCCTCCCTGCCCACACAGACTCCCTACTGGACTTGAACACAGAGAGGTCTTCATGCTCAGAAGAAATTCCATCTCAAGGATGGTGTCAGCTTCCCCCTCTGATACATTTGTGGGAAGTTATTAATCTAATGCCTGTCTTCTGGCAGTTTCAAATGTGGACAGACAGCTATGGATGACTGAAGTTTAATTATGTTTCTAAAGATGTAAATGAACCCAGAGGCTTAGGGAATGGGGATGTGTTTTAATAAGTACAAACATAGGTAAAATAAATAAACCTGCAATTTGGTTGGATGGGAGACAGAGCAAGTTTATATTAATTATCTCTTTCTTTTTCTTATAATTGAAGTGCAGCTCAACTAAAAATCCCACTCAAGCAGGACCGTAGAAAAAAGCTGCTTCCACAAGGTCACTGGCTCCATCTTTTTGATGTCTCTTGCTAGAGAAACAAAATTCAAATTAAACTGAAGAAAAATAAATATAACCATTTCTTTAAAAATAAATAGAACCATCTTCCCCTGCCACAGTCAATCACAGCACTAATCTGCTTCTGGAGTTGTTACTAATCTTGGAAAAGCATGCACTCTCTCTTCCTTTTAGTAGAATTCCAGTGAACATTGATGAATTTACTATTTATGGTTTCAAAAACATAGGAAGATAGTAGCATGGTCCCAAGATATGGATGTGTGGGCATACATACTCAAGCTGTAAATTTGCTAGCCCCTGAACCACTCCCCTAAAAAAAGGCTGTTTTCTCTACACGTGAACTTTAATCTCTTAATTCTTCTTAATATAACTGCTTTTATTTTATTTTAAAGTATTAGAATCAAGTGCACAGGCTGTGTACACTTGGTAGCACTATTGCTAACAGAATTTTGCATTACTATAATCAGCCAAAATTATTTCCTTCTTTTATGCATGATTCCATGCAAAGGGAGAAAAACACCATTCCTGAGGCTGCAGTGTCAAGGAAATGGTATTTTCTTAGAGCAATGTGGTTGAGTACCTTCTTGGTTTCTTGATCTCCAGAAGGCTCTGCAACCCAGCCAATATGGATTCACCCAGAATTCATTACATACAGATTTTTACCATCTAGAATAAATATCAGTTAACAGTAATTTCAAAAATGTATCTTGCTGATGGCACTTATTACCATCCCATCAGATGAATGCATACTGCTGACTGCATACCCATAAAATGGGTAGTTTTCTTTACATTTCTTTTCCTTTATAATAGTTTCTGTGTGGTAGCGATAAGTACTGCTACTTCGCTTCTAAGGGTTTGGATTTGTGACTCCAATAATTACAGTAATTTCA
>VRYO01001681.1:5916809-5953406 GCA_009812075.1 Sialia sialis | reverse complement strand
AGGTGCAGCTTATAATTGTGAAAGTACTGTACTCCCATTTTGCCCTCTTTGTTCTAAAATATAAGTGTTTAATTTTCTTCTAGAGGTCCCCCAACTTTCTGATAAGTCTTACCTCTCTTTCTGTCACTTACCTGACTGACATACCCTTAAAGTCACAGTTCTCTCCCAAAAGGAAACCAGTTGCTAGAAGGAAATGTGTTTATGATGTTACAAAAGAGAAACATAACTAAATGGTGGTGTGTCATGTTCCTTACACGCTGCTGTGGTCTTTTCCAACCCAGTTTGAAAAACATCCCACTGCTGAGTTCCTGCACAGTTTTTCTGGCACTCAGTGTCTTTTGACATCCCAGAGGACATTATGGTAATGCTTTTTCTGCAGTTTTTACCTCTTTTGTCTCTGTCTTCCTGTTCATCAGAGTTGCTGCAATGCACCATATTTGAAAATATAAACTTTCAACAAGACAAAAGCCATTCAATTGTCTTTTACTGATCTGAGGGGGTGAAGTGGTGTTGTCTACTGCAACCTTGACCAGCAGATTGAAGTCCCTATATCTTTTTCTAAGTCAGAGCTTTGAAAACTTTAAGGTTAAGATTCAGATTGGCTCATATTTTAGGCTTCGCTCCTGATTCTCTTGATTTGCTTCTCAATGTAGTTTTGTATTTTGCAGTTAATTATCTTACAACATAAGCACATCAGAAATTGCTACCGTACTACTAAAGACACTGCAACTCTGAAAAGAGAGTCTTAATATTCCATACTGACAGTAATGCTTACACTCTTTTTTTTTGGAGCACAGACAGAACAGCTGCCTTTGACAATGGAAGCTGTTATGATCATTTTAGTCTAATTTAAGAAACATTCAGTCCTACTCCAATGGCTGTATCAGATGTGTCTGCCTGTGCAGACAACTCTGTCTGCAGTGAGTGCCATGGTGTTAGGCTTCATTCCAAATAATTCATTCCCAAATGCACTCCACTCCCAAAACAAGGCACTAGACCAAGCAAGAATGACCTTACTCCTCTACAGCTACTGCAGCTGAAGGTGCATCATGCAAGTAAAGAAATACATGCATGACTCAGAGTCCTGCCACCCTTATGGTTCAGAACTCAAGTATTTCCACTGCTATCACAGAGAAAGTCAGAGAGTCAGAGAAAGTTCTTTCATCAAGCATACCCAGTCTCAGTGCATGTTTTTGCTGAATTTTCAAGCATAAGCAAGCCATATGTTTTCTGTTATAGGAATCTCATTCCTGATATAATTACCCACTAGTTTAAAATATAATTCAGTAGGCAGTAGGCACAGTGTTCCACTTTTTAAGTGTGACCTTTAGAAGCACATCACCATGTGGTGGGTTGACTTTGGCTTTACACCAGATGACCACCAAAGCTGCTCTATTCACTTCCCTCATCAGCTGGACAGGGAAGAGAAAATATAAAGATTTGTGGGGAGAGGTAAGGATATGAAGAGATCACTCAGCAAAACAAAGACAGACTCATCTTGGGAAAATTAACTTATTACCAATCAAATCCAAGTGGAATAATAAGAAATCTAACCAAATCTTAAAATATCGTCCCCACACCTCCCTTTTCTTCCTAAATCTAACTCACTTGTGTGTTTTTTTTCCTCTTGCCCCACAGTGGCTCCAGGGGACAAAAAACAGAGACTGTTCATCATGTTATGTCTGCTAATCTCTCATCCTCAGCAGGAGGACTCCTCACATTCTTCCCCTGTTCCAGTTGTCCATGGACTTCTCCAACATGACTTCTTCTTCCTGCAGGTTGCAGTTCTTCATAAACTGCCCTTCCATGGTGTGCAGTCCTTCAGGAACAGACTGCTCCAGTGGGAATCCCCGATAGGGTAACAAATCCTGCCAGCAAACCTGCTCCAGTATGGGCTCCTGTCTCCATGGGTCCACAAATCTGGCAAAAGCCTGCTCCAGTGTGGGTTCTTCTCTCCATGAGACCACAGGGCCTGCCAAAAGCCTGCTCCAGGATGGGTTTCATGTGGGATCACAGCCTCCTTCAGGTACCCAGCTGCTTCCAGCGTGGGGTCCTTCATCAGCTGCAGGGGCACAGCTGCTTCACCTGGTCTGCAGCATGGGCTGCAGGGGAATCTCTGCTCCAGCCACTGCAGCTCCTCCTCCTCCTCCTTTGCCCTTGGTGTCTGTAGAGCTGTTTCTGTCACATATTCTCACTGCTTCTCCCACTGAAGTCACCTTTTCTTTCCCCACTACTTCTTAAATACATTATTTCAAAGGTGTTACCTCCATTGCTGATGGGCTCAGCCTATGCCAGTGGTGGGGCAGTCTTGGAGCCAGCTGGCATGGGCTCCATCAGACATGGGGGACACTTCTGACAGCTTCTCCCAGAATACACTCCTCTATGTGCCACCAGTACCAAAACCTTGCCATGCAAACCCATTACACAACAGCATTAGCAAATAGTATTGTAACAAATATATTTTTTTAGCAAAATACTCACAAAAAATTGTAGCAAGTACTAATATTAAATTAGAGAAAATAACTGAATTTTGACATCAAAAAAGCAAAAGACAGCAACAAACAGCTGAATGCCCCACAAACAGAAATAGGATGTTGTATAGCACAGTAGCAGTACTGGATTTTTCTTTTTGTTACTATGAAAAAGTAATAGTTAATTTAGCATTATCTAAAAGAAAATTGAATTCCTAGAAGCTACTCTCAGATAATCCCTTCTAGCAAAACAGTGAATTAGAGGGCTTTTACTACTCAGTTTTTCCACAGAAGTAATCTAGGAACTAAATTTAGTCCTTCAAGTACACTACAAGACTAACCCTGCAACACAGAGTACTGCAAGTAAATTGTGTTCACAAAGAGCATTGTTCACTTCCCAGGCACATGTCTCTTTAAACAATTGCTGCTAAATATGGTTTACTTTACTGGGACTAGGAAGCTACTCTCAGACCTCAGTAACAGAATAGTGAATCTACATTATAAACCTCACTGATGTCTGGAAAAAGAAACCTGCCTATTAGTAGACTTCCTACCTCTTCCTTCCTCTTTCTCTCAAAAGCTTATTTGTACATCTGAAATGAAACTCATTCCCACCTTGCTTGCTTGATCAGCAACACACATATCCAAATAGGATAGGATTTACAATTACATAATTAGCTTTACTAATGGCTTACTTAGATGTGTTAGCAACTTTGAGTTTATTCTTGCATTCTTAGCTGGAAAGAAGTATAAAAAGCCATTTGACAGATCATGCCCTACACTGCAAATAAATGAATGGATACAAAAAGTAATCATGCTTGACCACTATATTGAATGGGTGTTAAGTCACCAGATTCTTAAGAACTTCATCCAGAGGAGTCAACTTCTTTCAGAGTAAATGGTATTTATATATATGCTAGCTCAATCCTCCTCTAGCCTTTTAAGTGACTATCTATATGCAATGCTGACTGAAAGCCATCAGCCCACAACTCATTTCTCCAGGCCTTGCAAATTAGACTTGAAAAGACTCAGAGAGGGTAAAGAGTGCAGTATCATTACCATACAATAATGGTGAGGTCAGGTCTTTGGCTGCACTGAAAAAGTGTGAAGGTGCAAGGGAAAGCCGCTAAGCCAAAGTATGAAGGTGACAGGTATTGGTTGGCTCATGACACAATAGTGACACAATTCTCAGCAGCTCTAGGTATGGCTGACCTGAGTTGGGATCATCCACAGTAGCTGCTGAATGGTGAGTTTCTAGCTGGAAACATACTCCTTCTATACTACCATATAAATTAAATGGGCCTTGGACTATTTCATACCACTAAGGCCAGATGTCTATATCCAGTATTTCTGTAAACAAGATGTTTACATTAATATAACTTTTGGGGAATACTCTTATCTCATGTTAATTCCTTAAAGGTGCCTTGGGTTAATAACAGTTTACTTAGAAATGTGGACAATTGAATTCTATTGCCCAAGACACTTTTCTTGCATAATTTCATATACCAGTAAAAATAGCCACAAAGCCCTCTAGTGCACCTCCATCCTTCATTTGTTGCTAAAGAACTCTCTCTCCCTCCTATCCCTTCTCCATGTGGTTAAATTGTAATTTATAATTTTTCAGGTCTTGACATAGTTCCACCCCAACCAGTAAAAAAACACCAGACAGCCACTCGCTCGCTCAGTTTAATGACACAGAAATGGATGTAAATGATAGTGACAAGAGTAACGACAAAATAATTAGAATGTGCAAAACAGGTGATGTCCAGTGTATTCCCTCCCCAGTTTCCAACCAACACCCAGCCAGTCACCAAGCTATGATCCCTGTACAGCTTTCAACCCAGTTAATTTACTGAGTATGGCACCAAATGATACAGAATCTCCCTTTGGCCAGCTGGTGTCACCTGTGCTGGCTGTGTCACCTCTAAGCTCATCGCGCCCCTCCAGCCTGCTCACTGCTGGGGCAGAAGAAGCTCATAAGTCCCTGACTTGGTGTAAACATTATTTAGCAACAACTAAGAGCATCAGGGTGTTACCAACATTATTCTCATACAAAATTCAAAACACAACACCACAGCAGCAAAATGGGAATAAAATTAACTCTATAAATAAATAGGAATAAAATTAACAGACTGCTGCCTCCAGCCCCAGTGATGATAATTCCACCTCCCCTGCTTTCACCAGACAGGGTCTTCCTTACATCATATGCCCACCAGTGACCTCTGATGCTAATGTATGAAACCAAGCAGTGAAATACAGAACTTTGTCATCTAGAGACACTCACAAGCTGTCTGTATCTAGGATGTGCAATTTAAGAAAAAATTGCCTATGAAGAGAGTTGAATTGAATATAAAAGGCTGGTTTTCTTTACCCAGTATGCTGTTTCCATCAAAATCACACAGCTTTGGGCTAAGTAGGTCAAAACATTCAGAAAAATGCCATAAGAACTACTTTTTAATGCTTTTTTTCCCCAGCATGTGAAATTTTTCACCAGCGAAAGACAAGGATAATGTATTTGAGATGTTTATGATGAAACTTGTTTTCCCTGTATTTTTATTTTCCTGTTTCCTAAGCATTAATTGTACTTGGGAAGCATCTCTCCTTCTTAATTGTGAAATTCATCTCACCTCAGCATAAGCACACACAGAATTTTGGAGAGTAGGATTGAAAGTTATGGACAGACTTTTCTGCTTCCAGAAAATTATACCAAAATTCATTACTGAGACCAACAAAGGGTGAGTTAGACAAGCAACAAGCTCAGAGACTATGGAGCCCACAGTGCTGAAATCCCTTATTTCAGAGGTCTGCCCATTCTCAACATGGTAAATAAATCTTATGGAATACCCACTAGTCACTTTCAGAGAGCTGTTGATAGTTTAGAGCAGAAACAGTATTTTCCTGATGTATAGTTTCAAAGTTAAGCATCTTTATACCCAAAAGCCACTTCTATTCTCCAGGAATTTCCAAACAGTCTATTTTCAAGCTATAAGATAGCAGATCTCTGGGGGCAGAGCAAGCTGTATGGGATTTAGAAGCTGTTCCCCCCTTGCTGAAAAACGGGAAAGGTGAGATCTTCACCTACAGGATTTTATCTTGGCCAGATTTTATCTTGGAGATAACAGAAAATCCTTGGTTGATATCAATATTAAAAAGATTGGAAAATCTCTAGAAGGAAAGTAAGTTCCCCCACTGAACTTCTTACAAAATCTGCATTCGAATTTTTACCTGCTGATTCAGATATTTTTGTTTTTACAAACTCCAGAGGGATGTATTCCTCTAACTAATAGCTGTCTACACAAGATTTGCAAAGCTGTTTTTGCCATTTAGCAGCACGCCTCTACCAGAGTCACTCATCTTTGAGCCTGTTGTGGATGGGTTTTTTTTGTTTGGGTTTTTTGTTTCTTTTTTTTTTTTTTTTTTTTTTTTTTTTGTTTTTTGTTTGTTTTTCTGGGTTTATTTATTTATTTGTGTGTGTGTGTGTTAGGCTGATATATATATGCACTGAAACTCTAGGACTGATGTGTTTAAATGAGGTCCTGAAAAGTTTCCTCTGTTCTTTCCTTCAGACGATTTCACTACAGATTTACCTTTTAATAATCCCATAATTTTCATAGTATTTTACCCAGGGAAGAGTGAAACTATAAAGTTAACAAGTTGATTTAGCAATGCAAACTTTCCATATCCATATATGCACAAACTGTATGTTTTGTATGTGGTAGGCTATTCAAACACTGTGTGTTTTTTTAAGCCATTATAATGGCTTATACTACTCGATAATACCTGGAAAAAAAAAGAATAGACAGCCACAAAGTTAATGAGAATGGGAAAGCTTAAATCTTGTCAAATACTTTCTGACATAAAAGAAATTGCATAGAAACAATTAGACAATGTGTTAATAAGCAGACAGATGTTCTTTCCACTTTTTCTTTAAGAAGCTTAATGTGTTTGACAATATGTGAAGAAAGCCTTCTTCAATACATGAACACATGGGTTGCTACAGAACTGACACTGAATTCTTGTAAATGGGAGTGTTGTCACATTGCATGAATTGCAGCAGAACCGACCAATAGTAGAAAACATTTTTCTTTGTCCTGCACAGTCCAAAACATTGCCTTTTCTGCAAGTTTTCTATTTGCAGACTCATGAAGTCCATTAAGTTCTACCCTTTTCAGAGACCTAGGTTTGATCTGATGTAAATCTTTGTAGTTTGATTCATTTCAGTGAAACAGCCCAACTTTGTGTGGCAATGGCACCTTAACTAACAAAACATATTAATGTTGTTTTCACTGCATTGTATCTGTTTCACAAATTGGTCCGATAGGTTAGAGAGTAAACACACTATGCAATGTAACCACAAGAAACACTACTAAACCAGGAACATAGCTCAGAACTTCAGACATCTGCTTTCAGTCTCCCAAAGAAGTTCTACAAGACTAATTAATTGTAGAGTATGGGTATGCTGTGATAAAAGATACTAGAGAATACGCTACATTCCATGTACTTTTCTAGTAAAGACTATCTATGTTCTTTCTACTCAATAAAATAAATCATCAAAGTTATTGTCTCTTAACTTTGTCCATAAAATGAAATTAATGGAAAAACTATCTAAAACATCATACTCAGAACTGATCTATTATTTTGTCTTCAGTTTTCTAAAAGTGATTCCAAAGTATTGCATTATACTGGTAATAACTGTGGGTTTTGAAAGAAAAAAAAAAAAACCAGGAAAAATAATCATTACATAAAAAGAATCAATACTACAAGAATGAGTTAAAAACTAGTAATGGAAATGGCTCTAAAGTTCAGAATATACTCCTCGAGGAGGCACATTGGCTCCACTGGAAGATGCTTCTCTCTGTGAAAGTCTTCCTTACATGAACTGGGGTGAGAATGTAATTGCGGCAGCAGTGACTGCTGTTTGCTAGCTCTCAGTACACTGATGCAACATCCACTTTTATCCACACACTGAGCCAGAAGAACCTGTAATATCATCTTGCAGTTCTATTAACCAAGATGTTTAGATGGGCAACAGTCTTTCTTGAGAATCGCTTAAAATTATAAGATGAAGGTTAGCAGGTGAGGGAGAAGGAGAGATCTCATATACTCCAGACATGATTTTGAAAGCAATCAAAGATTGCAGATTTGCCTTGACATGACACATTCCTCCACTTTTGCTTATCAGGGTGTTTAAATGCATTGTGAATGCACTCAAACCAGGTGGGGTGAAAACCCTAAACCAAAGAGTTTTGTTTACTCCTCAGCTGGAAGCTAGTACAATTGCTGTACATTTAACTCTCTAGCCTAAACACCACAGCCTTAATTCTCTCCCATACCCATCGTTTAAGCAAGGTTCAGCATCACAACTTCATCAGACTTGAGTCTGCTGGAATAGGGGAGAGGACTCAAGAAGGCATGTTAAAAGAAATAATCCATTTGGGGTTTTTAATGGGTGATCTCTGAATACAGTCCTAAGTACTTGGCATTGTCTATTAAGCACAGTTTCAGATAGTACAATGGTAAGATGAAAGTAAAGGGTCATTTTGTGTCATTTTTCTCCATTACATATGCACTTTAGTAATGTGGGTAACAAGCTAAATTGTGCTGACCTTTATCACAGACAGGGTGTAACTGCTGAAGGAGAAGTGACATTGCTGCATGCCATGTTTTCATTTGCTGCTGCACTTTCCAGGCTTCCTGATACCACATAACCACTCTAATGAGCACATCAGCTCAATAGAGTTACTCACAAATCCCTTTTGAATCATTCTATCAGTTCCAATTGCAGGGGTGAATGCAAATGCCAATCCCAGACCTCCAGCTGGAAAGCATGCAGAAAATTAGACATGTTTTAATTTAGAAGCCCCTCAACTATGGATCATCAAAACAAGAAAGTCTCCTACTAATTACATTCCATGCCATCATGACACTTTAACCTTGTGAGACTGCCTGTCATGTCATGACAACACGCTCAGCAGGCTTCACAAATGTACATCAACATAATAAAGTTGAAAGATGCCCATTTAGCAGTCTTCCAATTTGCTTACAAAGAGAAGGATGAAATTGAAGCCATTAATCCCTTGATTCTTCTTAGGAGCAGTTCCACCACTTTCAAAACTCATGCCAGAGTTTGCTGGAAGCAGTTATAGGAAGGGGTAGATAAAGGTGAATTCAAAGTCCATTCACAACAGCTAAGAAATATCGACCTGCCCTCAGATAAGAACTCCCTATCATAGCAGCACTAGATGTGACTCTCTCACATATTCATTTTCCTCAATAGGCCAATACAAAACTCAACAACCCTGCAATTTCCCTTTCATTTTCTCACTGACAGTCTAGGTCTCCAAGCAGGTACTGTATTCTCTTTCTTTTATGCATAATTTGCAGAGACCATTTTAACACTGCTAAAAATGTTGTCTTTTTCTTCTAAATTCTGGTAATCTAATATTTTAATATTTACATCTAATAGTAATTATGCCTCAATCTTCTTATGTAATGACTTCTGATCACCTTCAGCAACTCCACTTCTGTTTCCTGTCCCTGACACACCTTCTCTCCAGAGCTTTGACTTCAGTTGTTATCAATGAACCTGCTGTAGGACTCTGCTCTGAGGAAAGATGGCAACTGGCACTGGAAGGAAGATGCCTCTTAACATCAGTCACTCATGAAGCTGTGCTGACTACCGTTTACCCAAATTTCAGGTGCAAACCTAAACCAATAGGAGTTTTTTATCCCGGTAAACATGTGAAATCTTTCTCCTTCCATCTGGACCTACATGGAGTTACAGTCAGAGGATAAACACCACAGAGAACACATGGCTTCTCATTGACAGCTGAACACCAAGTGCTACAGTGATACACACACAAATGCTCTTGGGAGATGTTATGGATCCATACAATGCAGTACAGCCAGTTCTCAGTAGTTAATAAGGCTCAATTCACCCAGTTTAGTGCACACCTAAACTTTGAGCCAACAGATATTTTCACTGCCTTTGATGCAAAAGCTGTTCATAAGTTGGAAACTTAGGTACCTGTTCAAAAGCCTTTCTGAGTTTCAGCCACAAATTTTTACCCTATAATAAGTAAATAGTATAGTTCCATTCATACCTAATTAATCATTCCAGTGTATGTTGACACCTGACACCAACTGGAAAAAAACCCAACAAAAACCACATTAATCATCAGAAAAAAATAAACCAGAACAACACCAAGGGCTTGTTTTGCAGACACTTTACTTATGGCAAGGTCAGTTTGCCAGTAGTATGTTATTAGAAAATGTTTTTCATTATTTGTTCATAGAGCCTGTGTTGAAAGGGTTATCTCACTTTTCTCAGCTCAAAGTTTAATTTCAGATATAAAAAAATCTGCTGTCATTAGTCTATCTGTGAGTTATTTATTCATAGAGCTGCTACTACAGGAAATACAGTGATTGAATCTTTCCTACATCCACCGTCTAGAGATTCAGATTTATCTTACAGATTGCAACAGATAAGAGAGTTAGTCAGTAAACCAAAGAAATTCCAAATCCTCTCTTTTCTGAGCTATTTGGATGGAGCATTGAAATGGAGGTTAGTACAACAACCCAACTCACCTTTCAGGAGATAAAAAAAGGTAGCCATTCTACCTCTCTTAAAGTTTGTTTGATTTAACATTGAGAGCTTGAACACTTTCTAAGCCCAGAGGCCATGGACAAAAGAGGCAAGCAAAATCCCAGCACACTACTAGGGTGAATTAAGTTTAGCCTATAAATCCTAAATCAGTGGACAAAACTAGATTAAAATATAAATGCATTTTTCTAAGAGGTCACAAGGTCAGATGTCAGGAAATTGGACAAATAAATAGAGGTGAATCTGAGAAAAGTGATAGGCAAAAAACTAAGGCATTTTTCAATAAAAATGATAATGAGAAGCAGCTTATATAAGACTAGGAATAATAAATAAAAAGGTAATCTGACAATACATTTCTGTAGTTATTGAATAAAAGACTTGGGAAAGAAACAGATGGTGAAGAAATATCAGCTGCGGCCAAGCATAGTTGAAACAAAAGGGAAAAAGTTATTCTGAAACCAAACAAGTCTTGGCATCAAGCTTACCTGTTGAAAGGACACAAATGGGGCAAATTCACTTGAGACATAGAGGTTCCCCAGAGATGTCACTCATAAAGGAGGTAGTGATTTGTGTTACATACACAAGGCTGTCTGCTGTGTCTGCAGCTCCCTCAGAAGATCATAATGGACATTAAGGGCTAAACAAAGGCAAAAGTTTTCTAGTCTACGAGAGATGGTTCACAGAATAGATGAGGTTGCGAGGGATGTCTGGAGTTCATCAGTCCAAACCCCTGCACAAGCAGGGTGACCTAGGGCCAGCTACTCAGGACTGTGACCAGTTGGAATATCTCCAAACATGGAGGCTCCAAAAATTCTCTGGGCAACTGCCGTTAGACCACATTTCTCAAAGACCATCCAGTGCTTCATCATCCTCTGAATAAAGAATTTCTTCCTCATATCTAATCTAAGCTTACTCTCTTCTGGCTTAAAGCCATTGCTGTTGTTCTTTCTCTCCATGCCCTTGTAAAAAGTCCCTCACCAGCTCCCTTGTAAGCTCCTCAAAGCACTGGAAGGCTGCTATTAGGTCACATCTCATTCTCTTCTCCAGGCCAAACAACCCCAACTCTTTCAGACTTTCCTCACAGAAGAGCAAAGATGCAGACACTGAAGCTGTGAATTGACTGACCCTGAAAAAATTTTAAAACCCTTCTTAGTGACTGGCCAGATTAAAGTGTGATCATATTGTGATTTATGTGCACACTGTCACACGTGATAAGGTACACCAGGGACTTCAGGAAAGTCAAGTCAACATTTAAATTATCACAAAGATAACCATACTTATGGCTGTCAGTACAGCCTAGACCTGAAATATAGATCTGTGCTTCTTTGTTTTTTTTGTGGTCACTTAAAGATGCTAAATCTTAATATCACAGAAGTTGAGAAGAATTTTAAAATCTGTATCTGCTGATAAGTGTAGTTTTCCAACAGCTAAGTTTCTGGTTGTAGAAAAAAATGTATCCTTCAATTAATGAAAATTAGTTTTTGTTCATCCATAGTGCAACTATATTTTGGTTCTCATAATATTTCATTCATTATTATTTTCCATAAGCTGTTATCAATAGTAATTTTATATGTCTATCCCTAAACTTTTAATTTGTACTGTCTTTGGAGATCTGTAGTGATAACTCAACTAGGCCTAAATCTTACGCATAAAAGATTTTGCTTGGATCTTTGTTACTGAATATTGCTGTGACATCAGAAAAATATCTGACCTGGGTAAAAATGGAAATATCTGTGAATTATGTACAATTCTTCACGTATTGGAATAAAAAAAAAGTCTTTTCATGTTTTGCAAAACATTTCTGAAATAGTCCAACCAGTTGATTTTTAAGATTGCAGCAAAACTTTTCCTTGTTGCTGTAGAGATTGAAATGGGCATAGATATAAAAGCTAAACCATTTCCATAAATATTTCAAATACTAGATAAGGTAAGGACCTGTCAGCATTTCTTTAGGAAATCATTATTTTCAGAGACTGTGACTCAAAATGTGAAAAAGTAAGACTTCTCTTTGGACTCCAAATCATCTTAAAATTAAGGGTGCCTCATCCAGTCTGACAGAAAATTACTTCTTGCAACTGTGAAAAAATGTAAAACTAATGTAGGACTTCCTACCTCCATTCCTCCTCGCAGAAACTATAGACCTCAAATGTGTGGCTGTTTCTGTAAACTATATTCCTGTAGTTTAACTGGATCTTTTTAATTTTAAGTGGGAACTTTATTTTCCCAAGTGTCCATAATACAGATTAACAGTTTTGGATATGAACTAGTACAGATTAGAGGAGAAATATTCATATCAGGCTTCGTGTGTGTTCTTTCTTTCTTATTAACAAAAAGATAAAAAGCATTTAAGAAGGTCGAGTTTTACCTCTGCCAGCCAAGTAATTCTGCAGGAGTCTGTCTGTCTCTTTAACCCTTCTTTTAAAGTGATTTTGTTATACTGCAGTGCTTATGATATTATACAGCTATGGAATCTACAAGTAACAGCAGCTGCTTGACAAACAAGGCATCTAGACCCAAGAAGCTCCTTTCACAGCATCAGCTCACAGACCTGTAATTCTGGAGGGAACTATTTATAAGGTATGAATTTGTATGAATTACAGGGCAAAAGTAATGGCAACAGTAAACAAACGTATGAACTAGAGAGCTTGCATAAAGTGGAATGATTGCCATTTCATTTCTCATTCGTCTACCCCCTAAAGTTACCCTAATGGAAGGAATTTGTAATTTTCAGGAACCAATTCAAAACCTTGATGAACTTCATTTAGCAGGACATGGCAACAAGACAAAGCAATTATCTCAGCTGTTTGCAAAACATTACTAGCCATCCATCTCTTGTTACACTTTCCAAATGTCTGGAACAGACCTCAAAGGAGACTCCAACCTGTTCCTGTGTTGTGATATTATCTACAGTAAAGTAAAATGCAGGTAATAGCTCCATTGGATTCAATATCTCATACCCCACTTTGGTTTGTACTTTCTCATATCAGGCATTGTCATGCCTAGGTAACACTATGAAAGAAAAAATACTTCAAGGCTTAAATAAACCTCAATATCTCAAATGTTCAGCAGGTATTGAGGATCATGAATACACCGTGCAGAATGGGAAAACATTTACTTTGTAATAAAAATATTTAACACCTCCTTCTTCCACTCTACACCTCAGGCATCTCCACAATCATCAATCTCCTCCAGTAGCTGTTTGGCAAAACATTCTGCTTCAGCTAAAACATGCATTCTGTAGCATATTGGCAAAAGTTCACCAAATGGAACTGAAATACACCTTTGCTTCAATAAAGAAGTAAGTGCTTGTATCAGAGACTCAAGATTTCCACATTTGAAATACTGAATATTTTCCTCAGTGATATCTGATCAAAAAGGCCAATGCCCTGGATCTCACTACCATTTGTCTGTCTCCAAAGCATCAGTAATTGTGAACAGCATTGCCACTCTCAGCACATGCAATTATGCACATAAAACTCAGTCACCTCCTGACTTTTTACCACCTCTACTTGAGAGCTCAATTGTTTTTGGACTGGTTATTCCAAATATTAACCAACAGAACTGAACTGTATGTGAACTTGCTCAAGACAGTCTCAAATCCATCTGGGATTGGCAGCATTTCCTTGGAAGCCACTAAAATCCCCTCTTCTTTCAAAGCAAAAGAACCAAGAAAATTAGCAAAAGGCAATAGTCCTAGCATGCTGTTTCTCATAAATTGATACTTCTTTTAAGATGCGGTCAAAGACATCTTATGTAGCAAAAGGTTGATACTTCAACCTTTCATTTAATAATAGTGATACTCAACTTCAAAAAGAAAACTTCAACATCTCTGCAGGAAGAAAATAATTATTTGAGATCTCCTTCAAAATTTTACAAAGCTACATGCTGTTTTGCAGAAACAAGTATCACTATTCTACATGGCATGCTCAGCTACATACACTGTTAAAGCATAAAGTTACATTTCAGCCTTTCTCTAAGTGTTTAAAAGGAACAGCACAATGCTCTGTATGGAAGTAGTAACCTTATTAATGATATTTGACACATCCCTAGCATAAGCCTTTGTTGCAGTTGGTTATAACTTTTCATGTTTTAAATATTGAGGCTAAACTTGATACTTACATGTGGAGATAAAAATAGTGTGCCATTTTTCCACATCCAAAAGACTCATTAGTTTCCTTTTATCCAACCTGATCCTCTTTTTCTTCTAAGACAAGTAACTATCTTCAGGGTTTAGAACAATGGTTTAAGACCTGTGGATTTTATGTCTACATTTGTTAGCTGTCTTCCTTGTCATCTCTGTAGCAAGAGAAGGAAAAGCAAAACCTCTGAAAATTTCTATTTCAAATCTGCAGAAGTTCCTGAGTACAGGTAAGATCTCTTTTTTTCAGAGGGTTTTATGTATGTTTAACTGTAGTTCTCTTTCTCTTTCCCCAAAAAGTTTTAGGATAACACAATTTCAGCATTCTGCTAAATTGGATCCCCCCATTCAGTTAAAAAGATGAACATTTGAGAATGAATAGGGATAATCTATCAGGAGACTGCTGCTTGCACAAGTCCTGGATACCTGTCAACTGCTTTAGAAGGTCTGAAGTCAAGGTTGCAGGAAGATGCTTAAAAAAATGAGAGATTATTTAGTGGATAGGCTACTTAATTCAGTAAACCCTCCAACGCTTCTGCTTAATGGTAGCAAATTAGTGAAAACGAATTTGTCACAGGCTACCCTCTAATAAGCAGTCATGGTTATCTGAGGTACCTGGAAATGCTTTTACATCAATTCTGTAATTGAAACCTTTGAAGAAGGGTTTGAATGTAAGAAGCATCCTGTATGCTAAATAGCCTGAAGATTCATGCCTTCAGTTGAATGCCCAAAGTGAGCAGATCCTTGGCTTTGGCTTCTTGGGCCTATAAAAAGGGATATTAATAGCAGCCAGCCTCAGCTAGGAGTTAAACTCATGAATGTTTGCGAAACGAGTTCCTCAACAAATTAATAATTTTGAATTCAATACAAGGATCAAGGAGCTGGAGATGTGAAAGCAATATTAAATAAAACATTCATTGAAAGCTGAGGTCTTAGGGGGGAAAAAAAGCTACAATCTATAGTTACATAATTGTACGTTTTATTATAACAAACAGGCAAAGGTGGTAAATTAAGGTCATAGAAGCAAACTTAATTCCATCACTTCCCAATTTCAGCATATTTAACTTTGCAGCCTCAAAGTTCTTCTAGTGCAGGATTTTTGGATTCAGCACAGTATATTTTTTGTAAAACAGCCAAAATCAGCTGTGAATCAATGCCAAACCCTTGCATACTACAAATATACCAAAATCTGTCTTTTTATCTAGTTCAAAAAAAGACAGTAAGTTTGTAAGTGCTTGTTTTGGAGATTGGAATTCATTTGTTTCCAATAATTTAGTTATCAAAGTGTGTCATATCCCTCTGTTCTGTAATATTCACTAAAAAACCGCCAAAACATTACTCAGAGAAAACACTTTCTGGACAGTGCAAAAGGGTTCCATGAATCTCACTAAGGTCAGAAAAAAATCTCCACAAAGTGACTGGGCTGACTGAAGTGAATTTTAAAGGGAGATACAGCTCCCTAGTAGAGTACTGAATGAGAAGGAGGAAGACTAGAGAGTGAAAAAGAAGGATGAAAAGATTGTTTCTGTGTGTTTAGAGCAAAAGACAAGGAACTAAAGAGGCATCCAATTAACAGCAGAAGCTGTTCAAATATCTTACTTATACAAATGTGTTTAGCTATTTTCAGAGCTGAATTTTACCTATTTAAGATACACTTCAACTTACCCTACTGGAGTGGTTTCAGAACTTTATGCAGTTATGCAGCAACACATTGTCCTTTATGTGTCACTTTCCTTGAATTTACAAGTCAGTTGATACTGTTCCTTCCATGCAGTTCAGGTTAACGATGGGTTAAGAGGAACATGCCCAACAAATTTTTAAATCTGGGCAAGCTCAGTGCCAGACCAGTTCCAGAGATACGTAGGAAGAAAAGGAATCTGGAGAAGGAGGCCTCCTAAAAATTTACTCAGTAACAGGCTATAAAGCTTTATGGGATACCTGGCATATTCCTATGGCACGCAGCAGTGATTTGGACAAAACAACAGAGCTGATGTGGCTCCTTGAAGCAAAGAAAACTTGGTCACAGCTACTACACACGTTATGGAGATAACTTATGCTCTGGTCTACAACATAAATAGACCTACTTTACATCACCTTAGCAGTTATTATATTTTAAAGTGTAGGAACTGAAATGCAAAAGCCACTCAAAGCAACTCTTAAATATGAAAAACTAGGCTTTAAATTAGTTAAATATTTAAGCACATGCACCAGCACTTACATCAAAGTTGTTCAATTTAAGTGTTACTTTTTGGACTAGTACCATAAATCAACAGGAGTCAGAACATGCAAAAGTTTATGTTCTAGTAGTGACATGATTTTGGCACTCACAAAACTTTCTATTCCGGTTTTCTCATTAAACATATCACTTAATATGTATAAGGATGCTTAGACAAAACTATTACTTGTCAAACTGATATAATCATTCACTATCACTAATGCTTTCTATACTTGCATGCAAATTTTCCTTTTAAAAACATTCTTTAAATAACTGCATCTTAAGATTTCTGAGTTTTCTTGCACATTGGCAAGAAACCACACATATTCTTAGACACTATCACATTTAGTATTCCTTAAAACTCTTTTTTGCTTGTAATGGGCCTGCATTCTTCATTTAATTTGCTACGGCATGAAAACCACACACATCACATTTTTATCCTAAAGGATCCCAAAATTAAATGGAAACTAAGTGATCTGCAAATCAGTAGGAGTATTTTGATAAACTCTGAAATGCAATCAGCTGTGTCTTGAATTGCAGCCATTGTTTAGCAGTACATGCCTACCACTTTACAGCTTGTAGCAAGCGCTGAAAAATTGTACCTTTGCTAATAACCAACGATGCCGTGGAAAATTAAGTAGGTAATATGTCATTAACAGATCTGGAGTTCAGCCAAGACAGAGAAGCTGATTTCATTACTTTTCTGCTGAGTTCCAAAGAATACAAAGTGACTTGAGGAGATCCTCAGTTTTCTGTATGATTTAAAGGACAGAAACTCTAAATGACACATGCCACACCAGGGTGATTTCAGCTGTGGTTTTTCTATTTATATAAAGCCAAAAAAAAAATAAAAAAATTATCCAGTCTTTGTTTGGCATTACTGTCCAAAAATTATGGAACACAGTTTTAAAGACAATAAATAGATATAGTTGCTCAAATCTTATCCAAGAATACCAAAGATGAACATTAAAATTCCCTGTGAGGTTATAGATTATCCCATCTCCAGTGCACGTTGTACACTCTTGTGTTGCAGAGTTTAAGTTTTCTTTCAAGACTGAAATAAACATCTATAATAATGAATTTATGTCAAAATTTGTGAATAGAATAAAACATCTCCCTAACAAAGCTCTTTTTAATTCATTGCATTTAAGAGCCTCAGGTTATGAAATAGCCATTCTCTAAGGTTTTCTGTATCTCAGCAGTAAATTCCAGAATGGAGACTCCTAGCTGCGCCAAGATTAAAAGTAAATTCTCTTCAGCAAAGAAGATGGGTGTTCTAAACAAAACAGGAGGGAAAGTTAACACAATAATTCCATCACAAGAGAAGTGTATAACTTCCTAATAAGCTATTGCTGAATTTCCTTCATCAAGCATGCTTTTGATGATCCACAGAGACTGGAAGAGGCCTGTACTCAATAACCATTTTATTCATACTCTTACACCCCTATTGGCCTTTCTGAGCAAGAAAGCTTCCAGCACCAACGCACTCCAACATTCTAAGACTACTGCCTCCAACATTCATGAGATCAAAACCAGAAGAAAATTTGTCAAAATGCATCACAGCTGGGAAATGGAAGACAAAGGACTACAAAATGCCGGTGAACAGGGAAAGAATCTAACAACTATGGAAAACTTGATCTGGTATCTGAAAAGAATATTTTTCTGTTTGAATCAGAAGCTTCCTAGGGAAGAGCAACACTATTAATGAGAGGCACTCCAGCCAACAAGAAAAATACAGTCATGCATGTGCAGAAATCCCAGAAATATGCACTTATTGTTGTATGTGCAAAGGACAGCCCAGCACCAGCTAGACTTAAAGAATCTGGAGCACCCATATGCATCATCTCCTGAGAGAAATAGCAGGGATTGTCTTGATTCTAGTGCTTAAAAAGGGAAAGCCTTGCCTTCTAGTTGTTTCAATAACAATAGTGATGGAGAAACCTTGTACCGTCTTAAAGGAATTTCATGAAACTAAGACCAAGACCTTGAAGACAGTGAACAATTTTTTCTACTGTCTACAAGCTAAATCCAGCTTTAATTCCTTATTATTTTAACAATGAATTCTGGCAATTTTCCTATCAGATATTATTATTGTTATTTTGCAGAGGGAAAAATGGAAGAGCTAACTGAAGATTGCCCTATAAGCACACAAAAAAGTTAAGAAATTAGATCTCCAAAGCAGATAGCTTTGAATCACTGAATTATTTTTCCATACATCTCCATTTGCTACAGATGCAAGCTTTCAGAAGGGAACAGACACATTTCTGGCCTTCAGAGTTGCAGGACGAGCTAGAGCTGTAAACATAATGTACACATGGGCTGTAGCCAGGATTTTGGATGCAAGCTCTGATGCCAGATCTGGGTTCAAATGACACTGATCTCCAGATTAAAACCAATAAACACTCAAATCTGTAGTCATAAGTACACAGATGGTGCTGCCCATATGTTTTTGTGGCATACACAGGGGAAAATCCAATAATTTAATTTGCACTTTTTCCTCTTCATTGATATGATAATTAAATTCCCTGGGAACATACTCAACAGCTTATAGGAGAAGGAAACATTCAGAACTTGGTAGCATTGACTTATTTAGCAAGCAAGGGAAGTGAGAACTGCTACGATTTATAGAATTTACATGATGACAGAGCAAATCTTAAACAGAGCATGTTAACTCCTAGACATGCTGTAAAGACTAAGGAGACAGGATGAACTGTTGTATATGGCATTTCATTTCTAGATCACTGGGCTAGATTATTGAATGAGCCCAAGGTGACAGAATTATTTTTGCTACTTACAGAGAAGCAAAGCTTTTTGTAAGAGTTCAGACACTGAAATAAGGAGGACAGTTTTTCTTCCAGGTTTATTGCTAACATTTAAAACAATGCTTCCATTAAATGAGTATTTTCACTCTTGATCAGTTCAAGGGGTTCATTATTTTCAGGTTGTGTAATTATGTAGATTTCTAACAAGTATTCTCTTCCTCTGAACACTAGACCCAAGTGCTACTTTTGGTATTTGCTTGATGCTCAGAATGTGGTAATGACACCTGGAAGAAATTTTTTCATGGACATATCTAAAAATTATGTCTCACTTCGCATCCATTTATGTGAAAAATCATATTCAATAGGCATTTATATTTTTTTACCACTTAGGTTAAAAGTTTCAAATGAAAGCTGGCCATCCTAATATATTTTAACACACATAAAATGTCCCTATGGTTCAAATAAAATATATGTCTATGAAGAATACAGATTTATTAACTATGAAAAAAAGAGAAAGATTTTCTTTGTGAGACTTGTCAAATCTCGAATCTCATTCAATCTGATTTTTTCTCTGATGCAAATCCAATTTGTATATATTTATAGACTTATGTTAGCTTGCACAATAGTGTATGACCATTAACATAATACACAGTAGGACATAGGAATTGTTAAGTACATACCTAAAATTGCCTAAAAGTTTAGTTATGAATAACTCCTCCCAAATGTATTCTGCCTGCTTATTTTGTTATCATATTTGATGAGCATTTTCTAAGGAGTTCCAGATTAGCACATTTCTACCATTTTTTGTGCATTGTTTGCTGTTGAGAAAATAAATAAACAATGACATTCCACATGTGTCAGATGTCTTTTATTTAAGTCTTTCAGTTTATATGGCCACAAAGAATCAATCAAAATACAAGATGCGTCACTGGCTAAAGCCCATAGTGAGCTTCTTAAAAAAATTTTATTCTTTTGGTAACCCTTAAGCACTGTGTTTTCTCATGTCTTTTTGTTTTCTACCATCAGCTTGTCAATGAATCCGTAAAAAATGTTAAGGTTGACTAAGATGCAGGAAGGAGATCTAAAAAAGCACATTTGGGAAGAGAACATTTGGAGTAACAAGTATGTGAGGAGTCTGTAATGCTGGCCTTAGGAGAATAACTTAAGAGTGCTAAAATCAAAGAAACTACTGCCCTGAGCTAGCAGCTCTTCTCCAGAGAGAAATTCATCTTAGGGGAAATAACCACCTTTAGGTTTAAAAAAAAAACAAAAAAAACCCCATCCTTTTAGGGCTAAAAAAATGCTTCTTAACTAGCTATTTACAAATAGCTGCCTATTTAGCATCCCTGCAAAGCTTAGAGAAAAAGACACTGTTTTAAAAGGACCATTAAGACCACAATGATTGGGTATTCACAGTTAAGAAACACCATTTTAAAGCTCCTGTACTTCCTCCAGTTCCTTTATACATGTTGCATTATGATGAAATCTTTAGTAAACACAATCAGATGACATTTTTCCCCCACAGGATCCTGCCTAATGCAATGCACAGGATTCAGTGTGCTCCATTAATCAGCAGCTATTCAATAACCTTATCCCCATTATCTTCCCAGCATCACCCTTTCCCCCAGTGGCCTCAACACTTCTCCAGCTCTTCCTGGAATTCACAAGGCTGCTCTCAGCCTTCAGAAGGCATGGGAGTGCATCAAGTCCCACCTAGCCAGATGCTGCAGGATAAAAAGGGACTTCTGCTGCTACCCACTGTGAGAGGAGGTGTGCAAGATTACAGAAGTCTTGAATGTTTCAATTCTTTTTCCCCTCAGGATAAAGGACCAGGGAGCAGGGCCACACTGCTAAGGGCAGGGAGAGATTTCTGCATGCTCTGATTTGCTGCTACCTAAGTCTATGGCCCATCTCCTAACAGCAAACATTCACATGGACAGGCTTTCCTTCATCTCTCACAACAACACCAGACACGACTCCCTCCTCCACAAGGGAATCTCCTTCCAGCCACACTCAGGAAGAATTGGCAAGCCTGATACACTCAGATTTAAAATGAAAATAGAAATGAAACTTCACAAAGTGCTTCTAAAATGATGGTTCCCATGAGATATTTACCTATAGATGACACATACTAGGTTTTGGCAAGTCATGTGAGCTGTTCATGCCTAATTTTTTTGAATGCTTCCCAAACACACTCCAGGGTGCTGTGTAAGTTGTGACAGCATCCTGACCCATCTGCACCATGGGTACTCAAGATGTGTGCTAAGTTTGGGTTTGGGTTAAGTGACTCAGGTAGCAGTAGAGATCTATGATGGAAACAAGGTGAGGACATATTTTTATACAGAGCTTTCAGTGTCCCCTGGCCATTTTATTATCCCATCTCTTCTTCACTCCTCTGCTTTTGATTCCTCACTGCATGTCTTTCTATAAATGAAGCACAGGGATTTATGCACAAGAGCTGCTGCTACCACATTTGTAGAGCAGTTGGATAGCTTTAGCACACGTGAATAGTGCTGCACCTGCACAGCTGATTCAGCCCTGGAGCAGACCAGGATGTGTACTGAACAAGATGACACAGAAAGGACAGAAAGGGAAGGGAAAAGTGTCAGAGCTGCTCTGTGTAAATGTACCACATTGGCCTCAATGCTAAATACACAGCAGTAGCTACAGTCCCTGCTCCTGCTACATCCAAACACCCATCCTTACCAGCACTTCCTGCACATCACTGCCTCAAGGACACCTCCCAGGCACTTCCAGTGCCACAGATACAGAATGACTCTTGTGGTGACTGCTGGGGCAACTTCTGCTGCTCCACCCATCCCCTTGAGAGGCAGCCCATGATCAGAAAAATAGTAATTGACTAGCTAGTATATCCTCAACACTTCAGTTGTCTTAGATCCACCCACCAGAGGCCATTACGTCCAATTAAATTGTGACTTAATGAGAAGTTATGGGAGACCTTGTGATGCTACTGGTTGTGTATAGAATAGTCACAAAAAAAGTTTATTTCAAGACCAAGATATTGCTCTCTATTATAAACCATTACATTTACCTAACTGGTCATATCAGCACCTTGAGAAAATCTTGATATCCCTGGCAAGTTTGGGTAGACATTTAAAATTTTTTTTAATGGTGGTTTAGTTAATTTTTTAGTAAACAGCTGAATAAAGGAAGTTCCCAGAGCTCTATTTCTCTTTACAGTACCACAACTTTTCCTGTGTTTTGAGTAAGGACAGTGGGCCTGTTGTATTTTTTGTTTGTGGTTGTTGAGATTTTTTATTTGCTTTGGGAGGTTTTGTTTTGATTTTTTAATATATATATATATATAATAACTACTATATAAATATTTATAAATATAAATATATATATATATATATATATATAAGTTTATAATATATAAAACTTATTACAATTATGAGCAACAACTCAGAGTTCTCTATTACCATCATGCAGGAATATTTCACTACTGAAACGACTCCAGGTCAGTTTGATTTACTGTTAGTCTTGCAATTTTATGTGAAACTGCTCTTCCACCTATGCAGCTTCACTGTAAGGAATGACAACAAAAGCAATCCTTTTTCTTTTTTACTCACCAGGAATTTAAAATTCAGAGGACGGGCAATAAGCCATGAAGAATTGTGTGAATTAGTTGCTAGACTGGGGATAGAAAATGCACTTGGGAATTAGCAACATTAAAATACTTGGGCATTATTTTCTTTTATCTGAAGTAGGCTAGCTGTGAAGAAGGAATGATGTGCAAAGTGCTTTAATTGCTTTGGAGATCTACTTTTGGACATGTTCAAACTCCCTTTAGGCTTGTGAACTTGTAGAACCCTCAAACTTAAATTGAGGGAGAAAAAAGTAAAATAGAAAACAAATAAGTATAATCCTCTCCCTCCTCCATCTAATATTTTCAGATTTTCTCAGATCTGATTTACATCAGTGAATTAAGCATGTACCTTTAGAAGTGTAACCTACATGTTTGCTTAAACTGTACTAAATTTCAATCCTAACTTTGCTCTGTTTCCTAAGAACTGCCCTCTTTTTCATCATTTAAGGTACACGCTGCTCTTTGCATTCTCAATAGGATGGTGGCAGAGCTGAAAGAATGAGAAAGAATCTGTCTTAATCCCTCATGATCTCCCTAAGCATCAGGTTCTCTGAGAAGCTTCATTATTAGAACTATCATTGCTCAAACTTCCTCTATTACTAAGTAATTATTTGGATAATCCATTTTGCTTCAGTAAGTTCATAAATCATTTGTTTTGGGGATTTATTTTGGCAGCAAATTTAGGGAAATTCATCTGCTCAGACCAGAAAATACTCATTTCTTGTTTGCTTTGCAAGCCTGGTACCCTATTAGCCCTCAATTTAGCAAAATTCTAAGACAGAGGAAAACAATTTCTCTAGACACAGTGCAAGACTGAATCACATCTCATTTACACTGATGTAAATAAGAGAGAGAGACACTGAAAAGGAAGAATTCATGGCCCTTCAAATTGGGAAAAAAGTCAGACTCAAAAAGCTTTGTAATGCTTCAGTGTTGTAGCTGAAAATGCATGTGTTGAACAAGCTGCAATGGCAAAAACTAATCAGAAATAAATTTTATCAACTTTTAAAATAAAATATGACAGAATTTTCAAGGGACTCAGAACAAAAAAGCGTTCTTTGGCTAAGTCTATGACAATTTGATAAGGAGTAGTGACCCCTACAGAAATCATAGAGATTTTCGCTAACCATCTCTTCAGATGGGATTCAATTAGTAAAATAAATGGAATAAGGGGAAAGAAAAAAAAGAGAAAGAAACCCTAGGAAATCTTATTATATGCTATTAAACTCAATAAGGCTTTTCCATCAGAGAACATCAAGTCTTATTTCTGGTAATCCCTGTGCTGTTGTAAATCAGGAGCTGCTGCTATAAAGACTACAGATTCCAGCAGAATAAAATTGCAGTAAGCAGAAGCCAGAACTTTGAGTCATATTGCACAAGTCCAGATACTTAGGCAAAAATCTTTGCTGCTTTCTCGTAAGTCCCTCAGAAATGTTAACACTTCACCACCGACAGTTTGGCAGCTCTGCCTCCCGCAGTCTGAAACAGGAACCTAAAAGTGAACACCATCAAGCTGGGTTTCAGCAGATTTTGTTCACCTGAATGCCGGCGTTTCACAGCAGATTCCCTTCAAGAAACTCAAGGCAAACACAGACAATGGCATGGATCGTGATCCCCATCACCAGCAGAGACCCTCTTGCCTCCAGACACCAAGGTGCCAGCCAGGCTCCCTCAGGTTTATTGCCTCTCAGGTCCAAGACGATCTTGCTCACCTTAAGCTGCAAGGATGTGATCCCCATGCCACACCTGTCCTGTAGTAGAGTATTTTTTTTAAGGGTGTGAGAGAAAGGGGCTTAAACCCCATAGCACACCCATTTATTAGTCTTTTCTCAGGCTATGGTGCACAGAAACTCTCTTCTCCTGGTACGCTCTTAAAGGACAGTGTGTCCCTGAAATTCAGTTTGCCTTAGGTAGATGATGAGCAACAAGCTGAAGAATTTGGCAAGCCACAGTGCATATGAACATGAGTATTAGATAAATATGTTTGGGAAGGCAGGGTAGGTGGGTGTGTGATCAAGGGTTTTGTAGATCTCTAGGCCTCCAGGCTGTGTCTATCACAAACCCTTCCGCTCTGATATCTGCTTGCTTCTCTGGAATTGAGATAGTACAGTGATACTGTACAGAGGTACCATTCCACAGACAGCTTACAACATACCCATCCATACATTTATATTAGGATGGATAACTAAACACAGCTACTTTTCAGAGGCTTTTTGGGACTGGAGCCTGATATTGCTGTTTTCAGGAATATGACTCCTCCTGCCCACTAATCAGCAGCAGACTGTAGAAGTACATGATATCCTGACTGAGGAAACAGCAGAGTGTCCAGAATATGATCCTAAAAATTATCATCAGGTGAAAACACTTGGAAACACTTAGATACCTTGGAAAACAGAGACAATAGAAGTATTATATTTTTAAAATAAATAATATACTTAAATTATACATACAACCTCTTCAGTCACAACTATTTATTGGAATTGTCTCCTCAGAGGCAGATTTCAAGTGAAACTTTACTATAGGTATGCTAATGCAATTCAGAGTTAACAAGATACGCATTATAGGTAAATATTTGCTTTGCCAAAGAATATATACAATAAATAAAGTCTGTTTGTACAGATAAAATCCATACAGCTTAAATTTTTGTGATTTATGACACAGTACAATATAGCTTTTCTGAAACATTTTATAGAAAATGTAAGCTTTATCTTATCAGAAAGTATATCTGAATAAAAAACACATCTGGTGTGAAGCAATGCCAGCCCCTGAGAAGTTGGTGGGATTTGTTTGTGCTTAGCCTTGAACTGAAATTGGCCCAAGGTACAGAATTCTGATGATTATGTTTCATATCTTTATCATATCTGCCCTGATCCTAAGATAAATAGACCATTTCCCAGCAATACAGTATTTCTAGATATCAATTTACTGTAAAATTCTCTGTAAGCAATTTCAATTCTCACGTAGACTCTACTATATTGTATTTTCAAAAAGTTCAACAACAAGAAAATGAAAGTAGAGGATCAAAAGCAAGTTTTTTTACAGTTGAGAACAAGAAAAACTTGTGAGTTTCATATTGGTCAGAACAACTAAAAAGCAATGTTATCAGAAGTCTTAGTGGAACTTCAGAAAAGAGTAAAGACTAAGGGTCCAGTTCATGGTTTTATTAAGTTTCTTGATGAAAACAAACACAGCCACCTGCCCCCAAAGAAAAAAGGAAAACCTACCAACCACCCTTCCTGCCACACAAACAAAAAATCCACAGGAAAAAAGCCTTTGGTTTGGTGAAACAAATGAAAAGAGATGTAAAACACCCTAAACAGCTGAATATCATGACTTGAATGAGGGACAGGCATTCACCTAAGGCATCTCATTACTACACAATGAAAAATAGTTCTAACTCCTATGTCTACCCAAATTCAAGGAACCTGAAATTGTACACCTTCACCTCCAAGCCAGCTCCATTGGGCAGAGCTGTTGTCTGCCATTGTCACAGGATGAACAGCCTGCTTATGGGGAGCAGATAGACTCCTCATGCAAGGATGGATCACACCATCATGCTGTCCCAAGGGTTAATGTGATTGTCCCAGCACCAAAGTGGCTGTGGCAGCCAGCACTGGTGCAGGTGGCCTGAAGGATTTTATGCTAGTTGAACTGAAGTTGCTCTCTGGAGCTTCCTGCTGCGGAGATCACCATCAATCCTAGCACTTTTCAGCAACTTAAATAACACAGAAGTCTCTTCTAAACTCTTTACAGCTCCTATTCTGAAGCCACATGACCTGAAGACTAATTTGTTCTGTGGGTTTAACTGGCTTTAGAATAGTTTCCTCTACTTGAAGAGTTTATACCAGTGATGACTGATTTAAATTTCCCCTAGACTGCCAGCTTCACTCCGAAACTAATGTGAATCCCATCAGCAGTTTCACTCACATGTTCTGATATCTTAGATTTCCACATTCCCATCACTGATTGTGAAATCCACCTTTTCAAATATGAAACGTGATCCACATTAGATTCTAGACATGGACTGGAGATAAAGTTCTTTACTGACTTTCACTTCAGACTTTTCTCCTTTAGTATTGCTATGTATCAATAACTGGCATGCACAGCTCCAGAATATGAGTCAAATTATAAGCCAATCAATAGCATCCTGAAACAAAATGATTTTGCAAAATTGTTAAGTAAAAGCTAGAGTATATAGCTCATTTGATGAAGAAAAAGTGTAGCATCAATAATACATGTGTACTCAGTGATCTTTTCCAACCTAGCTGATCATACCCCATTGAATAGCTTCCTCATAGTACAATGTCCACTCAGGTCATTTGAGTTGAGTAGAGGTTATTTGAGTACTAAACAGAAACTGTGACTCTGGAGATCAAAACACAATTCTGATCTAAACCACAGGTTCACAGCATGCTCTTGTCAAACCATGTAATCTATCCTAAAACTTCATGTCTTTCTTATAAAATTGAGACACCTTGCTATCTGATGGGGGATAGCAGGAAATGAGAGATGCTCATTTCTATGCTAATGAGGGGTTTAAGAAGATAAACAGAAAAGAATTCAGAAATGCTTATACTGAATATGGTTGGCACAAAAATGACTACCATTGTGTTATTGCAGGTTCACATTTGGTACGGTTTAATTTAACCAGCAATATTGACATGCAGCATGTCAGTTACCAAATGAAAAAGAAAGTGAAAGAGAAGGAGGGAAGGAGGGAGAAGGGAAGAGAGAAAGA
Organism: Sialia sialis; assembly: GCA_009812075.1. Classification (NCBI taxonomy): domain Eukaryota; kingdom Metazoa; phylum Chordata; class Aves; order Passeriformes; family Turdidae; genus Sialia; species Sialia sialis. The sequence continues at coordinate 5,925,869 of VRYO01001681.1, read as the reverse complement.
GGAACAGAATGTAGTATTATGGATGGAAGGAAAGTAACAAGGGTATAATCTGTTATAAGAAATTACTTATAAATAAATTGTAAGACTGTAAGACCTAAGAAAACAAGAAAGGAATAACAATTAGATAGAAAGCACAGTCTAAGAGAAAAAAATCTGTTTCAAAAGAACAGTGTGAGGTCTTGTGCTGATTGAGGACAATAAATATATCAAATGGCATTTTAAAACATCCTGGAGAGAAGCTCAGAAATCTATTTGCTATCCAGGACTGAAACAGATCACCGAAGCAAAAGCAAATAATATTAATAATAATAAAAAAGCACTCCACAGTTGGGAAGATGCAGAAGGACAGCTATAATTTTTTGGTAGGGTGAAAAAAAGCACACAAAGTAACCATTTTTAGGATTAATATGGTTATTCAAAGGGATATGCTCAGCATTTCTTAGCTGTGTTAGAAAACAAATTTTCAGGGCTTTATACCAGGGATATGATGCAGCAGGAAGGCTTCATTATAAGAAAAGAACTCTTACATTAAAATTCATTTTACTTGAAATGTCTCACAAAACCACTCTATTCTATGTAACTGAGGTAGAACTCACGTACACTTCCTTTGTAATAGAATATCTCCTATTATCTAGAAATTTACCTTAGCTTATCTTTGTAAGGGGAACAATATTCTCCATGTGCAACGTATAAACAGTCACAGCTGTCATCTTGTATCATCTGCTTCCATGTAAAACTGGAATTCCAAATGCTAGTCTAAGACTTTCTTGATTATTGTAATATATGTTTGCAGCCTACAAAAAACTCGAAAAGAATGTCTGACCCTGCTACAATTGCTATGAATCTTCAGTGAAGTCAAGCAACTTTTCCTTGAAGTGAAAAAGGATCTGGTCTCTGGTGTGTGGACAGCTGGACATGAGCAGTGTGGCCAGGTGGCCAAGAAGGACAACAGAGATGGTGAAGGGACTGGGAGTGCTATCCAATAAAATTATTATTGTGCCATGCAATAAAATTTTTAACCATGGGAATGTCAAGTATCTGAACAATCCTACCAGCTAGCCATATAGCCACAAGAATCTGCACAAGACTAGAGTTTCCTACAGTACAACATTTACAGGCACTAGTGCAAAGATCCAGTAGAAAAGAAGCATCGTTTTGTAAAATCCTATTAATGCACATAATGAGGCAACTTGCTGTCTTGTATGGATGGAGTAACAAAGAAATCATACTGAGATTAAAAGCCTGAGGGTTTCCTATGGCTGTTTAGATCCAGGCTGTCAAAATTCATATTAGAGTTTACAGGACTTCCTTACTGTTCACTGTGGTGTGAGAGAAACTGCCTCACCCTCAAGATATTTGAGATGTCTTCATAGAGCTGAGCCTCAGAGACACCACAGACAAAAGGAGAGTCAGGGACTATGATCTTTGAACAATTTGTGAGCTTCCAAAATCTTGGAGATGAGCAAGACTTATAATAGCTTTTGATGTCACATGGACAGTCCTGAGGACCTCACAGTGTTCTTAAAAAAATCTTAACTTTTTCTTCCCAGATTCACTTCCAGTATAACCCTGTATCGTCCCTCATGTGTGGCTCCATGGGGGAAGACTTTGCAGCTTTCATCAACAATATTTGCTCAGAAGAGGATAGTTCCACAGCTGGACATGAGATTTTAGAGCCCTTTTAACCAAGAAAAAGTTGTCAGGGGCAGCATAAGAGATTTTATATCCAAAGAAAGTGCAGTTCCTTTGTGACAGATTTACCTGAATACCTCTGAAATATTCTCCATTTACTGTGTGTCCAACCAGCCATGCTGAAGAAGGCAGAGTCACACATGGTGGCAGCAAGCTTAAGTAGACTTTGACCCAACAGTAGGACTTTCTCTAATTTCTGTGCAAGCATGCAAAAGTAGAAGGGAAAAACATAAAAAAGTCTTCCCATCCTGCCTCCTGCATCTTTCCAGGTCTTCCTTGTGTTTTCCCACTGATGCATACAAGCACTTACAAGAGATTGCAGAAACCCTGCCAGGAACACAGGTCCTGCCCTTTCTCCCATCTCTGAGAGGAACCTGTAGTTATCTGGAGCTCACTGACAGGGAAGTCAGAGATGCATTTTGGTGACCTCTGACTGCCATTAAAGACTTGAACACAGCTTTGGAATCACTTGCGCTGGCACATCAGGCACAGGTGAGCAATACTTGTTGGCCGTGTCACAGAGTCACACGAGGTTGTGACATGGTCACTCGACAGCAGGGCAGGGTTTGCAACACCTCAGCTGCCACAAGAGCCAAGTTCAGGAAACTACTATGCAAAAACTTGATTCAGAACCCTTTGGAATCATTATGAACCTGTTTATAGGATGCTGGTATTGTTGGTTCAAGTGAGGATTCAGCAGAGGCTAATAAAGAAAAGCCCCAAACTGTTCTCCAAAGCCTCCACTTGCTCTCCTTCACCCTAAATGTGTGAAAGCACAAGAGTCTGCCCTGCCTCTCTTCAAACACTTCCAAAAAAAAAAAAAGGAAAAAAAAAAAAAAAAAAGAAAAGAAAACCAAGGCCAAATCTGCAAGTCTCTTCAGCAACAAGATAATAAAAAAAAAAGGTTTTATTTTCCTTCCTCTCAAGTCCCTGCCCTCAAGAAATATAATTTTGAATCAATCTTTAGCTCAACCAAATAAAATCATGAAATAATGCAAAGAAAATAAACATTATTTGTGATTTCAGGGGCCAGAAAATAGAGCAGCAGGAAGAATTTATTGCTGACCTTCACGCTAAGTGTCTGCTGAAGAATAGAGGATAGTTGCAACTGGATAAAAAATTATTTTCATTTAGGGCAAACAAAAGAAACGAATATTTCAGCAGTGATTTTTGCCTCTTTTTCAAGGCAATGCAACTACATATGCTGTGGATTTGTTTTTGCTTAAAAGCTCAATTTCTCATGAGCACTTCACAGAAAAAAAAGAAGGGTTAAACGCATTCTTAATTAAGTGACTTCACACATTAGCAATCATAGCATGTGTAGAAATCAGATGTGTTTGAAATATTCATGATGAATTGCAAAACCACTATCACACTTTTACATTTCGGTCAAGCTTGAAAATGGGTTTGTTTCTGTGAAAAATGTCACCAAGATACTTGCTTTTCTTTTTACTTTCTCCTTATTTAACTTTTTTTCTTTGCATAAAAAGTACTTTGCAGCTAGCTTACATGAATTCATATTCACTTTAGCTTCCTAGGGGTGAGATTCATATTTCATGTTTTCAGTGCGCTGATAGCCATATTCTCAACTACTACAAAAAGTGATGTTTGGGTATGGGGATAGCTGAGAAAGTTGTATGAATGAAAAAATTTTAAGAAAGAAAACTAATAAGACATTAAGAACACATTTTAATTTCAGCACTTTCACACAGAGAAATTTCAAACAGGTCAGAATTGGGTAAACTTCAAGTTAAATTTGAGGGCAAACTTTCAGATATCATATGAGTGATAAAAGTTTATTTAAAGGATCACTAAAAAAAAATGCTTGAATCTTTCTATTTCAGGAAAAGTTAATTGAATATTTATCACCCATATTCTTCCAAAATGCATTGCTTTTACCTGCATAATGATGCACTGGCATTTTTTGTCCAGAAAATAGGCCATCAGAGGACACTCTTCAATACACACAAGCTGTTTTTATTGTCATTCAAACCAAAGAGTATTCTATACTCTGATGGCTATCAGAGCTTTTTGGAAAGCAAAGTTCTTCTTGCAGAAGGCATCAACTTCCTTATTAAAAAAAAAATAGATTCAGTGCAAGCCAAAGAGATTTTGGCCTCAGAACCAAGGCTTCCAATGAAAACTCAGTATTATTTCTCAACACAAACAGGAATTATTTTACCAACACACTCGAAACACTCATTGAAATTCTGTCTCTGTTGGCAGGCAGGTAACTTGCTTCAAGACTGTGTTTAACCAGCTCACTGTTCGGTCTGACCTCCTGTTGCCAGACATCAGGTTCTCAAGTCTACTTGACCCCTGAAGAGCCAAGGGTTCAGATGGGGATGTTTCCTGATAATCCCCTACTCTCCTCTCACACATTTTACATCCCTCTGAAGAGGAGAGGCCAGAAAGGGAGGTTGTGTGAAGGGTTGCTGGTACAAACCACCCCTTTTGCTTTGCTGTACCCAATTTATACCCAACTGATCAGTTGCTTTTGGTGAATTTGTTTATTGTTTACCTTTGTGTGGAACAGCCACTCTTTCATACAAAGAGCAGGAAGAAGCCATTATGCCAATAAATGAAATATTTATGACTGGCACAGTAGTGGTGGTACAGGGCTTGTACAACAGAAGAGTTGGAAAGTGGAGACACAGTATGTGGCATAAAGTATCACTGGCACAGGAAGACAAGAGGAGGCCTGGGCTTGGCACTGGACATCCTACAACTCAAAACAGCTCAGTCAGGTTCAGTTTAAAGCTTGAAGATCTTGAGCTGCACAAAGCCGGTGTTAGCAGTAAAAAAGAAATAATATCTAATAATATCCACATACATAAATTAGTAGATTTAGATGTAATCTGAAACTGTAGACCAATGAAGGAAAAGATGCAAAAGTCTGTAAACAGAGATATAAAAGTGATCCTGTAGTCAATCCAAGATGGAGGAAGCAGAAAACACCAACATATTCAGTAGCATATTCCTCCTGGCAAAGGATTCCAGATACTGACAACTCTTCATCACCCTTTCCCACAGACACCACTGCCAGAGTGAAATCACTCATTAGGATCCAGAGCAGCAGCAACATAGCAAATGTTGTGCTAGAAAAGGGGGAGAAAATCTCTGTGTGTGTGTGTGTGTGTGTGTGTTTTTGCAGCAATGTTAACTGCATTGTTATTTTTTCTCTTCTGCAGCAATTAGATCTGGACCAATAATGATGAAAATTTTCAGATTTGCTAACAATAAAGTCTTGACTTTACTTATACATAATGTGTGCTTTTTCCCTGTCCCAAAAAAATTGGCTTTTAGGGTAACATTGGCCAGACTCACTACAGGAGAAGATACCAAAAAACTACAAAATCTGTTAGTTTGGACAGGAGGTAAAATGCAGGAAGCACACACTGAAATAGAAACTTTTTCAACATTAATTTTTAAAATAGAAATATTTTCAGATGGATTTTTACTCTACCATGTCAACACCTTCAGTCACTTAGTCTTTCAATTTGGCACCATCTGTGCATTACAGTTATTACTTGGGACATCAATGGATTATATTAGTTTTCAATCAGAAACCTATTTGAGAGGAAATCATTGTTTTCAATCCAATTAGAGTTTGCCATATTTCTCTGATCTCGCAACACTTTGCTGTTAAAAACAATGAGATATTTACTGTCTACATTCTGTTGATTACTGAAGATTTTCACATATTGGAACAGACCCACTGATGCAGCTCATTGGTATGCTGTGGCATCACTGTGATCAGCCAGTCACTTCCCTTAAAGTCGCAGTCGCTGCAGCTCCTGGTACTGCGAAGACTCACAATTAGGCTTTACTTTACCCATAAATAGAAAGTCATCTATTTGCAAACCAAATCTTCATGGGAAACTACAGGCTGGGGATACATCTGCTGGCTTGGCATTAACATTTCAGCTTCCAGCCAATTAGGACAGAACAGTACCTTACATTATTCTAGGGCATAAAGTATTGATTCCAAATTACAATTGCTGTTTTCAACCTTAAAATGTCACCTCACCTACCTTTTTACAAAGTGAAATTCATCAGCTTTTACAGAAACAATCCTTCCTGCTACAAGAAAAGTAGCACTTTATACCAATTGGACATGAATCTATTAAATTATGATGGAATTTTTTTAGCTACAAATTACAGCCATATTAATACCTACAGATTTCCCTATGAACAATAAATGCAAAAGGTTTTTTTCCCCAACGATTAGCCATTTTAAAGAGCAGTCATTTAGTGCATGCAAATTTCCTGCCTTGCAGACCAAGTGTGAATTAGAGCCCTAGGAGGCTGGCTGATATGAATAAGCTTAGATAGTGCTAATTATAAAACCAGCGTATTGCAATCACATTTAAATTGTGCAACTCCTTTATTGCAACATGAGTGACCCCTGTAAATTTGGTAGGCAAGAACAGAATTCCTTGTCACCACATCTTGATGTAACACAAGAATTATCATAAAATAGGAATTAGAAATGTTAGAAACTCTCTGAATTTGTGGGTAAAATCTACTCAAGGCTTTGAATACATGAAATCTTAGGCCCTGCAATATCTATGCATTAGGCACATGGCCACTAAAGTAGAATTCAAACCCACAGTTTTCAGTATCCCTCCACAATAATTTCATTGTCATCTTCTTTCCTCATGACTTCTGCCAGAACACAGACAACACTTCAAAGGAAGAACAAGCAGGGATCCAAACCCATCTGTCAGCCCCATGTGCAGTGTAGGGTATGGCTGAGCAGTGGACTTGAAAGCCCTGAGGCAAATAAAGAATCTTAAGTCATCTGAATTGTGTGAATAGTTCTATTCAACCTATTTCTACCAGAGAGCAGACACTGACATTTAAAAACAAACCAAATATTTATTCTATGTTTGCGATACCCATCACAACCCCCGTTAAAGCACTTTCCTTGCTCTCCTCCTAACCCACATGGGATCAGTGGAAAATCTGTATGCTTCACTTCAGCTTTTTCAGTACCCTAACATTCACAGGTTCTGGAGATTCTCTGCTGCGAGAAGATCAGAAAAGCCCCACTGGACAAAGGAGCAACAGCACAACATAGGATATGCCAAATCTGGAATATAATTTCCTTAGCTAATGTGATGAAAAGAGACATTTAACGAAGCAATATAAAAGTTCAGTCGGAGACTGTCTCTGATCATAGCTGCTGACTCCCTCTGCTTCAAGATTATAAAAAAATCTTATCAGATTGAGAGAGCAAAGAAGCTCCAGAAAGCAAGGAAAAACAAAGCACCATGGAAGAGAAAGCATCATTAGGATTTAATCTTAGCAGTACAATTTTTTCCTTTTTTATAAAGACTCTTTAATGCCCTGTAACTATAAATATCTTACCTTGCAGGGCAAGGACAGGGGCAAATGTACTATTCTTCATTTTTTTCTCAGTATATGTTTTTGTCCTTGCATTTCAGGATCAGTAAAGCAATTCACCCAGGCAGACAAACTTGTTTTGTGTACTAAGCATTTACTAAATTAATTCTTCTATTTCTATTTAGTGCATTCATAAATCTGCATGTCAATATAACTTTATTGTTCTAGTGGGCTTTTTCGGGGATTTTTTCCTGCTTTTTACCAAAATCAAAGTACCATCAATACTTCTGCTATTAATATATGCAGTTACAGAAAGAAACTGAGATCTGCAGAATTGCAAGGATAAATCTAACACATGTAATGCACACATGAAACAGTTGATATTTTACCATAGCTAAATCCCACAGGTTGTTATAATCTATTTAATGTAAGAGTAATACCATTGGTGCAACATTTATTCCTGCAACATAGGGAAATTTGAGAAATTCAGATAGCAGACAGAAAGCTGTCTTTTTCCTTCCCATCAAGTTCCATGATTTATGCTCTAATTGTCAAATCTTGGAAGGCAGATATGCAAAACCCAGAGAGATCAAAGATTCTGCACTCCAAAGACCTTGTTTTATATTTAGCAAAATATTTCTTATCCATTGTCAGATTTACTCTGCAGAAGAGGCTTTCTCATACTTTCATCTTGGCTGCCTAAAACCCAGCCTCACTCACGAAGATCAGGGTGCCCCTACTTTCCACTTGAAGAAAAACCCAACCAAACAACAGATAATCCTGTTGATTGCTGGAGATACAAAAAAAACATGGAGACACATGCAAAAACATGGAGAAATAGAGGTAAAATTGATTCAGAATTAGGGGAAGATCAATTAACTGGAAGAACTCAGGGGAAGGTAGAGGAGGAAACTGGATATTTTGGAAGAACAATTAATGCATGAGGAACAGATTAGTATGATTTGCAGGGATTAAAAGGGTTATATAGCGTATAGATTAGGAGGAAGAATTAATCAATGAGTTAGTGGTGCTACTCTGTTTTTAAAAATATTCAATTTTTCTCAAGGTAGAGTTAGTTTTTATGGACAAACTCTTTCAAGCTACCATGCTACATAATTGACTTATTGGGTAGTTTGCTATTAAACAATTAAGTTTAATACAATTTAATAAAAATTAAATTACTTTATTATTTTGATTTGAAATTTGAAGACTAAAATCTTTAATTTGGGCCTTGTCTCAAGTGAGAAAAATCCTAATCTGGGGCCATTACAGCAGAAGAAGCACACAAAGGAAAAGTTTTCTACTGTCCCCTCACTGGTTCAATAAAACCTCTCTTCTGGTCTCAAAATTAGGCTGTTTGTTTATGTAAGTGGCCTCAAATTCTGCAGCTCAGCCTAACTAAACTACTGGAAAGACCATCAGAAATGCACCATTAGGAAGGAAAAGAGGAAATCCCACACAACCAGAGAACTATAACAGTGTGACAAAAATGCTCTTGAGAGAAAGGAGTTTTGCAGACGTCTGTCTGAGTTCCTCTGAAATTGCCACCAAATCTGCTGATATTTTAATTCCATCACTTAAACTAGGTAACTGAATGAGAATACATATTCCTTGTCTTCCTCTTCCCCAAAGGCAGCAAAAAAATTGAGGTCCAGTTTCAGAGACTGTGCCTGAATGAGGCAGCAGGAAAATTAAAACTCCTATTCTGAGCAGGAACATTCCACTACTATGGTTATGATTTCCCATGAACATCCCCAGCAATGTTTCCCCCCTCTCAGATTTTTCTGTATGCCAGGGTCATCTGCTCAAAGCTGTTACAATAGTTAAAATCTAAGGTAGCCATAGAGACATTATAAAGTATCAAAAATAGCACTGTGAAACATATTTAAAGAGATTTAGAAAGGAATATGAAGAGAAGAGGATGCCCAGCACAGCCAGGTACTGGCATATGGGTTTCTCGTGCTGTATATGCATTCCTCTCTGTACTCAAATACAAATACAGTAATTTCACAATTATAA
>VRYO01001681.1:5888162-5916644 GCA_009812075.1 Sialia sialis | reverse complement strand
GCAGGTGCCCTCCCTGGCTGGTACTTCACTGGGATTTGCCCATAGATAAGCCGCACCTGAATATAAGCTGCTCTACTGGGGTAGGGTGGATTCTTTAATGAAAAAGGTGCAGCTTATAATCGTGAAATTACTGTACATCTTACTAAGAGAGCAGCTGAAGCATTTCTCCATTACAACCAAACCCCTTGATGTGTCTGTAGTCCCACAGAGATAAGTGAATACTTAGAAGAAGGAGGAAGATGCATTTCCTATTTCAGAGAAGTTACGTATGAGACACAGAGGTTACTATTTTGGTAGCCTACCAAGATTTTTGTCATAGCTGCTGGAGAAAGAATAGAACACAGAAGAGATGACAAAAACAGATCAAATACACATATGAAGGCAGGAATTGTGCAGAAGAATGAATGCAGATGTAGCTACTCACTTTTCTCTACAGAACAAGATAGTGTGCAGCTGAAACACGCAGCAATATCTAAAAATTGCTTGGGGAAATAAGCTGCTTCAACTGTTGTTAAAAAAAGGTGCACTACAATGAACCAATATAGAAGAAAGGGGAAGATGATCAGCATGATTCCTATAGAATTTCCAACACAATATGATTTACATTAAGCTGAAATGCCCTTTATGAGGCATTTTAGGCAGAGTGACATACAGGTGCAATATTGATACTGGGCATCTCAGCAAAAAAAAACTTTGGGCTTGCATCTTGCTATGATGGTTTCTGCAAACATTTTAAAATATAATTTATTGTCTTGTATTATTTGAGTAGAAGGGGCATAAGTAAGCCATAGTCTTCCCAGTTTTTATAAATCTCATTAATTAATACTCTTGTCTGATGCATTGTATGGGTGTGGCATAAAAAACCCTACTCAGAATTCCTAAAAGCATTATTATGGAATGGAAATGTCCCCACTCAGAACATGTGAGACTCTTATTCTAGTCCTCCTGAAAATGTAGAGAACTCAGAATTATTTAAATTTTTAGTTGTTTTTTTTTTTTCTTCCTAAAAATAAACAGAAATATTTTCAGCACTATGGGAGTTTAAAGTAAATGAAATTTTGTCAAGGAGTAAAACCAAGATTTCATTTTATTTGTTGATGATTACTTTAAAAGGGAAGGAAATACAAATAAAAAATAAACAACAACAAACAAAACAAACAAAAACATCCCCCAATAAAGACAAGAAATTTAAACATTAGTCTATAAAAACTGTATAAAAGACAATTTCTGTCACATTCTGTTTTGCATATACTATCTAGATTTTGGCAGAAAGTTTGTTTGTGCTTGATAAAAAGAAAATTCAGCAGAGAAAAGGACAAAAATCAATTTGAGAATGGTGTTCTAAAAATAGATTTTCTGAGTTTGTCTGCTAAATGTGGTTTTCTCAGGACACTTGCTCTGAAAAACAGTTGGGCACTAATCCAGCAATGATTCATTTGCAGGGCCACCAAGCTGGTAGCCCTCAGCTTACATCTCCCTTCCCAGCAGGGAACTTGGAGCCTTGAGTTGGGTGTCCAAGCTTTCTGCACACCCAAAGGAAGGGTTTGGTCTCCTCAGGATGAGGAGTCCAAGCCTACTGAAGTGAGAAATTTTTCAGACCAAGCCTGCTGAGGAGAAAGCTTTTTGTAGATCAGATTAGAGCTCTCTGATCATAGAAATCTCAGCCCACCACTCACATTTAACAGTACTAACAGCTTTATCAAAAATCAGTATTTTTGGAAGTCTGTGAGTAGTTTAGGGTTTGCCACTCCAAGGCTGCAGAACAGACACTGTAAGCACCAAGGACCAGCCTCACTTCAAAAGTCTTGCCATTCACCACTCCAAAAATGAAGGTTGCCAAGAGGAAAAGGAAAGTGACTGAAATCTTCCTTGACTACTAGAAAACTGAGGACATTAGTAGTTCTCTTCAAAACCTCATGTTTGGATTTTTTTCTCCATTAAGAAACAAAAGTTTTTACACTTTTCCCAGATCAATACCCAAAGGCACAAGAGGCTGTGCGAGCACCTTTCCTCTAACAGAAAGCATTCATTTGCTGACAGAGGGACAGAAGGTATTTGTATAGTTTTAAAACATATTTTTGTAACAGATTTAAGAGTTTTAATTAGTTAAACAGGAGAATACCTGTTAAATTCCCCAATCAGGCCCTGCTGTTTCTTCTTTTCTATGAAAATGGAGCAGGAATTGTACTTCCTGTTGAGGAAACAAATAGCTCTCAACTAACATCACAAAATCTGCTGCAGAATGACCCAAACACATTATTTGTGCCTCGTCTCTAGCATTCTCTTTCGAGCACTGTGTATCAGCAATCAGGTGAAACATCCAGGATACCCCTTTCGGGATGAACAGAGTTGGAATGTACATTTTATCAGCAGATGGAATTTATCAGCAACACACAAAAGAGTCATTCTAATAGAGTTTCTCTCAAAAACACACATGCACTTCTATTGTTGCTTTGTTCTAGAGAAAGAAAACAGCCTTGTATCAAACTGCACTTTTCCAAGGGCTTTTCCTTTAATATGACTCTCCGACAGCTACTTCCCAACATGCAGAATGTTACCAAGGAAACCAGCAATGGTGGTAAGTCACAACATCTTTTATTTGTCCCAGGCAAAGGCAGCAAAAAACCCATCAAAGCAGTATTTTAAATACCTTCACTCAGCTCTAGGTCCAACCCTTCTCATCCATTCAGGGAACAGGTTTGGCAGTACATTTGACTTTTGTCTCTGTTTTTTCTAGAGAGCCCTAACCCATGAGTGTGCCCTTTCAAGCTCCAGGATCTGGACTGGGCACTCCTACTACCTTAGTAGTGATATCCAGCATGACATCCAATCCATTGTGCTCTGCTTGAATTTGGTTCATCCACACCTGCCAGTTTTTACCAGGTAAAAACAAGTTTCACAGCCTGTTAACATTGCAGGATTAGTTTGACACCTGATACTGCCAGATCACAGCCTGTCCTAGCATAACAAACTTGCTGAATGTTGCAGCAGCTCAAATCCCTCCAGTGGGATCTTATTTGCACCAAACAAGACTGACAGATATTTGGCTAAATTACACTAATCCATGTCGCAAGTGGGAAGAGGATTCTTGTTTTCATTTTCTGAGTCAGCTTTAGGTTTGGTCTGAAGCTGTTTGGTTTCTCATTAAAATATAATATGCATTTTGAAAAAAAAAAAATCGACAAGCTTCTAAGCAAACAAGTCAGAAAGCGTAAAATGACATTTTTCTTGAAAGACAGGTGAGATCCAGCTTTCAAGGCTCAGCTAAGTCACAGTTATGTAAATTGCACAATAAAACTCAGTGGTAAAAGCTAATCTGTTGTGGAGATAAATGCCTAAGGCAACAGTAATAAAATGTCCTCAATAACAAACATGTCTACTCTTCTGGATTTTGTAAAATTTGCACTTTAGCAAAAAAAAACTCAAACAAGCCACCAAAACAAACCAAACATTAAACCCTGAACAAACAATAAAACATAGCTTATTATCCATGTTCTTGTATTCATTAAAATTCTCCTTTTGCAATCAATATATTGTAAATTCTCTAAACTCTGTGCTTTCTATCAAAGTAGGAATAGTCTCAATCCAGTTCTCTGCCAGTGCTCTTGCACTTTTATGTGGATTAAGTCTATATTTGAACAACTGATCATTATCACAGCCTCTGCTTGTGCAAAAATGTGTAAGAAGAAGTTTGCATTAGTAAGATGGATACTGTTCCCATCTATGCCCTGTCAGGCAGCTACAACTTATTTTAGCTTGCCTGAAGCTCCAGTCTGGTAGCTGAAGTTATGAAAAGTGAAGGGCTCTGACTGAAAGTCCTGTGTGCTGGGATGGAGTTTCTTCTGCAAGAATCTCACCACAAATTGGATGTGAACATTTAAATGTTTAAAGCTGTGAAAGCTTAAATAGCAGGGTCCCTGCATGCTACTAGAATGAAGCTTATAAAATCTCTCTCCTTCCTTAAGGCTTCTGAAAGATGAAGGCATAAGAAGTCTGTAAAAAAACCCCACATTTCAGTTTTAAAGAACAGATAGTCTAATAGACAGCTTTAAAATCTGCTAAGATTTCATAACAATCTTTCTCTGAAGTGAATCTATTAAAAAAGTGAAATTTGAGATGAAATTGGAAATGAGCTTTTCATATCGATGAAATAAAGCTGATTTGTTGAATTTTTATCAATTGAAAATATCAGTTCCCCTGTTAAGTCTTAAAAGAAAAGGCAAATTAAAGAGAAAACCCATCTCTATAAATCCTGTTAGAGGATAAAACCTTGTAAATCTACTTCTTCCCTTCTCTCGATCAAGTACTCAGCAACATTACTCTTGGTGTCACAAGGTGGTGCTCTTCCTTTCAAGTAATGTCTTTCACCTTCAAAACGACCTCACTAACTTGGAGAGAAAAGCATACGTTTTGAGACTTATGCACATACATTGGCACTGTTGCTGAAAAGGAAAAGCATCTCATCTGGATCACTTTTTTGGAACAAAAATGTACAAAAGACAAGCTTTTTTGTAGGTGATGTGTATAACTTGGGCATCCATACCAAGTTCTTTTACAGTTTTAAGAACCCTGGATTAGCTGAGTGCTTAAACCTGCAGTTATGTGTTTGTTTTGCACTACACCTATTTGTGCAATCAAGAATACAGTCCCTATCTTGTTTATTTTATACTAATTTTTTTTTATTCTATAATTCTTCTATGTGTTCTACTTTTGCTGCAGCAAATATTTTTGCATTGAACATCCATAATTTCATTGAAGATATCATGGAAGAGTTAGAGGGTTTGACAGCTAGGCATAAAGAGTTGTGATTTTTGATACCCACTGGTGTATTTGGAATTTGGGGGTTTAAATTTTGCCCAGTTAATCCCAAAAAATAAATACTAGCAGAACAGATATCTGCCTCCATTTCCTGATTTATCAGTGGCTTGAGAGATCAATAGGATAGATTATGTTTCCATAATATTATTTTTCCAACTGCTAATAAATTCAAAAGGTAATACTGTTTCAAAGTTCACAGGCTGGTGGTTTCTTCAGATTCATTGCTCCAGAGAAAATTCCATACCCAAAGAAACAAAGGATGCCTGTGGCACTAATTATCATAGGATCATTCATGTTGGAAAAGACTTCATAATGGAATCTAGAGTCTAGCCAAGAGATCAGTGATTACTGAGCCTCTGAACTAAAACTGTAACTCCAGCTAAAGTTTTGTAAAGCACAACAAAGACAGGAAGTTATATAGCCAGGGAAATAGCCTAATACAACAAAATTTAAATGGGGCACTAATATGTTAACTGATGAGACACAAAAACATGTAAGCTGCATGTCTAACCACAAAGCATGCCAATGCAAGTAGCCAACAGAAAAAGAGCATTGCCAAAAGTGAAGGACATGACAGAAAACCAGGTGTTGCAGCTAAGAGCTAGACACAGCAGGAGCCTGCATTCAGTGGGGCAGGAGGAGGGATGGTGCCCAGTGAGGAGAGCTAAGTTGAAGGGGAGAAGTAAGTTGAAGTCTCTCATTGACTACCTACACTTGTAATGTTCACCAAAGAGCCTATGTATCACAACTGCATGAAAGCTACCTTCTCCTTTATCTGATGCTGAATTAAACCTACATGCAGCCACTAAATGCAGAGGACTAGTCCATTAATGTGTTATCTCTCTGAAAATCCCATTCTCTTACTGCACCTGGGATATGAAGTGTGTTGCTCCTACTTACTTTTCCCATCACGTCTCAGTTCCTCAAATACTGCAGAGGCTCTCCCAGCTAAAAAGCACCCACCACACAGGTCATCCCCTTGGCATGTTCAAATGCCTCCAGATTTGCCACTGGCATCTACAAAACCATTACATATCAGCAATGCAAACATCTCTAGCATCTTTGAAAACTGAGAGCAGAGGACAGTGTGAAACAAATTGAAAATAACAACAGAATGTGTATTAGGGAGCAGAAAATACAGTGACTGGGTTGGGGAAGTTCACAATTAATTTGTTAAAACCCTTGTCCTTTTTCATACACAGGGGAGCTGCTGTGGAATTACCAGCATGCTGCACCAGAGCTCTGCAGCAGCTGGGGCTCTGATGCAGAGGATGAGCTTGCCAAGCTGTTGTGGTGCCTTGAGACCTGCACTTTAGTAAGGCAATGTCAATGGAAGCTTTTACTGCCCAATGCAGCTCTTGCCATCTGGGGAAACCATTATTCTGAAAGTCTAACTCCCAGCCCTTACATTCAGTTAGGACAAGTTTTGCTGCTGTGGAAAGCTTTTTTTTTTAAATGCAGAACTGATTTACTACTGCATAATTTGGTGTGTCTAGAATTTACGACTCTCCAACTTGGGTATGACAGTCTGCTGCCATACTGAGTGAAACATCTGGACTCTACAATTTTAAAACCTTGAGAGAATGAATTACATGTGAAGCCTGTGCCTCACAAGCCCCTAGATTGGACTAAGCCACCACATCTTTCAGGCTGACATAGACCATCAAATCCACCTTCCAGTCATCACTGGCATTGGAAAAGTTGTACAGTAGTAATCCAAACAAGATCCCCAGAAACAGATGCACCTCCAGGAAAGAAACATTTTAGGCTTAAAAACTACTAAAAGAAAGGATGGTTTTCTCCAGTTTCCTCCCAATCTCTTAATGCTTTCAAAGCATTAAAAAAACCCAAACAAACCAAAACCTTCTGATCTCTCACTACAGTTAAGTCTTCAAGCCCCTTAGAAATTCATCTCCTTCATTAAGCATCTCTGAAAAACCTTGGTAAAAGCAAACTGCACTAGCACCCATCACTCCTATGGACTCCTGATGTGCATCCATGTGCACATTCTGCCTGCGAGGGCATCCCTGTGGGTGACTTCGATCAACAGCATGTGACTAGAGTCTGGAAAGGCTGAAAAGGACGTGTTGATAGAATGAATACAGAGAGAACTTTGCTGAAGTTTGGGATTTTTCACCCTTCAAGAAACAATGAAGCAACAGGGATATTGACACAGCTGTCTGAGCAGAGGACAGGAGCCACCGCTGCAAATAGAGTTTCCCCTCCGGATGAAGGCAAAGGAAGAACTGCATTGGACATAATTAGTTTTGCAGTAGAAAACAAATCAATTGAAAAAGCAAGTTTTCAATCCTCTAACACAATAACAGGAAGCATAACATTGATTTTGGTTTGAGGTGGAATGGTCTCTGCCACGTGGTATCTGTGGGCCTTTCTTTGTTTAATTTATTTTTTTCCTCTCCAGAAGGTGACAACTTTAAATGAGTTAAGGCTGTTTATTAAGCACTTCCTCCATACCTGCTCAAGGTTCACCTACAAAAATCTAGAGCTGGATTTAACCATCAAAGTCACAGATATTGTGGCCCTGGATCCACAAAGAAACATAATGAGGATTCCACATTCATCTCAAGGTATAACAAGCCTTAGTGCAGCAATCAAATCTCATTAAACAATAATTCCAGCAGGAAGGTAGCAAGCCCCTGAAAAAACTCTTCACCACCCTTTCAAGAATCTGAGGCAAGAATGCTCAGCAATTTCAATAAACTTGGTCAACCTAATTTTAATTCTCAGATATCCCAGAAGGCTGCCAGATTCAGTCTTTTTGACCAGACAGAACACCAATTATGGACTCCAGAGGAACTTAATTCTGGGCCCATGTCTGACAATGACTCAGTTCATGCATCTTGGGCCACTTCTGAATGAGGTTCTTATATAAACAGTACCTGAAGGAACATACAGCACCTGCTTTTTAGAAAATTTCTCTCTCAGTAACCATACAGTGACAGTCACAGACTGCCAGGTGACTTCACCTCTCCTCTTGCATTCTCCCTGTCTCACCACTCTTCAACTTTCTTCATCCCATGGCAAGGTCAGGCACATTCACCCCCATCTGATATCTTCTTCTTGCTATAATTCTGTATCAATATTTTGGAAGATTTAATCAGGAGAGGAAGCACAGCGTAGGAGAGATCAATAATTGATTATGCAGTTTCTTCCTCTCTTGAAGCAAATGATTCACCACCACAGCAGTTTAGTGATTTCCGCCAAGGTCCCGTGGATATCCAGCCTAAATAAACTTCTGCTATCTGAGAGGCTTGTAAGTAGAGGAGTTGGGGACAAGAAGTGAGCAAATGTATTCATTTTATAATTTAAAAGTGATTAAATAAAAAGAAGCATATGTCAGATGCAACCACATAGTGGAATTACATCTCAGAGTAATTCAGCTGTTTCAGAAAAAGATACTCTTACAGTGAACATAGAGTTTGTGTAGATTATTAGATTATACATTACAGAATAAATATTATAAACCAGTATTAAAAAAACTTGAAGGAACTAATGAGATTCTTGATTTCCTCAGAGAACGAGAGTACAAGAGTATTGAAAAAACAGTGCCGTGGTATTAATTTGTGAGCTACAGAAAATAAAGCAAACCCACGCACACAGGGTGGAATCAAGGGACAGAACAAAAAAAAAATTGAAAAAATCCCAACAAAGTCTCCAAAGAGAAGTGCTCCTGGAACTAGTCTGTTATTTAATGTATACGATGAGCTATGTGAGGGCACTGCAGAAATTCTTTCAGAATGATGCTGAGCATCAATACATAATGCAAGGCACAGAAGCTCGCCCTGCTGCTGGTCTTCTCCCCCTGTTCAAGGACTTTGCTCAGGAGCAACACACCACCATGGAAGAAAGTGCAGAAAATGAGCACTCTAGGAATAATCTTATCAAAACTTGTGAACTCCTGTAGTGCTGACAGACATGTGGTATCTTCACTGGCTCCTGAATAGTCACAAGGCAGCATGCCCATTCCCAGGGTCTGCTTATTTTTTTAACAACTGGAAAGTCCCACATGCTCTCACCTCCAGTGCCAGTCCTGACTTTATTCCCTGGCTTTTCTGGAAGCCAGATTTCTTCCTCTGCACAGCCCTGCTGACAGAAAGGTAGGCAGCTGTGGCTTCCTGCAGGATTCTCCCATTTGCTAATGAGAAGAGAGGCTGAGTTAGTTACATTTCCCTTCTTGTCACAGAACTGCTGTAAAAACAGATAGCTATTTATATCATACACATTCTGAACTGACATCTTGTCATCTTCTCTTGCCATCCCATACTTCCACTGGAGTTTTATCAAAGTCCTGGCATTTCCTAATATATAAAGCAGACATGTATCATATATCAGAATATATGAACTGTTGGGCTGTCTGTGAATCAGTGTGTGTACTGTAATAACAGTATAAAAATAGACTTTTCTGGATTGTCTCCTGTCATCTGCACATTTACAGAAAGTTAGTGATAGACCTATGGAGGGCCATCCCATGTGAAACACATACCAAGAGCATCTCCCACAGACTTCTCAATGGAATTATACTCACAAAAGCTCTGCCTTTATACTCCAACAGCTTCTGAGTCTGTCAGAGGAGGCAGGCAGTATAATAGATAAAATCTGCAAGAAAATCCTCTCAGTGGCTTAGGTCATGAAACTTAAGAGTAATGCCTTGAACATAGCTTGCATTAAATCTCATAGAGATGCAAAACATGAAAACTTTAAAAAATAAATAAATATAGAATATCTATTCTGTGGAAGATTCCAGTACCTATTTTTATCTACTAAAATTATTTCCATATATTCCAGACAGATTTCATCTACTTATTTCCTAGTATTTTCACAGATACAAATAAAACTAATAAATAATGCAATAGAATCATAGAATGGCTTCAGTTGGAAGGGATTTTAAAGATCATCTCATCCCAATGCCTGCCATGGGCAGGGACACCTCCCACTAAATAAGGTTGTTCAAAGTCCCGTCCAACCGGGCGTGGAACACTTCCAGAAAAAAGGCACTTACAAATTCTCTGGGCAGCCTGTGCCACCACCCCGACAGTCAAAAATTTCTCCCAAGTATCTCACCTAAACTTCTCTCCTTTCAGTTTAAAGCCATTCCCCCTTGTCTTGTCACTCCATGCACTTGTAAAATGTCTCTCTTCACCTTCTTCCAGGTCCCTCTAGGTACTGGGATGCTGCTCTAAGGTTTCTCCAGAGCCTTCGCTACTCCAGCTAAACAACTCTCTCAGCCTATCTTCTTAGGAGAGGTTCTCCAGCCCTCTCATCTGTTTTGCTTTAACACTTTTGATGAAAACAATCAAGAATATCACCATCCTTCATATCACATTATTTAACCTGGCTGTAGACTAGATTCTAATCATTTGTCTCATGTTCAACATTAAGCTATATTTTCCCACAGAGACCTACAATATTTTCCAAGAGTTGTAATTCCTAGTGCTGCAGTCATCCCCAATACACAGTATAACCCAGACTCTTCAATCAGACTTCTCTTGTCACAATGAATTTGTATTTAATTAATTGTAATGAAGAATGGTAATGGTGAAACCTGCCATGTACTTTGACATAGTAGTCTGGACCCTGAATATTTCCCAAAAGAAACCCAATGCTGAATTGCATCACCCTCATTCCACTTTGAACATCTTGATGAAAAAAATTTAAAATTCCTTATTAGGTCTGATAGCAAGCTAAGCATTCATTTCAGTTACCCCAATGAAAAAAGGAAGGAAAAAGAAAAAGGAAAAAAAAGAAGAAAAAAAGAACTGAATTCCAAGGCCTGCTTTGTATCAAATCCAGTAACCTTGCCTGCTTCCTTCTGCCATAAATGCCTCAACATTTACCTCAGTGCTAGGCTCAGAACATGAAATCCTTTCCTAGAAATCATGTCAAAGCCCACTGCATTTTTGTCTTCCACGACTCACTTCCCTTTAGGATACACTGAGGAAAAGAATGCTTGTGGAGCATTTGGGTGTAGCAGGCATGCCCTTATTTCTCATTAACAATGAACATCACAGCAGCAAGTGGCCTGTTTAGATGGGATCACTTTTTTCAGGCACACTTCAAATCTGCCTCTGGAGACCACTTTGTCCTGTCTGACCCTAGGCACTCCTGAAGTGGAAGCAGCACTAAAATAAAACAGGTGAAAAATCACACCTATATTACAGATTTACTTTGTCAATCAGAAATTATGCTGGAATGTCAAGTGTAGGAACAGATTTAAACCCCGGCTTTGTAGTGCAGGTTCATTTCCCACTCACAGCTACAGAGCCGTAATGGAATATCCTCAATAAATAATTGTTCATTTTTAAATTCACCTCCAATAGTTTTATGGAAATATGGATCAAGTTTGAGAGGGCTTTTAAGATCCTATTAAAAATTAACCATTTTTTTTATTGATTGGACAATTTGCAATGTGGTTGACTATGCATTTTGGGGAGATTGAGTTTGTTTTATGCTTGTTTAAGAGTAAGCCTTATGTGGGTCCATTCTTTTACTGTTGGTCAGGTGAGGACTTTGATAAAGCACAGGATAATTTGATGGGGTTTATTTCCCACAGCACTATTTAAAGTAATACTATCATACAGTGGCTTTATACATTTTTTGCAAAATACAATTCACTCAAAACTTCACTCCAGAGAAAAGTTTTATTCTGAGCTGAGCACCCTCAAAGAATGTAAGGTCCAACACCAACCAACATGTTTGCCCTCAGGAATGGTGACTTCCATGAAGTTGTCCCAAGCAAAAGCAGGAAATAACTGGCAGTTTCAATTCAATAAAACTCCTGTTTCTGTTATATCCCTAACATTTTTCATTCTTTTATAAAGGAAAAAAGGTGAAACAGTTGTTAACTGCCCTAACCTTGGAACAAAGGTGAGTTTAAGCAGGCACATATTTACAGCTGCACACAAGGAAGGGCAGTAATTTTCTCCATACACTTTTCGTAAGTATTCACCTTAGTAAGCTCTCTCCTTTCTGCTTGCATCCAACACTCATAAAGGGCACACAAATAACCTCCCTTTTCCAAGGTCTCAGTCCAGTAGTAATATCCAGATTTCAAGCAGGAGCTGGAAAGAAGCAGTCCCTAGTGACCACTGCCCTAAAATTGTTGACAGTAACAAGTGCAGCTTAGTCTGGAGAATACAACCATCCTCTTTACTTCTATTATTTGACACAAACCCTAAAGTGCATGGCTGTTTAGAAGCCATGTGAAATAAAAAGGCAGTAAATTACAGGTAGTCAGGGCACATGAATGCTAGTAAAAACAGATAAACAAGACTTTTTGATAGATTTGTTTCAGATGCTTTATCAAACTTACTGATTACATAAAACAACATGAAGTTGAAAGTGCCAAATGGCTAAAGTGTTTAAATTTTTGATACCATCATGACTGAA
Source organism: Sialia sialis (assembly GCA_009812075.1). Classification (NCBI taxonomy): domain Eukaryota; kingdom Metazoa; phylum Chordata; class Aves; order Passeriformes; family Turdidae; genus Sialia; species Sialia sialis. The sequence continues at coordinate 5,904,419 of VRYO01001681.1, read as the reverse complement.
AAGCTGTGTAAGCAAAAATTGGGAGAGGTTGGAATAGTGAAATTAAGTCTGCTTAAAACTTGGAAACAAAGAATACCTCTTGGTTTATGACATAAAACAGATTTTTAGCTTTAGGAACTTTGGTGATTCAGCTTAAGAAATCATGCAGTTTACCAGCTGTCTTTTCTCAGAGGTTAGCTACACAATTTTCTTGTAGGCAACACCTTGATTTGCAGGATGTCAAAATGATGTTAGGTTTACTGAAGGAAAAACAAGTTACTATTCACTTTGTCCCTGTGCTCCCTCTTGCTCTGCTGCACATACTGCCATCACATGATTTGTTAGACACAAGGCAGGTATTTTTTGCAACCTGGCTTAGTTATGAATTACATGAAAGCTGAAAAACATGAGTGAACAGACAGCACATATGTACTATTAGCAAATCTCAGCAGGATAGCTCTAATTGTTCATGTCCTGAAATGCCTGATGGCTGCTGAAGGAAAAGAATAGGTTAGTTTTAGTTCTTTCTCCAAATGTGAATCTTACTGGAAGGTTAATATATTCATCAACACCCTTTATTCATTAGCTACAGCTTTCATTACCTATTTTATCAATGCATGTGTATATATATCAAAATATTTATGTTCTATCTCAACACACGTTTATATTTTATACATACATATATATGTGTGTGGGTTTTCTTTTAGACCCCCCTAAAAGCTTTGCTGAACTTATTTACAGAGAAAAAGATGTATTTGAAACATATCTCTAACAGCACAGGAATAATGTGACCTCATGACTTTTCCACCTGCTGCTTGGATTATAATCTTGGCAGATGAGAAAGCAAGTAGCTTTCAAAATAAGCCCCTTGCCCCTTCTCCAGAACCCTGTAGAGAATGAATAAGTTCTTGAGGTTTTCTGGTCCATCATGTTTATTTTCCCTTCTCTATAAAAACTGACACCACAGCCCTTGGAAGATGGCTCTCTCCTCCAAAAGCAGCAGCATAATCTCTAAGCACATGATCAGCTCTCTGTATGCAAATCAAACATGCCTGAGATATTAAAAACACCACTTTCGCTTTCTTTCTTGACCATCACCCTAACAAAGCTGTTTTTCTGAGTCCAGGTGGGGTTCTTCAGGGACACCACCATTGTCACTGAAAAGATCCATTGGCTGTGATGTTTCATTGCTGGCTACAAGTCCCCTTCTCTTTCATTGGTCAGTGGCTCTGTTCCTTTTCCTTCATTCCTTACGTGTCTAGAGACAGCAACAAACATCACAGCACACTGCTGCTCTCCCTGGCTGCAAGGAAGGGATGGGAAAGCAGAACTGAGGGTAGATATTTCACACTCGGATTTTGTTCCCTGGCACCTGAGCAAAGGGAAGGAGGAGTAAGAAAGCTCAATGCTAAGCCACAGGCTGTTCCTTTGTACACAGTGGGAAACGTTTTGAACATCAAAACTGGCAAATGAACGTATAAATGTCCCTTCAGGAGGCCAATCTAGTCCCTGGCTAGTGTGGAAACAGAGGAAGGACAAGAACCTCCCACCACCAACAGCATTTTTTGTCCATAACTTGCACAAATCAAATGCCCGTATCCCATGTGGAGCTCTAAATTACCTTTTAAACTAGCTGTCCTTTCCACATTGCTTCTGCTGTACTAACAGTCATTTTCTTAGGAGACTCTGAAAGTGCAGGGAGGTGACCCATACTGCTCATTGTAATTTGTTTACACTATACAACAAATGCATTATTGTAGGAAAAATAATGTTAAAATCAAAGACCCCTGGTTTATATGGCTTAGAAACAAAGTCCTTCACCTTACACAGGTTCGAACCAAGGCCCATAATTCTGCATTTGTACATGCAAAGTTACAAAGGCTTGCAAGATGCAGTGTAATTCTGTTTACAACATGGAATAATCTCCCATGGCCATTCCAATTCAGGAAGCAGCACCAGAGGCATGAGCAGCGTGGAAGTAGGTAGAATGATACTGGAAATATAGCTGCCTTCATGTGGGAGTTTCCAGGTCAGCATTGCCCACATGCTAAGGGAGGATTTTATTCCACAGACAGCCATGGCTAAGGGAGGATGTTGTTCCATAGAAATGTAAACAAACTATTTCCTTTTGACAAAAGAGGTTATTGACCTGCTGGAGTAAGTCCAGAGGAGACCACCAAGATGAATGGATGAATGGAATGAAGCACCTCTCCTATTAGGAAAAGGCTAACAGAATTGGATTGTTCAGCCTGGAAAACAAAGGGCTTCAGGATGACCTACCTGTGGCCTTCCAGTACCTGAAGTGAGCTAAAAGGAGGGGAGGTAGTAACAGGACAAGGGAAAATGGCTTCAGGCTGAAAGAAGGTAGAAATTCCATACTGAAAGGATGGCGGAGACACTGCAACTAGTTTCCCAGAGAAGCTGTCAATGCCCCATCCCTGGAATTGTTCAAGGCTGGGTCAGGTGAGGCTCTGAGCAGCCTGGTCTAGTGGAAGGTGCCCCTGCCCATGGCAGGGAGCTTGGAACTAGGAGATCTTCAAGTTTCCTTCTAACCCAGCTCATTCTATGATCCTACAAAGAAACCACGAAACACCAACCAAACCAGCAAACAACACTGACATTTAAACAGTAAAATTATTTGAAACAGTAACTATAATTAATAAGGCTGCACAAATCTTGCCAAGTAAAGAATAAAGAAATCTCTTGAAAGACAGCAGTAACACCATTCTGCAGAGAATGTGTGGCTGTGGCCAGAACACAGGCCACACTATCACAGCCCAAATCACTACAGTCCAAAAGCCCTTGCCTGTTTCACAGGATTTTCCAGTTTTGCAGTGAAAGACTTGCATGTACTGAGTAGTTAAGATATAGGAGAACATATATACATCATCAGTTTTCTACACAGGAATATTTAATATTAGGCTTTTTTTAATACAGCAAATATCCTTGATGGAGTATTATCCAATTACAGCAGGCTAAGAATACTGTCATAAAAAATTTACTGGCAAGACTAACATGAAACAGAATGGCTTGAAATTATTGCCATAAAAATCTAACATAAATAATCTTCCTAGTGGAAGATTTGCTAGCTCCACATCTCCAAAAGATCCAATACTTCCAAATGAGCAACGCTTAGTCTCCTTAATGCTGAAACCAGGACAGAGACAGGGAAACAAAGAACAAAATGTTTCTGTGATAATCTTCCACCATAATTGGCTGGGATGGCTTTTTCTTTTAAAACAATACAGAGCCAAGTCTTTTCACTTTAAAACACTGCCCACTGTGTGTTCAGCTAAAGATCTCGTCAGAGGCTAGGGAACACAGATGCCCACTCTCTCTCATCTCCCAGGGAAAAGCCCAGCAAGCCAGCACCACACATTCATGCTTCCATAAGTTCATACAGAATCCACTTGGCCCATCAGGAACACCTCACTTGTGCTAGTACTTGAGATATTTTTTTCTTTCCCAACACTACACCAGCTACAGTGACTCAAGTGAGTTGGCAGATTATTCTATCTCCCTCCACTTGACTCCAAGCAGGATAGGTGTTGCTTGGGAGGACACCAGAGAAGAGGGCACACACGAAATTTCCCCATGCTATGAAGATCCTTGAGTCACTGTCCCACAGAATGCCAGGAAAACTGCTGTAAGGGGAATGATGGGAGGACAGATGGCAGGAAGGGATCCAGCAGAGTTCTCTTCTGGTCAGCTGGTGGAAACACAGACCCAGGCAGAGGTCCAAGTAGCACATGGATATATTTGCCTTGTAAGAGTGCAGAGTACTTGAAAAACAGATCAGAGAAAAACCAAAGGGAACTCCCTCCATTACCAAGCTGAACCTTTGGCAAACCACCTCTGAGATGTGTGACAGGCAAATGCAGCAGGTGATTTCATGTTCACTTGCCACCTTACCCTTGAACAGCTCTGAAGAGTCAGGACAGCAATGTCTGAGCCATCCAGGCACAGGAAATTCTCTTCAGCAGATCTTAAACCACCTGAGTACTGAAATCTTAGTGACATTTTGATTTATGTGTTAGTTCTGCCCTTCCTCCTGCTTCCACAATTAATTTCTTTTCTTCACCAGACCAGAAAGTCATGTGCAATCCAGCCTTTTCTTGCACCCACTCTGAACAGCATTGCAATGGTAAATTACATTTAAGGGCATTAATTCTGTTTCAAAAATTTTCATCTACAAAGCACAGTCTTGATATTTTAGGTTTTGAGGATTTTTGTTGTTGCTTTGTGTTGTTTTGGGTTCTTTTGAAGGAAGGAACAAAAGCAAAGTATTCCAGCTGCTGTTGATTTTCTCTTAATTACTTCCCAGATCAAATTAGTTTCCTAGATTCTATCTAACATATTGCTTCCTTACTTTTTTTTTTTTTCTTTTTTAGGTTAGCATCCATAACTGTCTAGCTACTAGAGGCTTTGATACATGGGCAGAAAGAACGTGCTGTTGTGATTACATCAGGAGATACGTAAGTGAGAGGAAACTGTCAATAAGCATAGTCAGGATTTTTTTCTTCCCCTCTTTTTTAAGTTGAAACTCCTCAGACTGTCTACAAACCTCTCAGTGCTTGACGGTGGGGCAGAGAAGATGAAGGAATTGGAGCAGATGAGCTGGTTGCAGATTGATGTTTAGTGGTAGGGGGAGACAACTGAGAATAATTTCCATTACTGAAATGATGAGCAATGCCACCAGGCTTGATCCAGAATAAAAAGGAAAAAAACAAAACAAAAACTAGCCTTTAAAAGCTTCATTAAAAGGAGATTTCTGTTCCTGCCTTCACAGATTGGAAAGGACAAAATGTCATAATCTTGCACGTGACACACTGTCTTTTTTATCTATAAACAAACACCTTTGGTTTTTGAAAAAAAATCATTATGTACAGGATTCAGAAATGTTAATCATTAGGTAAAAAATAAGCAAGAATACAGATAATGGAATGAAATAAACTGAAAGGAGATTCATTTGGGGAATTAATTTACAATGCCAAAAATATAATTGCCAACTGATTAACACATTTTTTCTCCCTCTCATGGGCATTTATTTTTAATTTATTAATTTTAATGCTCATTATACCTTGATTACACTCTCTTTTAGAAGGAAATAAGATTTGAAGTGGTTTCTATTTTTTCCCTGTTTTATTGTTTCCATACAGTAATTGTAAGTATATCATGTACTTGAATCTGTTTATACTTGTCTCACTTGAGGTTCTATTTTGAGTTGACTGTATTTGGGGGGAGCAAACATGTTTAAGGCCACTTGGTTGCAAATCAATCACTGAATAATAAGAGCTAAATAAAGTGGTACTAGCATCTGCTCTAGACCACAGTGTCCTTGTGGCATTGCCAGTTCTCTGTGCAAAGAAGAAGGAAGGAGAAAACACAAAGGTTATCCATAAAATGCTCTAAAGTTGTAGGTAGATTTCTCAAAAAGAAAGGTAATTTTCCTGCTCTGTAGAAATACTGCCCCATCCTAGGTCAGTTTCATCTCTTTTATCCAGCAGCACTTCTACACAACCCATCATTGCTATTGCCAGGAAGCAACTGAGGAAAATGTGAAGACTACTAAGCTAGCCAGTCCAGTTTATTGGTTTCATTATTTTGAGCAAGCTGCCTATGGTTTTGTTTATATTTCAATCATCTGAAAGCACTCTGGCACCCTACTGAGCATTGCAGCAAGAACTGATCAAGGCTGGACAAGCCTCTCTCAGGCAGCAGATATATAAAAAAAAAATCAGGTTCTGAAGAAAGTTACTATCAGCAACATGATTTTCTATACGCAGCTTTGCAAATTTTAATAAAAGCATGGTTATTCAAGTTACACAAACTGAACCATAGAATCATTTAGGTGAGAAAACACCTTCAAAACCATTGAGTCCAACCATATGCCTAATACTTCCAAGTCCTGTTAAACCCTGTCCCTAAGGGCCACATTTACAAATATGGAAGAAAATTGCATTTCTCACAAGCATCATGCTTTAGACCTGAGGCTTTGTTTAAACAGTGAACATGACTAGTAACCTTGCTTGTGTCTTTCACTCTGAGTTCCTAAAGTCATTATATTTTATGGCAGCAATTATACATCTGGATTATTCTTAGTATTTATATAAATAGCTAGGCTTTGCTGGAATCTGGTTAAATTGTTTGCCTCAGTAATATCTTAAGGAAGCAAGGTCTGTGGGTTAATTACACGCTTAGCAAAGAAGCAGTGCCTCTTAAGCAGCTATTTGCTACTTATTTGCATTTCTGTTTGGGGTTTCTTGAAGGAGCAAAAAAGAGTACCTGGTTTCAATACTGTGTGTACAGTTGTTCTTTCGAGGCAGAATTAACAGACAGAATCATAGTTAATATTTCAATAGCAGAGTTTATTTACCAATAGAGACACTACAGCAGATATTATTTCAGCTCTAATCTCTCATATTTTCCATGTGATAAAATAGCTTTAATTTAGGGACATATTTAAGACACTAAAAATTCAAAGTTCATACAGGAATTATAAGTGGGATCTTGGTCATATAAAACCAATGTGAGTTTTGCCATTAACTCCATTCCACCAGGATTTCCTTTACCTCATTAATTTCTACCTTTGGAGTCTATTCCATAACAACTATCAATTCACTCAAAAAACCACCAAACCTCAAAAAGTTCAGATGAAGGTTTCAAATGTGCATAGGTGACATAGAAACCCAAATCCTCTTATTAAAAACAGCGTGGAATTGAATTTTTTGAGGTAATTTGGCATTCAGATGCCCATCCTGAATCCCATTTTCCAACCTGAATTTGTAGTTTAGGTGCTGGATTGCAGTGGATGTTCTCATCTATGCCATTTATTTTAGTAGAATTTTTTCCTCTCACTTGTATTGCATATTTGACATTTATTTACCTTTAAAAATATAGCCCCTGAGAGGAATACTGGGTGGTGAATCAGTCATATACCATCCCTAGACTAAAGCTGCTGTTATAAAAAAAGCTACACAAAACACATTACATGCACAGCAAACGTTCTTAACATGGACTTAAGGCCCCCAGCAAGGCTGCAGATTTGCAGCCACAAAAGAAAATCAGCTATGAGTGAAAGGAGACAGATTGATAAAAGAGCAGTTCTGGTAATACAATTCCATCCCACTGGGGGTTTTATTGGCAAAACACATATCAGTTAGGGCTCAGTTGTCTGGGAGTACAGAGCTAGCTCTAAGACTAACTAATCAATTCAAATCTGTACTAATGGACCTGCTGGGCTTTCAAGTGCTCTTGGAAGTGGGAGCAAAGCTCTGAAGACTTTCAGAATATACAAAACAAACCTTATCTTCAAGCCCTACAGAAACAGGCACCCAGAGCTTTATCTTTGTATCAACCAGCCTGTAGTCTGGCTCTAAGGTTGACTGTCAAAAACTCAGGCCTTTTGCCACTTCTTTGATGATCTATAAAGAAGGTGGAAATGCAAAATGTCACAGAGTGGGGGAACAAGTGAAACCTCTTTCCTCAAGTGAGTCCATCAAGAGAATTTCCTCAGCAATATCCAACACATACCTGCATAGCTGTGAATTACAACACTTACCAGCAAAAATCTCCCCACATTTTAATTTCTTTCCATGCAATGGATCCACTTCTAACCTTAATCTTTAAAGCAGTCTGTATGGTGGATTTAGCTCTTTCCTCATCTCACTATAGCTGCTTTATAAAAGGATGTTATTGAGCAAGGAAATGTATGTAGGTGGAAGAACAAAACATAATTATCATTGCTGGTTTTGTGTGAAAAAAGTGCAAAATTTAGCATTCTGAAATGTGAAATACAAGCCTTCATTTAGCTACATAGCTCAGAGAGATGATTCTGTCCCATTCCAATATCTGTTACCCAATCATACAGCTTCTTTAGTCTAAATAATTTTCATTACAGTAATTTCACACTCATAAGCTGCACCTTGTTATAAGCCGCACTTCCGGGTAGCCAGGAAGACCATGGAATTTGTCCATAAATAAGCCTCACCGGGTGATAAACCGCAAAAAAGCTAGGATCCATGTGCAACAAAGTAATGAGTTAGTAACAGAATCGCACGATCGCGGGGTTTGCTGCCAAGATGCTCAATTTGCAAACAGTTTTCACAGACTGGCGAGGGTCTTTGAAGGCAACTCCAGGTGCCTTCCCCATGCTGCAGGCCCTGGCATTCCCGCCCCCAGCGCTGCCTGCTTGGCAGTGGTGGTGGCTCCCCATGCCGCACGAAAGCCCCAAGTTGTGCCGAAGCCCCGAGCTGCCTTGCCACGTGAAAGCAGTGAGCCTCGCTGCTCACCCAGCAGCGGCTCCGCGGCAGCTCCCTCCCCGGCCGGCTTGCACTTCCAGGTTGTCATTCGCTGGAATTTGTCCATAAATAAGCTGCACCTGGTGATTAGCCGCACTTCCAGGATCGGCTGGATTCTTCAGTGAAATCGGTGTGGCTTATCAGTGTGAAATTACTGTAAGCAAGTCTACTTTCTGTAGTAGCCATTACTAGAAGATAATTGATTGCATTGGTAATGAAGATTTCTGAGGGTGCTAAGCAAACAGCAAGGTTAATTATCAGGCAGTAATGCTTGTTATGGCAGTGCAACACTGGCCAGCTAAGTTTCCTGTTCTCCTGCAGTTACCTGTCAGTAAATCAATGTAATATCCTTGGCTATATATTGTCTTAGTGCTACCACAGGATTCAGCAATGGAAACAGGAAGCAACCAACTGGTCAGGAGTGCAGGGAAACCAGTGTACAGAAAGTAGGATATTTATTAAATGGGTTTGATTCAACTAGTAGGATTTCATATTTTTTTGCCTCATCTAACTAATTATAAGAATGAATTTTCAACCTCTGTGCTTATGTACCAGACACATATAGCTGCAGAGATGCTTTTAAGTTATAGACAGTCCAGATGTTTATATTATATACTACATAATCCCAGAATGTCTGATTTAATTTTTTTTTAATGCAACTTTATTCACTTTTTCTTCTTGACAATTAATCCACTTTCAGGGAATTAATTGCATAGATCACATTTGGATTTTTTTTTGTGGGTTTAAGTTCAAAACACTGAAAGCTTATGCATTTAATTCTATATCACTCAAGATGAATAATGACCTGTGTGTTTCTTGCAGGTAAAAAACTGAATTAGATTTACAACAAAGTTGGGTTTTTTTAAGTATTAAAAATAAATATGTCAAATCAAGCTTATTCAACTGGGTAAATACCAAAAAATAATTTCGTTTTAGGAGTTAGCTTATTTGGGGTTTTTTTGGTGGTTTTGTGGGGGGGTTTTGGGGTTTCTCAATTAGGTTTTTGGTTTTTCTTTTTTGCTAAGACCGATACTTGTTGATAAAAGAATATGAAAATGGGATCTCTTGATTCCAAGGACTCCAAAACTATTCCCAGCCTAAAGTCAGCATCTCATAAACAAACCAGTACGATTTAAATGAGTTTTTAAAAAAACCAAAACCACCAAAAAGACCAAACAAAACCAAAAATACCCCACCAGATACAGCTGTTCTCTGAGAACCACCAAATACCATGCACTGCATTTAGACCCACAAACATCTGTATAGCATTTTTGAGGGCTTGGTTGTTTGGGATTTTTTGTCACTCACCACTCTTACCTGATTTTTTTCTTAAATTCCAGCATTTGTGTAGAAGTAATCCTATTTTTAGTAGTAGTAGTTCAGCTGTTTTACATAAATCCAATTGCCAATTACAGGTGGAAGAACCCCAGTAACAAGCAATGGTACATAATTTTAGCAACAATCATTTTCACACAGAAATCTTGCTGGAAATTCTCCAAAAAGTAAATGTTTCTTTGGGTTCTGCAGAACTTGCTGGGTTGGGATAATCACTGAGCCATCCCTTCCAAGTGTTCTTGTTTTTCTCTCTTATGTGTACATAAGAAAGAAGATGTGTGCATGAAGAGAAATACAGAAAACTACTTTGCATTAAAACAAAATTATTCCAACCCTTTGCAAACAAAAATGGCTAACCAGTAATTGCAGTTCTTCAGCAGCATTGCTGTTCCTTGCACACTCTTACAGGACACTTCCTTAAGGCCACAGATCTCTCTGATGAATTGTGAATAATCTCTGCCTTTGAAAATATTTACATTTTCCTGATTGACTTCATCTAGTGCAGAGAGCCCTTCAAGAAGATCCAGTGGTAGCTCTGCTAAGCAATGGTCACAAAATTACTTTCTCTATGTCTGAAAGTGCCAGACTTATCCTGTACAAGGACAGAAATTACTTCACTGTCAAGCCAGCTCTTGATTTATTGAGATCTAAGTTTGCAGAAGCTCCAAGAACTCATCCATAATTGCTCAGCCAAGGACAGTTCTTACTGGTGAAGACATGGAAGCATCTCATTGTTCCAAATGTACCTTTGTAGACCTCCCCAAAAACTTATACGCAGGCTAATGGGCCTTTCTACATAGCAGCAAAGACACATGAAAGAGTTTCAAAGATCATACATAAGGAGCATGAATATAACTAACACAGTTAAAAGTTCAGCAACAGAAATGGAAACTATGCTAATTGCTTTTTGTTTTTTTTCTCTTTTGCAGTCAAGTGATGACCTCTTTAGGGTAAGCACTACTTTTCTTGTGTTGGCAGAATGCCTGATTCAAGAGACCTTCAGTCCTGACTGGAAGAATGAATTTCACAGCAACACAAACAAAAAAAGAACAGAAGGCAAACTTAGGAGGTAAATTGGAAACAAAGAGTCTTCCAGAAATCATCTCTATGTAGACAAAGATCTATTAAGAAACATTGAAATGTTTTCACCAGATGCTATATTCAGAGCCAAAAACAATTCAGATATTATTATCAACTCAGATTGAATTGCAGAGAGAGTTCTAGAAGGGGGGGGATGGGGGTGGGGGGAAGTAGTTGCAACAAGCATTTAACACCATAATCTTTAATTTTAATAATCCTGGAACAAAGCAGTTAATTTTAGAAAGGTTAAAACATCAAAAAGTCCAACAAAGACAAGGCAATAAGGGCCTGCACCTGAGTCAGGGCAATCCCAAGCACAGATTCAGGCTGGGTGGGGAATGGATTGAATGGAGCCCTGAGAAAAATTTGGGAGTGTTGGAGGATGAGAAGCTCAGAATGACCCAGCAGCCCAGAAGGCAAAAAGTATCTTCAAATGAAGAGTGACCCAGATGTCAAGGGAGGGGATTCTCACCCTCTGCCCTGCTTTTGTGAAACCCCATGCAGAGTGATGAGTCCAGTTCTGGGACCCCAAGGATATCAGAGACATGAACCTGTCAGGGTTTGAGCGCCTCTCTTGTGTAGACAGGCTGGAATAGTAGGGGTTGTTCAGTCTGGAGCACAGGGAGAGGGGAGTCCTGAGAGCAGCATCCCAATTCCTAAAGGGAGCTACAGGTGGAGAGGAACTTTTTAAAAGTGCATGTAGTGATAAGACAAGGGGAAATGGCTTTAAACTGAAAGAGATTAGGTTTAGATTAGAGATCAGGAAGAAATTACTAACTGTGAGGGTGATGAGGCACTGGCACAGATTGCCTGGAGAAAATGCAGATGCCCCATGTCTGGAAGTGTTCAAGGCCAGTTTGGATTGAGCTCTGCACTATCTGGTCCAGTGGAAGGTGTCCCTGTCTGTGGCAGTGGGGTTGGAACTGGGTCATCTTTAAGGTCCCTTCCAACACAGATCATTCTGTAATTCTATGAGAATAAACAAAGATTTTGATTTGCTATTAGAAAGAAAGAAGGAGAGAGAATTGTTTTTGTCTGAAAAAATCAATCTCCCTTCCTAGAGGGCAGTGTAAATACCATGAACCTGAAAGTCAGGCTATTTTTGGCAAAGAAGTTCAGATTAATCATGTTTTGTTGTTCCTGAATTTTATTATTTCCTTACCCTGTTTTCAAAGCTTTGAGTTCTTTCATCATTTTATCTGCAGAGTTTATTCCCAAAGTTTACCACAGCCTTTAGAAGTGCTCCCATTCTCTCTCAATTCTTTTCCCAAAGATAGCCATCAATTGTGTAATGATGACAGAAAGTAGTCCAAATTTTGACATAATCATCCGCAGTATAAAGCAGCTTCTTTGAGATGCAGGTTTCACATCTGTTTCAGGAGTGGCTGTGAAGCAAAATTGCATTTTTGAATGGAGAAGGGCTCTCTCAACCCTCTTTTCAATTACTATAAAACTACTGAGCCCCAAACTCAACACTTATCAGCAGACCAAGACAGTGACCATAGCTTTGGTCTGTTTCTCAGCATGAGAATTTATCTGAACAAATATAATGTTCTACAACATATACTTCCTTTATGTCTGAGGTTTCCTCTTTTGATTAAAGGGCAGAAATAAACATTCATATCACATTGACATGGACATCAAAGCCAGGTCAGTCGAATCACATCCTAGAAGTGTTCATCTATCCCCATTCCCTGCAAATGGAGGATGGATGGTTTGCTCAGGAAACTAAATTAGGTTGGTTTAATCCATCCCACCTGCCATGGTGGCATAGCAAAAGGATGGAGGAGAAGAACAGGAAAGAGGGCAAAACAAGGAGGCAGAGCTTTAGTTTGGGTTGAGACAGCAAGGCTTCAGTCAGAATCATGGTGATTACCTCTCTACCTTCATCTTCATCCTCTACTTCCCTTTCTGGTTTGTTTGTGGGGATTTTTCTCCCTTTGTCTCATTCTGTTTTCTTTTAAACATCTCCTGTTAGAGCCTGCCTAGTCCCTAAGCCAGTTTTCCTGAAGTCTGTCACATCACCATACCCTTTAGCACTTGATTCAGAACTGAATACATTTGGTACAAGGCCTCTCCAAAGGCATGTCAACTGTCTCTTCCACAGAATTCACTCAGAATGACTAAAGCACTTGGGAAAACAAACAATGTCTTCAGCTGTGATCTGCAAACATGAATATGGAATTTGTTGGCTCCAATAAAAATTACAATAGTTTGTTCGCAAAGAGATAGTTGCAAGGGCAAGTGTGATTCCAGCAATACAAAGAAGCTTTTGGTGAAAAAAATAATAAAACTTTGGCAGTTCAGAGGCTCAGCTCTGATGTGCTCTCAGTCACATGAGGCAGTTTGTTTGAACCTCACTGAGGGGTACTGAAAGCCTTGGTTTTACAAAGCGAGTCAGAACTGTAGCACTTCTCTTGGCTTCTACAGGCAGAGAACAGAAACAAACACAGAGAAGTGAGATAAATCTACCCAAACTTCTTTTCCTAGCTGATGGAGTATGAAGTTACAGTAGATGCCTAAAATGGTTCTTTGTTTGCCTGTCTTTTATTTCTATCTGGCACTATTCCTACAGTAAATCTTGGCAACAGAGTAGGGCAAATGTTTAGATGGCACAAGCCCAAGTTGTTAAGCTATGGATGAAGCAGTGAAAAGCAGGTGGCTTTCCACATGCCCACGCCTTGCAAGGAGTTCTTGTCTGTTCCATCCACACAATGAGCTGTTCCTAGCTCCCTTTTTTGTGCGGTGAGTTTCTCCTGCAGATGTGCATAACCCTCCCTCTTTCTTGCAACACCAGCTTGCAATCAATGCAGCTATCTCCAAAATGGTCTGTCTTGTGCAGACATCATGTTCTGGCCCAAAGGAAAGCTAGATCTAAAGCTAAGCCTAGAAAAAGCATGGAACAACCTGTCCATTGCACTGTTTCAAAGGACACAAATTATGGAAATTTTTAAGTCAGAAAGAGTTGTTAGAGCACTATACAACCTTTGGCACACTGAAGTCCATTATGTTCCATCACATCTTTCAAATCATGGACTGCAAATACCACTCTGGCAATCAGCCATGTCTTCCAATTCTGAAGGAAGATGTAGGAGAGGATGTAAAAGACGAGTGCAAAGCTGGACCCCAAAGTCAGGAAAAGGTTCTGATAGTCTATTTGGACAATTGGCCTAGAAACAGCTTCCCAGCTCCAGCTAGAGTGCAAATGATTACTTGCAATTGTGAGATACAGCAAGCCAGGATGCTTTGCATCTAAAAGGTCCCCAGTGCTGTGGTGATGGATGAGCAGTAAACAAACTCTTAAAGCTACATCAACGTTGTCTGGCTTTGAGCTGAACAGGGAAGGCTGGAAGACAGAAACACACACTGGTGTATTTAGTGGCGAATACCAGCATGCTCTTGAAAAATATAATTGGGGTGGAAGGGTCTGCTTGCCAGGGGAACTGGCATCCAAAAAAAGCTGATGTGGCTTGTTTGTAGAGTCTCTCAAACCATAAAGCTACCAACAGCAAACAGGTTAAACTACTTGACAGTGGGAGATGGTTAGGGGAGAAGGAAACAAAGAAGGATGAAACATGATGATGCTGCTTCCTATTTGCCACTCCACTGAGCACAAACATCAATGGAATTGCCATCACTCACCCCCATTTCAGCAGCAGCAAGAGAGCTTGCTAAGAGTTTTATACCAACATATGCATATAAATCTCCAAAGCTGATTCAAGGTACCGGTGATAAAATGGATACATCACTTAAAGCTTTTTGCTATCACACTGAACAAGCAATACGGAATATAATGAAACTAAAGATAAGAAGGACATGGAGAATATGGAACTAAAAATTCTGTGAAGGAAAGAATGGGCATGGAGAACACGGAACTAAAAAGGAAAGGCGGAGGACTCAGGTATGAATAGCACACAGCACAATATGAGACCACAGGTCTAAAGCTCCTTATGAAAAAGAAAAAAAAAAAAAGTTGGAAAATAAAGCAGTGTTTTGTTGGCATTAGGTATCAGAGAAGATACTAAACATGCCAAGCAAGCTAAAACAAAGCAAAATAAAGCAAGACAAAACAAAATATACCAGGTTTTTTCTTTTGGCAAACTTAAGTGTGGTGTACAAAATAGGGTTACAAAACATGGCTGGATGTTGGTTTCCCACCAAACACCACACAGATAAAGTTCCATGGCTTAGGACATTTCATCCTCACGCTACTATCTTGAAGACAACCCCAGAAAGGAAGGTCAACTCCTTGTGGACAAGATGATTAGACAGAATGTTATCTTTCCTCTTCTCACATCTCAGAACTTATTTTGCCTAGGAACTAGGAAAAATATGTTGTTTCTGTCACCAGAGATAAGTGACTTTCACTTTTGGAATCTTTTGGAATTCCTTGCTGCAAAGGAAATAGCAATAGGCCTGTTAAGGTCCCAACGAATCTAGAGACATAAGCATTCCTACGCTTTCCAGATATTTCCCCTTTGAAGTTAATGGAAGCACTAATGCATTTCTAAACACTTCATAACTTGCAAAACCATGGCCAGTTGCACTGTTTGAGTGATCCACACACAAACAAGTGCAAACATTTCCACCAGACTGTATTCCCAAAAAAACCCGCAGATGTGTCCCCCTCTCTGCCATGTGCTGAGAACAGAGAACTCATGTTTCTGCAGCACATGGTGGCACCAAGTGGAACTGTATAAAGGCCAGAATGAATGGCAGCCACTTTGAAGATTTGGGAATACTTTAAATGTGTTTCATGTAAGGCAAGATGAGAAGACAGACACACAAATACAGGAAACTAGCACACTTAATGCTTTTCCTTAAACTTCATCAGAAAACCATGCATTGCAATGAATTTCGGAAACAAAGCAAAGGGAAAACAACAGCCCAGGGGTAAAACTACATGTATTAAAACTATTACTTGCCTTCAGGATGATGAGAAATAACTTTTGATGAGACAATCACGAAAGCGCTAGGAAAACAAAGTATCTCTACAGCTGTCAGGAAGGTTAAAAATAATGCCTTTGGATACTTTTTTAAGGAGTATTTTAATAGTGGGATAAAAAAAAATGATGAAATCAAGAATTTCTTCACTGAAAGGCTGGCCATCAGCCCTGGAATTATTCAAGAAACAACTGGACATGGCACTTAGTGGCTGTGGTTTAATTCATGTGGTGGTGCTTGGTAAAAGTTTGGACAGTGTGACCTTGGAGAACTTTTCCAACCTTAATGATTCTATGATTAGAAGTATTTAACTTTTAAATTGAATTCTACCAATTGCACATTAGTTTGCCCAAATCAGAACTTGTTCACCCTCAGCTGGCAGGAGAAATCTGGGCAGCAGGACAGGCCAAAGTCTGAAGCCTCTGCTAGGAAAAGAGCACAGTTCCAGTCATTGAGATGCACTTAATGTGGTCAGGCAGCTTAACCAGGACACTACTGGGTTCCTTCTCTCACACAGAAAAAGGTGGCAGAAAAGGGGAAAGGAAAAACGGGGAATAAAAAGGAGAAAAAGTCACAACTCCCAAAATTCCACCTCTTAATTAAAAAAAAAAAAAAAAAA
>VRYO01001681.1:5872213-5887993 GCA_009812075.1 Sialia sialis | reverse complement strand
CCTCAAAAATCCATTTTTTCCACATAAAAATAGTTGAAAGGGAATATGTTTATTCCTTTGGTCAACTGTATTTGATTAGATCCATGGTGTCTTTTGGCTCCTCTAATCTCATCATATGCTTGGCACATCTGTAAGGAGATTTATTTTTCAGTGTCCTCAATTAAAGGGATAGAAGAGAGGGAAAGGAGAGCCACCAAGAACAGACAGTGCAGGAGAGAATATTAGGAAGGAGGATGATTCCTAATTAATAGCTGAGTCAAGGGAGAATGCTGAGCACCTCAGTGCCCAGAGGCTGAGAGCAGTATGGAACAAGCTGCCAAGACCTGTTCATGCCTTACTGAGCGAAACCTCCCTACAAGCAGTAAAACTCATTGCCAACTACAGTGCCAGGGAAAAATACTGACTAGGCTTAGAAGGTTCAGAATGTTGCTGCACTACTGGTAGGGCAGGAATCTGCTGTCTCTCCAGATGTCTTGTTCTGAGATGAAGATACTTTAATTGCCTTTTTGGGTCTGAATCCATATGAGAGAGAAAAAAAAATAAGAAACTGCTTATTTATTTTTGCCAAAAGTACAACCTCCAACACCTGGAGAAAGGAAATTGTCTTAATATTTTGCAGTTTCTTGGATTACAGCTCTCTTAATAAAATAATTACTTTCCTATTGTCATGGAATATTTTTCAAAGTTCCAATTTCATTAAAAATTTAAAAAGGTAGTATGTTTTCCCATCTTTTAGATAAAAATAAGATTTGGTGATCAGTTAATTGTCTATCAACTTAACTTCATTTAAACAACTCAGAAAAAAAAAGAAGGCTGGAATAATCAGTGACCATTAACAAGTATTAAAAACTGATGCAAATACATTGCAACATATCCAAATTATTGATCATTGTTCTACTGAAATGAAACTTTCTGATTATAAAAGTATTTTCTTTAGAACTGAAAAAGAATCCACAATAGACTGCAGAAATAGTAATAAAAATTAGGTTTTCTAATATCTCTCTCATTTCATTTAAAGAGAAGGCTGAATACAAAGAAATTATGCTAGTTTGGAAAAGAGGAGCTAGAAATACTATTTTTAATAGTTTTTGCAAAGTAAGTGAAGAATAGAGCATTGAAATACACTGAAATTGCCCTTTTTTTGCCTTTTTCTCGACATAATTTAAATGCTTATATAACAGCTCAAGGCACTAGAATGGACCTTTGATCATATTACAAGAGTACAGAGACTGCACATGAAGTACTTAAATATCAAAAGTCTCAATAAGCTAAATGAAAAAATAAGGAAAAGAAAAATATCCTTCCATTGACATGAATAGAATCAGGATTTCTTCCTGTAACTTCCTCAGCCTTTGAGACTGAAGATACACCTCTCATTTATACCCAAAGGCTTTCTTCTAGCACTTGCTTCTTTCAAGAATGCATGACTTTTCTCACATTTTATCCTCACAAACTCATCCGTGACTGAGCTGTTTGAGAACTTTGCTCCTTTTTGTGCTCACCCTCATAAAGAACCAATATCTACTTTTGGCAACAACAATCACGATTTGCTATTGGATACACAAATCATGGTTCTGTTCATGTATTAAACAGAAAACACAGACAGTAAAAAAATGGAAAAATATTTAGGCAAAAAAAGATAAAAGTAATGCTAGAAATATTCCTGTTAAATTCTTGGCTTATTGCAGTATGATTATCCAAACCTTGGAAGTAGAAAATCTGTACTTCTTAAACCGAGCTTTGCTCACTGCTGTATACAGTTACTGATCCTCTATTAAATATGACAGTAGTGAGGGATTTGGGGTCATTTGAGTTGCAATCCCTCCCATTCTCTGTGAATAAACCAGGAGGTAACAGACTGTGGTTGTAACACAGAGAACATGCTTATGAGAAAACCCAGCATTTTTTCAGATTCAGCTTCTAAACAGCTTTGGAAAATATATGGCACATTAAAATATATGACAAAGAATAAGAGTTTTACTCTAGGCAGTTTACACTTGAAGAATTTCCCTGGATGCTCAGAGCACTCAGAAAATAGCAACTATGTTCAGAATTTCAAGGTCAAGCTAAGACAGCCCACACTATGGTTGAGGCACAAAAATGGAGCTGAGCACTGTGCATGGGCTGGTGGACAGACCATATACCCAGAGCCCCATATCAGTACTCAGGAGACATGTCAACAAACTGTTATCGCCTTGATAAAGAGTCAGGTAGTATTTCCAGTGAAGCCTGCTATGGATTTCACCCTCCATACAGAGCAGGTAACCACACATACCTTTTTTGAACTAGCCAGCTGAACAAATCAAATGCACTGATGGCAGATATTGTAATATGTTAGGATGATGAAGACCTGGTAAAAGAACAAATATGAATTTCCAGCCACTAACTGTAATTAAATTATTCAGCAAGTCAAGGTGGCTGTTGAAATAATCCATGCTGCACTACACTGCAAAGGTGGAGCACCTCATGTACCTTACAAACACTTCAAGCTCAGGCTCTGTTTTAAAGACAGAAAGGTCAGTCACTCATCTGACTCAGTGCTGAAATCAATGGAGCAATCCTGATTGACACCAGCTGATGATCCTGCTAATGAAGACTGGGAAGTTTTCTGATTTACTTTTGCCTCGGGAGCTGCCCTAAGAACTAGTCTTTTGCAATTTAATGGCAATGGATATGCATATTCTCTTACTACCATATAACATTAAACTGATGACATCACTCTCCCTTTTGGCCACTCAAACTCTGCTGGAGGACACTGTGACAATGCAGCACATCTCAGACTGCAGGGCTGAACACACTGTTACATTGCAGTTTGCTGCTATTAAAATATCATGCCTGAAATTAATGCATTACACCTTTCAGACTAATGTTCTCTAAATCAGACTTAATTTATCCAGGGGTATTTTTAGGTAAAAATACATCCTCACAAGCAATGTAATGATCAGCACTTTCCCCCCAGATGCTCTAATATGGAGTAAGGCCTATGCAGTAATTAATATTTATGAAGTGAATGAGTTCCTGTTAAACCCTAAATCACAAACATACGGGATTTGAACTATAAAAATGCAAACCCAAACCAATATAATAAAAATATATTTACATACGTATTAATTGTGAACTTTGGCCAAGTTGTTATATATTGCTTTAGGTGAATCCAAAATTATTAATTACATAGGTCTATAAACTTATGTATTGATCGATGTGATTTCTAGATTAGACATATACAATAGAGGAAGTTTCATTTTAGTACATTAGCGCACCTTTGAAACTTGATCAGCAAAAACTTGATCTTATGCCCTTCTGTTGCCAATATTAGCTTCTTACCATTCTCACAAGTGCTTTCCCCCACTGGAATTCAGAGAAAATATTATGCACAGAAGGAAGCTCCTTGCAAGAAGAAAGAACCATGACTCAACCTGTGCCCTAGGAAGAGATAGTTTTATCCATTACTAAAAATGAAAACAACATAGAGGGTTCCTGGAATATTCTGTATAAACTAAGCAGTGGATGAGTAAATAATAGGTTTTTATGTGGTCATTTTTATCATCAGATTCATAAAAATTGCCATTCTACATATAAGCATCTAATAAAAAATTAAAGGTTTACATTCCTTCATATGGTGAATGATGCTTAAAATGCTTCAGCATCAGAAAGAAATTATGTGATTTAGCAACATGAGACATTTATTTAAGAGCTCCTATATGAATTCAGTAGGCCAACTTCAGGCACCCAAGCCAGAAAATGCTTGCTTTCATAAGGGCATAAAAAGATTCAAAAGAAATGTGAACTAATTCAAGCTAGATATGGTAATGGCTCCTGAAACCATTATTAATGTTTTATTAGCATTTTTTACTTCCTTCCCCTTTTCAGATGGCACAGTGCAGAGAACCCTGCATATTGCCATCAACATCTTTGTTGAAATGCAGATGAATCACTACAAATTATCAGCTGTGTTTGTTTCACTGATAATGTGTAAAAAAAAAAAAAAAAAAAAAAAGAAGAAGAAAACTTTCTCCTTCTTGTCCTGGTTGCTCAAGAAGTTGCCTTAAATCTCTTCAAGATAGGAGGATAGGAATGGGAGAGGATGAAATATTCACTTTGCCCTTCTCTTCAAGGAGACTGCTGGTGGACTTGGCTGGTGCAAAGACTCCAGGCATAGTAAGCCACAGAACATTTTACACTCAATTGCAATCATATGTTCGTCACATTTTTCTTCACCCATACTGAAGGCATTCTCCTAGAGGATATTGTATATATTGTCTGAGCTGTTTAATGTCTTTGTTCCTCTCTCTACTAAAAATACAAGTCTACTTGACTTCATAACTTTCCCATCTTTTGAGCATCAAGAAAAGCAGAGCTGTTTAACAAAGTTGCAGGTAGAGTGGAATTTTAGACAAATCAGCAAGCTGCAAGTAATAATTTTGCTCTGGGCCCAAGGCATTACCTTTTATTCAAAGAGGCGTAATTGATAAAGAATGCTAGCAGAGTAATTTACAAAATGTTAACCATGCAATAGCAGAACATCCTGCTACAAAGTAAGATAATTATTTTACATACCAGAACCTCAAAAGTAAATAGATGAATGCACAGAATCTTAAATGCTGTTAGCAGATTAATGGACAGATGAAGGATGTTGGAGGCAATGTAATCCCTCAAAATGTTCAGGAAAATAAAAAGTCCCAGCTTATTAGGAACACACCATTATTTGCTTTTATTTTCCTCATTAAGTCAAAACTTCTCTGCTGCACGAGAATCACACTGGGATCCTGTTTACCATCTTCATTAGCAATGTGAATGATGGGGCAGGGCACACACTCAGCAAATCTGCAGGTGACACAAAAGCTGGAGGAGTACCTGACATGCCAGAGGCTTGTGCTGCCATCAAGAGGGACAGCAGGAGGCTGGAGGATCAGCCCCAAACAAAGGGCTACAAAGTGCGTCTGGAGCAGTTAAGAAGGATAAGTGCAAAGTCCTGCACCCATGGAAAAACAAACCCTTGCACCAGTATGGGTTGGGGACCACCCAGCTGGGAAGGACCTCAGCAGAAAAGGAGCTTGGGGTTCTGGGGTACACCAAACTGAACGCAAGCCAGAGTGTGCCCTCAAAGCAGAGAAATGCCTTGGGCTGCTTTAAGGCAAGTATTGCCAGCAGGCTGAGGTAGGTGATCCTTCCCCTCCACTTGGCACTCTTGGAGCCAGTCCTGGAGTACTGTGCCCAGTTCTGGACTCCCCAGGGCAAGAGACATGGATGTACTGGAGCAAGTCCAGTAAAGGGTCACAAAAATTATTAACGTGCGGGAGCACCTCTCCTGTGATGAAAGGCTGAGAGAACTGGGACTCTTCAGCCCAGAAAAGACTAGGGGGAATCTTATCAGTGTGACAAACACCTGAAGAGGGAGTGCAAAGAAGATAGACCCAGGTTCTTATCAGTGGTGCCCACAGGCACAATCAGAGGTAACAGACACAAAATCAAGCAGATTAGGTTCTCTCTGAACATCTGGAAACTTTTTTTTTTTCCTGTGAAGGTGACAGAGGGCTGGCAGTCTCCTTCCCTAGGGGTATACAAGAGCCATTTGGACATGGTTCTGAGCACCAGGCTGTGGGTGGGCCTGCTTGAGCAGGTGAGTAAGAGAAGATGACCTTCAGAGTTTGCTTCCAACTTCAACCAGTCTGTGATCCTGTGATACAGACCCCACTCCTTCTCCCTAGAGGAAAGAAGCTCTGTTCTAGTCATGTGTTCAAGGAATAGCCTATACTGTGTCTTTCATCTGCATCTTCTGCTGATTCTGCAGTTATAGAAAAAGTGGGGTGACTGTTTCTTCCACAGCAACTTTCCAGTTGTCTTCTTGAAATTATCAAGGCAGGTGACTACTAAATATCTTGTGCTTTCCTCCCTAGTCTGTCTCCACTGGAAAATTCAGTAACCTGTTTCTTTCACTGGAAATGTTCTTGGAACAATTTTGCAAAGTAACTAAATGAGCATCAGGTCTGCAAGATGCTGTTTAGAGCCAAAAGCTTTTTCTACAATACGTGTATCTCTACACCACTATACTTGCAATAGTATATGATACATATACTATATACAGTATGTAATAGCTTGTCAGTATTGCTGAAAAAGAACTCTGAAGATCCAAGATACATCACCACTCATCTGTCTAAAAAATAGGATGTTTACTCTGCCAGGAACCGCATGGCTGACCAGGAATTAATTTGGAATCATTTCCTGGACTAGGCTGAGGAGAAAGACAAGCAGGACTAATGTACAGAAGCATAATTAATCACAGTTAATTGAATATTTATTTATTTATTTATTTAAATGTGGTTTAGAACTCTCAGTTAAAGATAATCTGTAAATTAGCATTTTGGTTTTTGCTTCCTTCTGTTTTGTTCAGGCAGTGTCTGCCTGTTTATTCCCTCATGGTGGTGTTTCCATAATGTATGCTGCTCAACACAAGTGAAGATCTCTTGTTTAGTTCTCCTGTGATAAAGAAAGCAGAAATGAAATTAAAACACTCACCAACGTTCTCTTATGAAAATGTGTTCTGTTCTGTTGTTGAGGATGATGAAAAGCAGCAGGTCCTGGCATAGAAGTAACTGTGGCAGAGGTCAGCCCATGCCTCTAAGATCTATTTGTGACATCAAAGCCAAGGAAGCAGAGACTGTGTGGAGGGGAAACAGGAGCTCTATTTCACTGTGCTAATCTAATAAGATGCATCTACCAGGGACATAATTCAGACCTTCTCACTAAGAGCACCAAGGAACTTGGGGGCCATCTGTCAGCACTGGTTAACAGCTCTCCAGGGCTGTCTCTCACACAGCAGAGTGTCTGGACAACTGAACTTAATCTTCTTGCTAAAGTAACCTCATCAAAATCTTTTAATTGCTCTGGAAAAAACCATAGCTGGTCTGTCATTGAGAACGGCCAATCTCATCAAACCTCAAACTTAAGCAGAAGAAACAGAGAAGAACTTAATTTTCAACAACAGCAGTAAAATGAGTTTAAAACCATCTAACTATGAGTAGAAATTAATTTGGGTTAACTGTAAGTGGAAATTAATAGGTATCTAACTAAAAGTGGAATTGATTACCAGAGCACTCAACCTCACATTGCTTTTTTATCACCTTACTATTCTCTTCCCATAGGAAAGACACACTGAGATAGACAAAGTTCCTGTCCATCCTGTCCGCAAAGACAAGCTCAGCAATGAGCTTAAAGAGAGCCCAGTAATAATTAAGTCTAACATTTACTACTGAATGCAGAAGCATAGGGATATCAGCTCTGTCTTCCGTAATTATGAGAAACTAAAAAAACAGCATTTTCATGGTAGAATGGTTGAAGTTCAAGCACAGCATACTCAAGAGTGTTTTTTTAAGGTGCTTGACCATGAAATAATGAGGAGTTTTACATTAGAATGATCTGCACACAGCGTGCACACTCTGACATACACCTGGTTCTCTGTAGGTGAATGAACACGCTGCCCACATCTCAGCTTTAGGAGAACAAATTTATCCTGCATGGAACTGATTCCAGACACCAAAGATGAATGATAACCTTCATATTATAGCTAAATTCAAGAACCCTGCATCAAGCTTAGGTACCTGGGGTTGGCACTGAGGAGGTGCACAGATGGAAGGAACCCTCCCCCACCATCTGGAGGATTTACTACACCTGCAGCAGCTGAACACCAAATTCCACATATCTTCCCCTTCAGAACAAAAGGAAAAAAGGTCTTAGCAATGGCAAAACTTGCAGGTTTATATGTCAGTGGTGCCTATTCCCTTCCTGTAAGTCTTATCCCATGCAGAAGCGTAAATCCCTGCCTTACTTCCTGTAACTAAAGCTCTTTGAAGATGGTGATGTTGACTGAGTGGAGAATTAGTCTGGGGTGGAGGGTGGAATACAAGATAAACTCTGCACTGAATAAAGCTTGGCAGAAAATGAAAACACACATTCATCCAAATTGCAGGCATTTTCTTAAACCTAGAAAATATTGTTAGTTCATCCATACAAACTGATTTGATTTTTCAACATTAAAAATTTTTCTTAGATTTTTTGGCTTAATACTGCCAAAAATACCAATATTATACAAAATATGCATTATGAAATGTATACAGACATATATACAGAAGTACATTAAAATTGAAAGCTGAGATAGTTTCTCCTGTGGAAATTCAAAATAAAAAAGAAAGCATAATAAAAATATTCTTATTTGAATCACTTTGCATTTTTCAGGTGGCAGATAATTAAATTGAAACTTGTAAAGCCTCAATGTAAAACCCAAATTTCTCAAATGAAAACTTATTCATCAGCAAGTTTGGGCCAAGCCCACTATGATGTCTCATGCTTGGTTAAACCCTATGACAGCAGCAACTTCAGTTTTTAACCAAGGGAAAAAAAACAGCACAATAAAATCAAGGTAGTAACATTCACCAAACATTGCTTTGAGGAAAGTAAGTCAAAACAGTTAAAAGTCCTAAGCAGTTACTGCTCTACATCTGAGCCAGGGGTAACCACCCTGACTGCTCCTTCATGCCTTAATGCAAAGCAAACACTGGGGCTTTTGAGATCCTTTGATAGAAAGTCAGTTGTTTTTCATTGTACGTTCACATGCTAAAGACAAAACACTTCTGTTCAATTTGGGAATTCTGCACTAGAAAATGACTGGTGCCAAGTTAAAACAACATAGAAACCAATAAAAGTTATGGGGAGAAAGCCCATGATAGTACCATATCAACAATAAAATGAGTACCAGTTATCTTCACTCATATCCCTAGGCACAGCTGTTCATCACTTGAGATTACTGAAGCTTTGACAGCATTAGACAGAGATTGACAGCTGCCTGTTGCATAATGAAAAGCAGAGAGCCAGCATTTGCTCTGCTAGCTTCCAGCTAGGAGGAGTAAACAAACAAGCCAAAGGGGCATACAGTCATTTATGTATAGACTATGATTGACTGAAGCTGTGTGAAACTTCTGCAGAGAAAGCTCCCAAAAAGGTGTATGTCTTCATGATACCTAGCTTAATTTTAAACTGGACACACAGATTAAGCTTACTAAAACATTCACAAAGCTAAACTGCAGAACCAGATTTGATTGAGTTATTGAACCCAATATTTGAATTGTGTTTAGGCTCATCAGGGCTGCATAGATTTTCAGATAGCATAGATTCAAATTTACCTCTGATGTTTTATATTGACTTTCTTTTTCTTCTTGTTTTATTTGAGTTTTACGAGGAATTTTAGGAAAGAAGAAACAGGAAGAGATGTTTATAATTCTGTATCAACAGCTGCATTACTCCACTGAGAAAGCACCAGTAGCTTTGGAACAACTAAGAGTCACCTGCCTTCCCATGCACAAGGGACTCAGTCATACTCTCCTTTTCAGGACAATACTATTCAGAGTCCGGCCTACAGTGAGGCAATTTTTGGGGGGAAAAATAAACATGTTAAAGCATTACTCTAAATCTTATTTGGGGTGAAGCTTAACGGGGCTCATTTCCTCTCATGATTGGTATCCCAAGTGAAAGGGATTTGGAATCTTCCACTACCAGAAGCCTTTCTCCCACTTTATCCCCCACAGCTATTAAGAGGCCTCAGCAGATCAGATCAGATCAGTCATACAAGGATTATGACAGTGAATAATCTTTACCTTCCACAAGCTCTGACATATTCTGTTTCCTGCAGGAAAGTGTGCATATCTGCTAGAGGAAGGAGTGAGATTTCTTTGTATTTGGTGGTTTTATCTTAAGACTCTAATGAGGTTTGGTTTTATATTTAGTACTCCAGACATGGCCTTGTCTCCATTATGGGATTACCACAGATAAAAATGGGAGTTTGTTTAAATGAACAAGTCTTTTCACCCTAGTTACCTTTCCCAACACATGTGATTTTAAGACTGTAGAAGACAACACGTTCTTTACTAAGTCTGTCGTCAACTGGGGCCACTTCTGTGACAATCTCAGAACCTCTCAGTTGAAACAAGTACTCAGTATCATTACTCTGGTGGATAAAAAGGTTACCAAAGTTGTAATATATACAGCTGGTAGATTAATAAACATTCCCCATCAGAAACCTGGCTCATGCTTTGTCCTGGCTTGACATATCCAGTGCTGCTGCTGGAGATCAAGCTGCTACATGCTCATCATTTCTTTGTGATTTGGATTTTGAATTATAGCAAACTAAAAAAAGGTTAGATAATGAAAAAATACTGCATCACTGTAGATTTCCAGTGCTGGAAACAAAAGATTTCACCATGAGAGCTGTCATAGATTGGGAAAAGGTTCCCAAGGATGTTGTGGAATCTTCCTCCTTGGAAAAATTCAAAACTTGACCAAACAAGACAGTGAGCACCTGAGCATCACAGGCCCTGCTTTGAGCAAGGATTTGGATGGAATTTTCTGCAGAGGTCCCATCCAATCCCAATTATTGTATAATTCTAAGAAAGCACTCCTTGAATTTTCTTACACAGAAAGAAACAGCATAAAATCTGAGAGGAAACCCACAACTATTTCTACTTACTAATTTCTAATTTTCAATGATTATTCATTAATTCCTCCCAAGAGATTTCAGAAAAAAATTTACCTGCCACACATAAATAAGACTCCTCTTTACTAGGTGTCACTGCATTCACAGACTGTTATAGTAATTTTTGTTCTTCAGATTTTGCTCATGTCTACTCTCTTTTAGTAAACATTTGATACATTTAAGGAAGCAGATTAGAATCCAACAGGATTAAATCTTATTGGACATGTGTGCTGATCCTAATTTTGAGTGGATATTAAACCATGTAATCCAGTTTAGGTCAAATAGCATGGGAATATGCCAGCAGTTAATCTCTAGGGGAACTGAAGTGTTGCTTTGACAGAAAGTTCTAATTGCTACCCAGCAGATTCATTACTGATCCAGCAGTCTCGAAAATAGCAGATTTATTCTCAGTACTGACTAAAACACTGAGTGAATCCAAGTACCCTAGCAACCCTTCTGGTTGTAGTAAATACTTGAACACAAAAATAAGTGTTTCCATTTGTAGGGAAAACTGAGTTTGAAATATGTCTTGGAAAGAAGTGTTATCTACGCTCAAACCAATTATTTTATTTTCATTGACTTATACATATATTTTTATTGATTGTTATAATATTCTTTTCATTTCAACATACCAAGTGCGATCTGCACTAACAACAATTCACTTGACATTTTTTAAATAAAATTTTTCATTTTTGTAACATTTGCCTTCATTAGTTATATGTGCAATTTAATAGAAAATATTTTAGTGCAGTCATACCCCAAATCACTTGAGTAATACCATACACAAATTCTTGCAAAATTCCTATTTCATTTGTTCACTGAACACGGGGCAAAAGCAAAATTATTTATTTTGACATAAATTCTTCTTTGGTATCTAATTTTTGGGGTTGTCCTATGTGGGGTCAAGAGTTGGACTATATTATCTTTGTAGGTCCCTTCCACCTCATAATATTCTATAATTTTATGTTTTATCTGTGGGTTCATAGAGATGCCTGGTACATATAGTATCATTTATTTTGGCCTATAAAATGAAGAGATTCTGACAATCATCTGCATTAACCAGAAAATACAACTGTTCTATTTTAAGAAAAAAAAAAATCTTTAAAAGTCATTGTATGAAATAATACAGTATTTGGATCTGTAATTCTTTCCCTCTGTACTGCTTTCATTTGTACATCATCGAATTTCTTGGTAATTACAATCCCTTACACATCCATTTGCACTACAGTGGTAGCCCAGGTAATTTATAAAAATCAAATCTAAAGTGCTGTAGTAGTCAAGAGGCAGAATGAATCATGTTTCACACAGTTGGAGAATTTGCTATGATTAATTAAAGATTTTCGGTCAGACTTTTCTTGCTTTCATAACCTAATGTGCAAAATACAAATTAAATATGAAGGTTCAAAGACAGTGATTTTCTGAAAAAGGTCTTCAGCTAATAATTCAGGAAAAAAGGTGCAAAGTATTTTAAAATCTCTCAGAGAAAATTATAGAACATAATATTCTGAAGAGTAACACTGCAATGTTCTCACATTTAAAAAAAAGAAAAGAGTGAGAGAGAAACAAGCTCATTGTTTGGGTTCAGAATAGTTAGGGTAATGCTCATGTATTCACTAAATTGTATTTCCCTGCCCTTGCTATCAGCCCAATTAGGAAAATCTGCTGAACACAGTCCCACTAGATCTTTGAGTCAAGAGAAATTTCAACACTGAGCTTATCAATAATAGAGTCAGAAGAATGGTGGGCCGGATTTTCGTGACCCCATCTCTCAGAAGAGAATTCAGGAAAGCCTTGGAAGAAGTATGAACATCTGTCAGTGTGGAGTGTTATTCTGATTTCACCAGTATCAGTTTAAATATTTCAATAGCTATGTGGTAAACAAAAATGGGCATTATAGAGGAATATATTCAGATTTCTGCATAAAGTAAACTTCTCAGTGATAGATTTCTTCCACTAAAGATTAGCAGGTTCTGAGAGAAATTTTTCTGCAGTGTTGGAAGCTGCTACTACATGGACTATGAGAGCAGAATATGTACTCTAGGTGTGTAGCAGATCTGACAGGATGAGATCTGTGGCAGCACCAATAAACTCATAATTTCATGTCAAAAATAGTGTTGTTTTGCATTGTTCAAATAAACTATTTAACATTATAACACCCTGCACACATTGTAATTAGCATTTTGTTAAACATTATGAAAAGAAGGTTGGCTTGAATTTCCAAGTGTATACACTGATCTTGGCAATCAATGGGTAAAACCAAATAATTCATGCTTCTGAAGGTTCCTCAGAAAAGTAGTTAGTGAGGTTAATATTCCATTAATCACCTTGTATGTCAGATGTGGGGGCTTTTTTTCCCCTAGTCATCAAGCAGGATTTCTGGAGAAAATAATGAAGGCAAATGTTAAAACCTACATCACTGTCAATGACTTACTAAACATATGAACGTATAGGTTGATAAATGAAGGAGGAAAAAAGAACAGGAAAGATGGAAAGAACACTCAAAATGACAGGGTGCTAATGAACAGTGAATATTGTTAGAGAATGCCAGTCATACAGCCATCTGCTGAAGACAGACAAAAGAACAAACAAGGTTAAAGGGAACAGAAGATTTTGAAAATTAATAGTTCACTCAATTCTCATCTGAAGTTTTTTATTGAAAGAAATGCCAAACTTAATTTCAGCTCCCAAGGATCCTATTTCAGGTAAATATCAAAGTAGGTTACAAGAAGTTTTATGTTGTTATTTTCCAGATATTTTTGTAAAATAATAAACCAAGAAGCGAAGAGAGATTATGATGCCAAAAAACTACTAAACAAAAAAAAACCCATTATTGTCTAAATATTTTCTTTAAAAGAATCCAGAATGACTGGGTCTCAAGGATAAAAGGAAAATAACATTGTTTGAATAAATTTATTACTGCACTGTAGGAGAATTATAGAAGTTACCTCATGTTTTCACATTTACTTTTTTATTTCTTTTGAGATTAGAGATTTTATCTTTTCTTACAGGTATCTCAAAAGAAAAAAAATAATTTGATATTTACTGGTTTGGTTTTTTTATAATAAAGCTGACTGGAAAGATTTCATTACTGTTTTGGCTTATTTTACACTGTAAATTTGCATCTGTTCAAAACCAATCTTCTGGAAAAATACCTGGCACATTAGTCCAACTGTAACATCTTGAACACTGAGAACTAATATTTCCAGAAATTCAGGAAAGAATGAGATTGTTTTCAGCGTCTGGGCATTAAATATTCATAAAGGAAAACAACAGTAAACATTAGTACAGTTAGAAAGAAGAAGAGTGTCTTTTCAGAGTAAAAACTCCAGCTCGTTTTCTTGCAATTTTCTTGAAATTTTGGACAAGTACTTTAAAAATTCCTTCTCTCATTCCTCGTATTTTCAGAAAAGATTTCCAATAAAATACTCTTTCAAATCCACAATATTAAGATCTTCAACTAAATTTAAAAATGGCAATTGGTTTCTTCTCTTATAGTTTATGGTTGACTGAACAGCAAAATAAATCTATTGCCTTATTTTTCAATTAAATTCACAACTCCATTAGAAGGCCTCACCCTAAGAGATTTGCTAGGCATGAGTGAGTTACAAATTATGCTGATGCAATGACCACAGATCTGAAGTATCATATCAAAATACCAGCCTTTAGAGAGCTAAACACCCTTGACAAGAATTTAACGGCCTCTAACTCTTATTTAACTCTAGAAAGCTAAACTCTCAGCAAGTTTCAAGCATGAATGTGAAAATAATGTGACTTTATTAATATTAAGCATCTTTTTTGGACACAAACTATGGCAGAAAGTCCCTAGCTCTAGAAGTCCTTGCTCATAAAAAGACATTGATGCTTGCAGCACTCAAATTCTTGGTCCATTGTCACTGCAGTAGCACTGAGCAGGGCTCAGCCCTTGTGTCCCAGTAAATGTCTCTGTCATCCTCATGATCCCTTTTCTCTATGCCTCTCATATCCTGTTTGGCATCTGCCTCAGCTATTTTTATAGGAAAAACAGAGAGACAGCTGGCTGGTGGATTCAGAGAACCTCTTGCTCTAGTTAGAAAAAATAATTGTTCTCTACAAAGCACCTTTTTTCCCTTTAAATAGCATTCACAATGATGTCACCTTGTTCAGATAAACATCATTTGAGGAACAACCACAACCAGAGAATAGCCTGAAATACAGAATAGGATCTGTGGACTTCTGACACAGCACAAAAATCCAAACCTCACTGTCTAGAATTGACACAAGATTCATAGGGTTATTGCTTCTGGCTGTCCCTAGTTTGTAGTGCTCCATGTGCCCCATCACTTGTCCTTGCTTTTACATTACTCCTGATGTATATTTTACCTGGAACATATTGGTGTCTCCTTGTGAGATTCCCAGCTGTCTTCTCTCAGACAAGGCTTGGCACGCTGTGAAGGAATGAGACTGCTCTCTTTCATCATTTCGTCTAAGGGGTAAAAGAAATTATACTGAAATTTATTTCTGTCTCTCTAACTTAGGACTTTCTCACTCTTTTGCTATATCAGGAAGGCAAAAAATAATACTGTCAATTCACACTAGCAACAGCCACAACCAGGCTGATCACCAAAACATGGGGAAGTTGTAGCAAATGCACACATTCCCAAGCTGAAGTGATTCATATCTCAGCTTGTGCCTTAGGTGGCCCCTCATATACTGGGGGTTTTTTGCATCCTCTGTGTTCTATTAGCTGGAGTTTACAAACTGCTCATTTGCAGAAAATTTGCTGGAAGGAGCCTGCACTGGTGAAATATGAGTAGCAAGTGGAGCACTAAGTCCCACCTAGTCCAAGAGGAGGAAGGAAAAGGAAATATGTTGAGAAATTGAGGTGGAGAAAGGAAGATATCAGGGAGAAAAAACTTTGTGTGGGAGATGGTAGAAGGAAATGAAAGTAAAAACATGTTTCTCCTGCAGGAGCATTGTTTCACCATGATGAATAAAGCAAGAAGAGCATCTCGGCTGACTGTACTGCGATTCAACATAACGCTGAAGTCTATTTCTAATAAACAGAAACATATGCACCAGGCAATTTTTTCCTATGACTCAAGAGGAATAAAAGACTGTTGTGGCCACGTTCAGAGCTGCATTTCAGAACTTGTACTGGCATTGCTATTTTACCCTGTCCAGAGATCATTACAGTAATTTCACGACTATAAGGCGCACCTTAAAGCCTACAATTTTGATTGAAACCCAGAAGTGCACCTTATAATTCGGTGCACCTTATA
>VRYO01001681.1:5854007-5871213 GCA_009812075.1 Sialia sialis | reverse complement strand
TGCACCTTATAGCCATGAAATTACTGTATTCTATTTCTGTCTGCACTGGATCAGCTAAAGGAACAAATCCCCAAAGCATGCTTCTTCCAAAACTCCATAAACTAATCTCTGCTAGGAAAATAGAGATAAAGCAGCCAAGATGTCTCAGAATCAGCATCATCCTTTCCCTGATCTCTTAATACGTAGCATCCAAGTCATAGAAAACTTTTTATGTTGCCAGTTCAACTTCTCAAAGAGCACACATTCCAACCCCATCCCCCTCATGCAACACCAGCTTTTCTATCCTGCACACGTGAGAGCCTTTTAATTACCCATATTTCGAGAACTTCTGTAACCATAATACAAGGCACATCTTTGGTGCATGGTCAGTTTTCTTTGCTGATATACCTACTCTGGTAAAGTATCAAAGTGCCATAACTTGTAAGTAAAATATTAACATATTTATTTTTTTTCTATAACAAGCATTTTTCCTCTAACCTTGTTACACAAAATGATTGAATTATGTTATCTGAAATTTGCACACAGCAAACACACAGAGAGTCCAAGACAGACTCTCAGCCTGAAATATTTCATTACTGATTTAAGTTGGGCAAAGGAATGAACAACTGAAAATGGAATCCCATCATGGAAAGCATGAGACTTCCTTAACGTAGCCATCACTACTACCTGTGTAGTATATTTATAATTTTATTTTTTTTTAATTAACACCACGGCTGGATCTCTCAAGTGTTTGTACGCTTATCTACTCAAGCACTCTCAAAATCTGTAGATACAACAAGCTCTGATTTACTCATTTTGATCCTGAGTCTGCTGTTTGCCTATACATAAACTTCATTGACAGTATTGGTTTTAAGTATCACCATCGGACTGTCCCACCCTAGTGCAGCAATTCCTTCTGAATCTGAGCTGAAATAACTCGTTCTGCATGAAGAGCAGGACTTATGTAAAAAAAATATTTTGGTCATGGTATGTTTCAGCTGCCTCAGCTGCAACATGTTAATGGAAAAAGGGAATTTTAGCCGACTAAAGTCAGGTTCCATAATTAAAGCTTCCAAATATTTGGAATAGTGTGAAATCTCTTAGAGCAGTACCCCTACCACTTCCTATTGCAGTGTCTGATTGAGCTGGCAGGGGGTATGGAGCAGGTGTTTGCTCCTCACTCCAGGAGGCACCATGTTCCTGCAAGTCCCTGCCGTTCTCAGAGCTGTGGAACAAACCTCCACAACCTCAGGCAGAGACTCAGCATTAGCCCAGGCAGCATGAGACACTCACAGCACCCACCTTTTTACCCCCTCCATTGTGGCAATGGTGTTATGAATGCCAAACAACCCTACAGTCTCACAATTACTTGTCCACAAGAATTTTAAAAACAGCAAAGAAAACTAGGAGAAGAAACAGAGTGATTTCTTTTCCCCCCACAATCCAGTAGCCTAATTTATATGCAGAACACAGGCAACAAGCCTACATTATGCAAAATAATATCACATATTAAATTCAAAGTTTGGGGGCTCTGTAGGTCTTGTGTACATACATTTCCTCCCGTATATTTAAATTAACTCTAAACAGGAATGATTTCTTTATTAGCAACATTGCTAGTGTTGTTTGAAACACATTTTTTTCCTGTACAGTGAAATATTTCTAATACGCAATTCAGTGGGATTTGTCTGTATTGAGTTTTCTTAAGGAATCCTCGTAAGGAATCCTCGTAATTTAAGGAAGCAGAGCTCAAAAGCAGTTCAGGAGGAGATAAGACTGCCTGACAAAGGATCTTTTCATAGTTCTTTCAGGAAAGTAACAGCAAACAGCAGATGCTGTTTCTAATACACAGCAGATATGGAACACCATGATTTTCACCTACATTTTGAATCATACATTTTTGTGGTTTAACCTGAAGTGAAGCTTTCATGCAGCTACCAGAGAATCTGACCCAGCATACTGTCAAGTATCCATTTTTATACCCTCTTTTCCACAAATAAATTTGTCAGAAAAAAGACAGTACAGCCTGCTACAGGTATAGGTCTGTTCACACAGCCCTTAGTATCTGGTACAGAAAAAAAAAAATCCAGGAGAAAGGTCTATTTTGCAATAGTACAGGAAGTTCATTCTGCTCTCTACAGAGACAGTTGTCTGCATAATACAGACTCTGTTGAATAATATGGTAAAAGAAAAAGGGAAAAGCTCCTTACTAGAACAAATAAAAGGAGAATATTTTTGCTTGCTAATTACTGTTGGTAATTCAGAGGCTGCTATTCAGACGCTCTAGTAGTGATGAAGTTAAATATGCAAAGAAGTGTATCCTATATACTAGGAAGAACAGATATTAAAATACCTGAGTCTATTTAAAATGTTGTCACACATCTGCTCTTGCAATTTTGCGGGTGTCTTGTCAAGGATACTCAAGCTCTGTATTGGCACTGACCTATCTCATTTTTCTATTTTCCATTTTTCAGTAATGGGCACATTCTGTACCTGGAAAACTTCCATTATAATAATGGTTATTTATTAATATGTAGCTTAAGCAATGACATAAAATAAAGCTAATATTTTCCTGCCTTCAGAAGATAAAAATAGTTTGTTGGATTTTAACAGCTAGTAAAAATACAGCTCTGCAGCAATTTTCATTTTATGCGTACAAGTTACTGAGAAAGAAATCCTGGCCTTGTTGACACATAAATTGATTTGGTCACACAATTTTACATAGTGATTTACACCCCCACTCGTGCATTGAGAAATCAGATTTTGCATCTCAATAAACAAAGAAAATAAGGAAATCTAGCTGGTACCAACCTAGTTTCCAAGAAAACAAAGCAAATCAAATCAGCAAGTAAAGGAGAAGTACAGTAGTTTCACGAATATAAGCCGCACCTTTTTCATTGAAGAATCCAGC
Organism: Sialia sialis; assembly: GCA_009812075.1. Lineage (NCBI taxonomy): Eukaryota > Metazoa > Chordata > Aves > Passeriformes > Turdidae > Sialia > Sialia sialis. The sequence goes on along the minus strand of VRYO01001681.1, from coordinate 5,868,326 downwards.
CTAGCCCAGTGGTGCGGCTTATATTCAGGTGCGGCTTATCTATGGACAAATCCCAGCGAAACGCCAACCCGGAAGTGAGAGCCGGCCAAGCAGAGTGGCAAGTGGGAGCCGCCGGGAGCATGAGACTGCCCGGAACGGGGGCTGCAAGTGTGCGGCCTGGCCCCTGTGCCACCGGGAGCCGGTGGGAATGGGGGAGGGCTGGGAACGGGGGCTGCGCAAGGGCGGCTGGGCCCCTGCCGCTGGGAAGCCGGGCTGTGTGGGGCCGGGCCGGAGCGCCCCGCCCCTCTGCCGTGCGGAGTTAAAAAAAAACAAAACAAAACAAAAAAAAAAACCCGCGGCTTATATTCGGGTGCGGCTTATATATGGACAAATCCCGTGGTCTTCCCAGCTACCCGGAAGTGCGGCTTATATTCAGGTGCGGTTTATAATCGTGAAACTACTGTAAGTAGAACACCAGAAGAAAGGTAGAACAGGAAAGGCAGCTGTTCTGTATAATACTACCCTGGCTTGTAAGCATTGCTACATCAAATACCTCAGTACCTTACCTTCAGGTATTGGGTGTCCTAATTTGCTGCCCCAGACACCTGCTCAGACTGCTCCACTCAGGCACCCTACAAACACCAGGGACCTCACAGCTAGAGTATTCCACCAGGCTATGAAAACCTTGCATTCTCTATCTTTACCTGCAGTGCGTGTTCCCACCCTACTGACATAAAGCACTTCCTGCCAAGCCAGGTCTTCACATTTCTTTCTGTGAGTTGATTAGATATTCCCTGTACCAGAAAAAAGCCACATCTACCATATTTTGGAGCATAATGCATTCATAAAGGAAATGTCAGTCTGTACACTTAGGTAATTAGTTTATGCTAATTGAAACTCCCACACATAAATAGAAAAACCAACTGCTTGGAAGTTCCCTCATGGTTAGAGAACTTGCCAGGGACAGTAGGAGATTGGATTCCTGATCTTGCCCCAGTCTATTCCTCCAGGGAAGTTTCCCAGACAGGTTTTCCATCCTCCCATTGAAGTACTCTGTTTCGAAATGGGGGCTAGTAACATAATTTCTCTTTTCTGTTAATAACTTAATATTCACCCCTTCACCATGGCCAAAACTGACAGGAATCTGTTGCTTACTAGGCTTTCAAACACAGCTAGTGACAAAAATGTTGGTGCCCACATGAAAGCAGGTGGGCAGAGGACAGATGCTAGTTTCATATTTGGTTCCAGCGCAGGGTAATGGGGCTTTTCAGCTCCTCAGTTGCCTGTCCTTACCCCTGCTCCTCCTTACTTCTGTCCTGCTGCATGATCAACCAAATAACAGAGCTTATCCAGCTGAAAGCGGATTTTTTTTGCTGGTTTGATTTTCAGTCCAGAGGAGGTAACATGAATGCATGAATAAGCTACCAAAGAGAGAGAGTGAGATCACAAAAACTGCCTAGGTCAACATTACTGGTGGTAATTGTCCACAAAACCATGTCTAAAGGGGTTGGTTTTAGATCTGCTGTCTGCTGCAGGTCACCCAGGGTCACACTGTCACAGTTCCCCACTTCATGCCACTGTTAGAACCCATGGCAATGTGCGCTCAGCTGGACCTGGGAATTCACATATTCACAGACCCACCAGAGACGTGTCAGACCACTTTCCTTCTGTGAGGATTTTTATCAGCTTAAACCAAGCATAATTATCCCAAATCTTTTTTTTGGCCCAAGCTCATATGTACCTGTCTCCTCACAGATGAGCTGCAATACCTCTCAGCCTCCAGGCCTAAGAGAATAAGAATGGCAGAAATAGACTTTATGGGATAATTACACAATTTAATATATAAACACCTGCAATATTCTAGAATTACCTGTTTCTTATCCAGCTAGAATTAAAATAAATAGATCTCTCTCTGTAACCTAACATTTATTTCTTAAAAACAACTTTCAAAAGAGATTTTATGGCAGTTAAAAAAAATAAAATGTATTTTTGAGTACCTAGAATCGTGGCATACCAAACAAAATATGCTAATTACTAAAAATCAGCTGTCATCTTTTACTCTATATCTTTGAGTGTAAATGGTCACCTAGCTTTTTCTCCAGTATGAGATTAGATTTTTTTCTCTTCTATTAAGCACTATTAATATTTATATGCACTGCCATACACATGCAAATGAGCATATCAACTTTTAACAGCACAGTTAATAAGACCACCTTCAAAGACATCATCTGCAATGTCTAAACCCATCCCAAAGGGCCCTACAACTTTCACTGTTGTGGTGGATTAGATACTGCACTACCCGTCTTATGCCCTGGTGACTTGCTCAGTCACTCTTCTGAGTCTTAGAGAACAACTTTTTCCCAGAACTTGTAGGGGATAGGAACAAAAAGCATCTTTTTAAAGATTTCAGTAGACATCCACCTGTACTTTTGTCTCTAAACTCTTCTTAAGTAATTTCTTTCTAACTATTTGGCAATAAATTCTTCCATTTTGTCTTCCTTCCTTTACTAGCTAGGACATCTCTGAGCATTTATTCCATTCCTTTCTCCACTAGACACCACCCCTCCCACCGCCCCCCACACATATCTCTATTCTCAGAGGTAAGCCCCACTTCACAGTGGTTTTATTTAATGGATTTCACTGTGGAACAACATCTGTGTTCAGTTCCAGAAAGCCTGGAGATTACAGGTGAAATGTTAGCAATGTGCTTGCCAGAATTCAAAATAGATGCAGCAAACCAGCAGAATTTCCAGATAGAAGGCAGTTTATGTTGCTTTCCAGAGGGACTGTATGGGAACAAGCTTTAAACAGGTCGGTCTTTAGGCCACCACATTAAATGAAATTAATTGCTATTTTGGCACTTCTGTATCATCAAAGACTTGCTACTATTTTGCAGCTTTATGCTCTCTTTTTGTTTCTGAGAGAGAATCTTCATGAAAACTCCTCTCAAATTTATTCCACACCATCCAACCGAGGCTCAGTACTATCTCTCTATTCACTTGTGGCCTGGTAGAGAGACCAATAATGAGCACATACACAGCCAAAACCTGAAAAGTTCATGCTTAAGGTCCTGCCAGCCACAGAAACTAGAGATTGTTTCCTCATCTGACTGTTCCTGTAAAGAGCTAAAAGCTTTGAAAGAATACACGGGGTCATTTTCTATGAGGTAAGGTATGTAGTTCCCAGTGCTGTTGAGGGAATTCTCCCCACTCTCTTTCCTATCAGAAATAATGAAATTAAACAAATTATTCACAATAATAACCACTAACTTCATTGCGGCTCTATAAGTCATAATTTTAAAAAATTCTTATGTAAATGAATCTTACCTAGAAAATTCCAGAGTTGCTGGAGGCAGGGTACACTTGTCTCTATCTAAAGGGCAAAAAAGGCAATGGAGCAAGGAGGAATTATGGGATTTAGGGAAGCGAGCTACATGTCGCTCCTCTTCCCATGCCCTTTCCTAAGCATCACAGTCTTGGGCAGGATACTGAGACAGATGTAAAAACCAGGTTAACTAAAGCACACATTTATGCTCCTACATGGCCTCTAAATAACAAAAACTGAACACCTCAGATTTTCTAACTTATTTGCACCTGTTTTGAAAGCAGATGCTATTCCTCCATTTTTCCAAGGAACTGAGAGAAAGGGAGGGTAAAGATTACCTGAAAGTTGCCCAAAAGTCTGTGGCAGACCAGGATCCTCACCCCAAAGTCCTAACCTACAGCTACTGTAAAAGACTTCTTCCTCAATCAGGTGTGTCCTTTCCTTGTATCAAGTAAGATATATTTCTAACAGAAGACAATAAAATTCAAGGCAAAATTAACCATATTTCATGTCAATGAAGAGCACGAGGTCTTAGTCTCTCCATACTTTAATTTTACAGTTTTCTAAGAGCAGAAAGCATCAAATTTGAAAGGATGAGGGAAGGGACAAGGAAGGGAGTCTGTAACCTCTTCAAAACCTACACTGGTACGCTTGTTATGTAAACAACTAATATCTATGAATTCTTTTAGAACTAATATCTCACTTCAGTTCACCTGCAGTACAACAATCTGAGTTTTTCAAGTTCAATGGATAACAGTATTCATCAGAGTTCCCCATAGTAGACTTTAAATGCTTCACCTTATCATCAAGACAAGTCTAAAAAACGTGCTGTTTGCAGAAATTTGCTCTTGACATACTTTCTTAGCAGCACTAAATTACTTTTGCACCTCCACTTCAGAAAAGTCACACCCTCTGAAGTAAAGGTGGAAAGAATATTCTTTATGCTCTAATTTGGCCTCCTTTTCAAGAAGCATTGCAGCATGGTCCAACCATGGGGTCATGGTCAGTTTTGTAACAAACCTGCCTTTCCATTCAGTGAGCAGCACACTTGGTGCACTGGGAGAATATTTTTTTAAGACCCTTGCATTCTTTGTCAGAGAAATTGGAAAAGAACACACGGACTTGAGCACCATTAACATGTACTTAAAGACCACTAATATTTTCCTCTGAATGCTGATGCAAGAAAATAATAAAGATTTAATTGTCTTAATCAATCATAGGAGAACCATATGGCATAGAAGAAGGTGAATAGTTACACTGTGTGGCAGATATTACTGATAATACTTTATCTCAAATTCTGTAGACTTTAGCATCAACTGCAATTGAAATGGCAATAAATTGAGAAAAGGGCTACTACATACTTAAGGAATGAGATATAGCAAAATAAAGGGTAGGAGAAAATGTAATTTTGTTCCATAAATACACCATAGAGGTAAACATAAAGAGTTAAACTAACTCCTTAGTACAAAGAATAATATCTATACCAGTAGAGATATAAATGCATCTGACCATTAATAAATTAAGGCTAGAAATCGGACAAAATATTCTAAATAACCAGTATTAGTGGTTGGTTCTGTAGTATCTTTCTAAAAGGTATAGTGCAATTTATCAGTTTTAAGAAATGACATGATTAATTTATTAAAAGTATGATATGATTTGTCTCCCTGTGAAGACTTCCTGAAGCTATTTTCCTACAAAGCCTTATCATTAAAGTAGCTGGATCCTGCCTGGAGGACTGGATTCAGTACACTGCTGTCAGGGGATTCCTTAGGTTGTGAGGCAAGACATTCTAACAAACCTTTTTTTCAAATGCTCACATATTACACCCACAAATCTCTTTTTCATTTTAGGAAACCCAGTGTGTTATAGTTTGAGACTGTGAGGTGAATTACACCTGCAACTGAAGTCACAAGGAGCTGAGCTTTGAACACAAAATACTTTCCAATGCTAAGAACCCAGAAAATACAGGCACTAATTATCTCGAGGAGGGTATCCAAAATAAATGGTTGTATCTAGCTTCATACCTGGGCATCCAAGCTCCACATTACTACAATGAACAGGAACCTGAACACCTCTGTAACACAAGAAGAAGTTTTGCACAGGGCACATGAAAGGTGATGGTTAGAAAAAGCCTGGGGGAAAAATGAAAATGTGGATATGAAAAGAGACTTTGCACAGCATGTACTGAACCACGTGGGGGTCTGAACACAGAGTAGCAAAGGGAAAAAAAATAACTGTTGAATTGCTGCTCTTTCAGTGTGCACAGCTCCTCTGTGCTCTGAACAAGGCAGAATCCAGGGGGAGACCCAGTGTGTGATCATGTAATTAAAGACTATATAGTGGTGATGATTAAATACTAACATGAATGAGCTGGCTGCTGTTACTGTGTAGGGGTGGATGCAAATTATTTTTCTTTTCAAAATCTGCCTTGACTAACCGGGAAGAAGAATGGGAAACACCAGTTCTCTCTCTTCTGTATTCCACAAGGCTTTGATTTCCCTTTATAACTCTTAATGCTCCCTTCTCTTTTACTGTCCTTGAATATCTTATCTTTCTGTTTTTGAGAAATAATGCCTTCAAGAAATGTAGCTCAAACTTTATCTTTTAATTGTGTGTGCTCAGCCTTAACAGGGTAAAAAAGAAAGGGATTAGTACACTATGAGTAAGGGGTTAGTATCCTGCGAGAAAGGGGTTAGCATACTTTGAAAACTATTGCACTTACCAAAATTCCTGTGAAGGCATAGTGCTATCATTTATTCACTTTAACCTTTATTTTTAAAAAATAGAAATAAATCTATATAAAAGCCATTTTCACAGCATGACATTCAAAGGATTTTAGTTGACAATTGAGTTGCCTGCAGGCTTGAAAAGCTGTGTATGGGGTTTTATTTTATTTAAAAATTTAATTATTTAAGAAATAGTGTCTATGTCTGAGAATATGCTGGGTTTGGGCTGAGGACATAAAAATCTCTCTGAAAATTGTATCTCATTTAATACAATCGATTGCAGGAATAAAGAAAGATGCGGCATGGAGCCCTTTCGTCAACAAAACAAAGACAATGACACACATAAAAACACACAGACATACACACACAGGGTCAGAACTAGGCCAGTTAATCTTTCCACACCTACTGCAGTGCACTCATTTATTTTAAATGTCTCATTTGGACATCAGTTCAAATTTGAGTGAAGAAATAATGGTATTACTTTCAGAGATGCTGAACTCAGAATTCTTGTGAGCTCAGTGCCAGCTCTTGATGCTTTATCACACCAACTCACTGATCTCATGCATGTAGTATTCTCTTGGAGAAAAGTATACTTTATTTTGTATTCATTTAGTTAATTTGGAAGATGATGGTGTACTCTTTTGTTTTGCCACAGAGATCTGCTTTAAAAAAAAAATCAATTCCACCCCAATGTTAAGTGTATCAATCTGTTTTTCTGTAGAGTTGTCCTCACTGGCTTCTCAGTGACAGCTGAACATATTTCCAATGTTTATTTATATTTTATGGTGTGAATTAGCCTTTGACAATGTAAAGGCTTTTTCAAGAAAAATTCTTCTGTCATAGAATTTTTGGGGTTTAATTAAAAATCCATTTCAAGCACTTAGCTCAACCTGAGCCAGGGAAAAATAAATGCAGAAAGAATACAGGGGAAAGTGCATACAGCAAGCTTGAACCAAAAAAAGCTGACAACCCTCTTCTTAACTGTACCAAAATGACAAAGGGCACAAAGGTTTACTCCACAGACTGAGCTGCAAGAAATAAAAGCATTTACACTTTGGCAGGAGAACACAGGGGATATGGATCAGGAAAGGAATATTTGACCAGGGTCACAGAATGGGTTGTCTTTGTCAAGCAACCAGAGGAATCTGTGCTTTGGATGTTGGCACTGCACCATGATTGAGAGTGCAAACTGATTATTAGCATTGATTTTTTCACTGTTCAAATCAAAAACAAAGTCTAGTGATAAAATCCACAAGTCTAAACCAATCTAATACTTCCATTGTACCCACAGAAGAGACAAGGTGAGTACGAGGAGAGGAGGGAAGTGCAAGGCAAAGGAATAGGCTCCAAACCTCAGCAGCCTTCACAGGGATTGCTCCTGACTGGTCTCTTTTAATTTCTCCTCAGCACACAAGAAAAAGACAACTAATGTAAGCAGCAAGTAGAAGGACAGTGACCAGAATAGCAATTCATCAGACACAAGCCATGCTGTGAGGTAGCAATTAAGTTCATCCCATAGTGTATATCTCATAACACAGGAAAATTAAGCCTTTTTCTTTGCTTTTCCTCCTTTGCCTTTGTCTACTCATTTGTCTTGTACCTTGTTCCTTGAGAAGTTTTTCTTTTGCAATCACAAATATGCTTCCACTACTTCCCATTCCAGAGCACCTGGGGAAGATAAAGATATCTGTGCTACAAATTGACAAATCTGTCTGTTCAGTGAGCACTGCTGCTGCCCGGTGAGCTGGGGTAATAAATCATTTTAGCAGATGAATATGTCATCCAATAACAGTAACAGTATAAGAACAGCAGAAGCAACAAGCCTCCAGGCAAAGGAATAGTAGCAAACTCTAAATTAAGATCTAAAAGGGAAAATTGCAAAAATAAGGAGGATATTAGGGAAAAAAAACATTAAAGAGTATGTAATCAGTAAAATCCTTAAATGTGGTATGGCTGCAATTCAACTGACCCACATATTTTGGCTTGTTCTAACTATTAATACTTGAAATGAGCTGAAGTGAAAGCCATGTAATGCTCTTGCTTCCCCTCTCTACCATTTGATGGGCAGGTGTCAATACTTGTTTCTACCTCTATGAGTTTAGTCAGTGTGAAATAATTCTCAAAGCCAGTCGGTTTTGTTTTCACCCTTGTCAAGTGACTGGCCAATGTTCTGAACCACAGCAAAACACTGGTTGGTGTGTCCAGTGGTGGCTTGGCTTCATTTCAGCCTTTTGACAAGCAGGGCAGACCTCCCTATGTCATGACCCAGCTGGGTCCCCGCACTGTGCTATGCCCTGTGTGCCCCAAACGATGGACTGCTAAGAGCAGTTCTTTTAGAGATGACGTTTCCCATATGTGGTTCCAGAAGAGCTGTGTGGCTAACACTTTCCACCGCTTTGTTCTTTGCTGCAGCGCAGCAACCAGTCACTCCAAATGAAAGAGGGCATCAAACTTCTAAAATTATGTACAGTGAAATTTTCTGTAAACCCATGCCCATGGAGCAAAGGATTTCAGCAGGTTTTCTCTAGTTACTTAGGCAGTAAGCAAAGGAAAAAAGCAGGTCTAATATACTAAACCATATTGTCTAAAATTAAGAAGGCAGGAAAGCCAGGGTGAAAGTTGTAAATAGTTAAATCCCATCAGAAAATGTGGAATTGTCATATTTCCCTTAAAGGATCAATACCCGATTAATATTGACAAAAAAAGCCTCCCAACTAGAACAGGAAACAGAGCTAGATTATTTTTGTGTATTAAAGATATCAGTCATCACTAGAAAAGCAGTTAGAACATAGAATATACACGAAAACCTTCATGGTAAGAAGAAAAAGTAAACAGCTTTTCTCTGCATAGACAATGTGACATCAAATCTGCAACACAATTGTCTGGTGATCTGCTTCAGACTTCAATTCATGTGATACGGCTCCAGAGGTGTTGCAACAAAGGGACACCACAAATGTCCATCAATATACAAGCATCCATGCAAATGCACTTGTCATCAAGACTGCCTATATTAGTCTCACAAAACAAAAACATTTGTGGCGAAAACACAAGAAGGGAGCTGCTGGCAACATGGAAGTCTCCCAAGCAGCAGAACTCTCTGCCTCTCGAGGATGGGGATTCACCATGTAAGATGCACAGTGTGATTTTACAGCAGTGATTTTTCCTTGATGAACGCATGGTCAGCTGTGACACCACGGGCTCACACAGGATGATGCATGAGGGGCTGTTACTCTAGACTGGCTGACAGGCCTGATAATTAGCCAGCCAGATTAATTTACAGTACCCTCTTTAGGCAGCCTTGAAGGAGAAACAGTGCCAGCTGCTGTAATTAACAGAATTCCTTGTAATAAGCTTATTGAATAGGCCTTTAATATTTTCAGAAGTAGAATACAATCAATTTAACCAATACAGGATTATGACACAGATTATCCTTTTTGAATGAAGGTGAATATTGATTTTACTGAACAGAGAAATATGTCTATATATGTGACTATGACAGAATCAGACATTTTGGGGTTTTTTTCTGAAATACCTAGTGCTTCTAGGGTGGGTGGGGAAACAGAAAAAAAACCCCAACAAAACAGAAAACAAACAAATGTAAAACCCCCAAGAATTTATGTCTAGAAATAGAAGTTACCCTTGGACACAGGATCAAACACAACCTCTGTTCAATCCATGCATATTAGGAGACAACCATACTGTCAAGGCACAACTGAATTAGCTTATGCTTGTCATCCAGAATAAGGGACATATTTGAGGTCTTTCCACCCTGCTGCACACCTGGTTATCTACCACAGCTCAGGGATACAGGACTAAGCAAGATAATCCTGAAACTCTGATTGCAGATTTCCAAAAAGCACAGAGCAACTTCAAGAATCAACACGTGTTATGTGAGCCCCACGTGTGCTTTCACCTGTGGTGAATTTGTGTAAAAATACACCTCCCTGCAGGTCTGCTGGTTGCTGTCAGCTACCAGAGTAGTTCATTCCATCTCAGAATCTCAGTCACAGGTCCCAGCCCAAAGCACTGGTCTAGACTGCTTCTGCTGTGAGGGAATTGCATATATGCATATCCAAGCAAGTTTTAATCAACTCACTGGGTGACACCAGCAGCTAATGCAAGAAATTAGGTAACACAGTAAGTTCTGCAGCCAGATCCAGCCCAGCCTTTCAGCTGTAGAGTTTAGAGTGCTAAACCTCACTGTTTCTGACCCCACCTCATATGCTGTAGTCATCAAGGTGAGTGCAGTACAGGTAAATAAATCCTCAGCTTCTGTGATAGAGCAATAACTGAGCTTTGTCCCATTTTATTTAAATGCTTTGAGACACACAAAATCTGGAAAGTATCCTATGCTTACTCAAGATTACTTCTCTGACAATGAAATTCTAGCTCTCCTATCATCAAAGCACTAAAATACACTATACCTCAGCAACACAGATGAGAAACACAGCTGTAAAAGAAATATACAAACAGTGTTTGAACTGCTTGGAGGAAAAAAACACCAAAGTCACTGGCCTCTCTCTCCATCACTAAAATGCACTGAAATATTTTCTGAACAGCCTCTACCATATTATAGCACTAAAGGATATAACTAACAAAAAGCCTAAGGAAAATCACTGAAACTGCTTTTAGGCTATATAAATGAGCAATAGAATAATTTCCTAAAATGATTACCCACTAATGATAGCTTTGAGGTGATAAAACACGAAGTCAGTGCCAGATCACACTCTGGAATAACATGATAATTTCTTCTCTACCTAGGTAACTGGAACAATCACACCATTTATGATAATGACAAAATAAACAACCTTATGTCTCCAGACTAAATACTCCCTGTATTAAGGGAAAGGGTTTTATTCCACTTGTAGAAAAGATGAAAATATATGCAAGGTACATCTGTGCTCTTGATCCTACCTATCTAAAAAACAACATGCAACAGTTTATGTGGTATAGACAGATACTAGACCACAGCACTGCATAATTATGTGATGATCAGATTTGTGCCCCACTTTGGAATTCATAAGGGTAGACAGCTGTGGGCCTCCTTATCTTCCAGGAATTGCATATGCAGAAAAGATAATCACAGCTTTCATTTATATTTTTACAAAGTTTCTATCCAATTTTCTGTCAGAGATAACCTTGAGAATGTAAAGGAAATAAAAATGATAGACAGATTGCTAGGCTTGAAAGGGTTGAGAGCTATATTCAGTTTCAACAGAAGGCTGGAAGTGAGAAACCCTAAAAACACACACCCGCATCCAAAGAACTCGATTAAACTTGATTTATATCAAAAACCCATCACAAAAAAAAAAAAAAAAAATCCCAGCTCTCCCTTCAGATTATGTAAGAAAGCAAAGCAGGGAGACTTTTATCTGTCTAAAAAGAAAAAACTGCACCTTCGACTAGTTGGAAAACAAGCGATCTGTGTCTCATAGTGATGAGGAGGGTACATAGCAATTTTATTTTAGCCAGAAAAGACTAGAAAAGAGGCTGTCTTGCAGGCCTCTCCCAGTCTCAGTTACTCTACTGTTTCTCATGGCTTATCTCTCCTCTCCTTGAAGAGTTGCCCTATTTTCTTGACATCATCCGGCTTGAAAAATATTTCCCTTTTGTCTTTGTATTTATGTGTCAGGGAGAAAGCTGGGGAGAGTGACAGAGAGCTATCTTCAAGTACATAAAGTGATGTTATAAAAAGAACAGGAATCAATTATTCCCCTTAATTAATGAGGACAGAAGAGGAAGTAATGAACTTAAGCAGCACCAAGGGAAATTTAGGTCAAATACTGTTACTGTGTGAAGTTTCACAGAGTAAGAAGTGTTTGGCAAATGAACCGACCGCCCAGGGAAGTTAAAGAGTTCTCATCAGCAGTGCAGAGCCAAGGTTAGAAATTTCCCTGGAGGACAACTGAGGAACATGAAACTATTCCTATCCCCCCAACGGGAGATAGGACAAGAGGTTAAGCTCAAACGTCCTCTTTGTACATTCACACTTCTTCCCTCTGTTGTTCTTGTCTCCTCCTTATCAACATCGTCCCCTATATTTTCATGTTATGTGCTCTTCATTGGTCAGCCCATAGTCTTTATGTGGTCCACAGGATTATTATTTCTATAATATATGCTACATGCTCATATGTATTTTATATTTTTATTAAACATATTTCTTTTCCAAGCCACATGGGTTTCTGTCATCAGGACTTCTAATAGCAAAGACATCCAAGAATAAGTATGGTAGAGATCCCCCATTCTTTCCTTGCCTACAGATGGAATCTAGGCAGTGGATAGCATTTCTGAGGTTTCTGAAGTTAACTGAGAAAGATTGCATTTTTGAGTTCCAAATGACTTAGCACAGTTCTAAAGTCTGCACACACAACCAGTGAGGTTCTGATTACTCCTAAGGAGCTTAATGTCCAACAGACAGAAGAATGAAGACAAAGAAGCACAGAGTGATAGTGTAACTTAAAGAAATTAAAGCAGGCCACTGACAATAAGACACATTACCACCTCAATCAAGAGTCTGCATCATTAGAACACAGCAAACCAGTGGAGAGAGCAAAGACTCTTGTACCATGCTTGTTTCCACTCTGAATACTGCAGGTTTAAATGCTAAAGATAAAATATAATAATCACTTTAGGTTAATCTACTGCATAGTTACACAGCTATGATTGAAGCTATTTCCCTTCTGTAGCTTTAATTTAGATAAGAAAAGGGCAGTATAAGGGGTGGAATCCACTAATCATGAGACATACCTGTACTAATGTTATCTACAATGAAAATATCACTGACACATTTCACCACAACTGTTGACATTGTCATCCTGGTTACATATCTATCATCCCATCCACAATGACATTCTGCACTCAATTGCAGCCTAGATAAACACACACAGATACAACCATATGTTACCTTTATTATCACAATAGCCTATTGGTTGAAAGGCCATAGAATTCTGTCACAGTTGACAATCTCACTATGTTTTCCAAAGTTGAAACTGAAATTCTGAGTTTGTCCAACTCCTGTGATGATATATTTTTATTTTTTCCAACAGACTTCTATGAAACAGAGCTTCATGCAACCAAGAGTCTAAGCTCCTGTTCCAAGAATGAGCAAATAATGACATCAAAGCAGTAATTTTAATCTTTCTTCTGCTTGTACAAGTTTAGGCTTTCAATCAAAACCCCTGAAAATTCCAAATTCAATAGAAAGACTTTGTCAGGCAGAAACTTAACTCCCATCTTATGAGTTTGGGAATTAAATATATGTATCAAGTATATGAGTCAAGCCCTGATCAAAGTCCACGTTGATAGGAAGACTTTTTCAGTGTTCATGTTAACATCAGGAAAATCTATCTTAAGAAAATAAAACTTGGAAAGCCATTCAGAAGCTCTGCATTGTGCAGTCAGGGAAGGGATTAGAAAGGATGTGCACCAAGTGACATCATGTTGTCCATTCACATTATCACTGTGGAAAAGGGCAAAGAGCTTTGAAAAAGAAAGAATGGGAAATTGAAAGTAAATCTAAGGAGACCATGTTAGGCAAAAGAGAGAAGACAGGCAGTGCGAAGATTCTCCACAGACAAAAAAAAAAAAAAAGTTGCACAGAGAATTTAAAACTGAAGTCAGAAGACTGAGCAGAGAAGTACCAACATGTGAAACAGCTGGAGAAAATTCATGCTGACAGCAACAGATCTCTCTGGCACTAAGGAGAAGCAATGCCTTGTGAAAAGCCAATTTAGGCATTGGAAAGTGGCAGAAAGCAATTTCAAAATGCAGGTGAAGGCAAGAGCATCTGGACTGGTCCAGTCATTGTAGTATGGGCTGTGCTGCAGAGAAAAAAATCTGAATCTATTTCTATGCCAGTTATTGCTTTCATAGAACAAAAAAAAAAGAAATCTATGAAGGAAGAAGGGATCACTGAAGCTGTGAAAACAGAAGCAATCACTATATTCTGGCAAAATGTAAGCAGTGGTAAAAAGTTGCCACCTGGTCAGAAATATTTTAATTGAATCAGAGTGAATTCATGTTAAAACACATTACTTATTACTTATTATTATTAAAATACATTACTTACTACTTATTATTATTTCAGGGTCAAAAACTGCTCTGGAAAATTAAGATATCTGGGAACTTCAGTGTCTTCTGTGTTGTGTGACAACTTTATCTTGTGTGGCTTATAGTTATATTAATTTCAAATGACTTTACAGCACGTTTGTCTCTGGCAGCACAACTATTGGTCATGGACATGATCATAAGGAAGAAAAAAATAGATGTAACTCCCACTCATGGATAGTAA
>VRYO01001681.1:5756310-5845024 GCA_009812075.1 Sialia sialis | reverse complement strand
CAACAGCTGCTATGTCTATAAGTCTGTGGTGAGTTCTAGAGGTGGTGGCACAACATTTTCCTGAACTGAACTCCAGGAGACGATGGAAAGGGGGTAAGACAGAGGGAAGGAGCTGGCAAGTGCACAGAATAATTCTCCCCAAGTATGAGGGGGTATCCTGATTTAAAAAAAAAGAAGAAATTTTAAGAAGACATATGTTCAAGGGTGCACATTCTTAGAACAGAGAGCTGGGGTTTATTTTGCCATACAAAAGCAAACCTAAAGAACGTGACACTCAGTAGTTATTCAGGTGATAACAAATATGCCTGTGCTTAATGCAACAGAGAAAGCAAAAGCAGCAGAGGAATAAAGTGGACAGAAAAGGTGGCCAAACAGGTAAGTCAAGCAGAAGCCCAGCACACAGACCTGAGATTACATAGTTAGGAGACAGCAAGAGGAAACAGCCTTAATCAGCTTGGACATAGATAAAGAGAGGGACAAGTGCTTTGAGAACGTAGACTGAAAGGTCACATCAGTGGATCTCCAAGTTACCAACTCATTAATTAAGCAGCTCCATACGCCCAGCATCTGGGTACATAACTTGATAGCCATCACAAAAATCACTATGGGTTGACAGAGGGTGGTTCAGTGACTTTCCACAAGGTCACTGAGCTGGGAACAAAATTCAAGCAGTACAAATCCTCCAGCAGCTGCTCCCAGCATCAACTTGTCCTTTGTGCTTTTGGGACAAAAGAATTCACTTTATGAGTGCAACTGTACTCATGATCATTTCAGCAATAAATCAACATTCAAAAACTTTTTTTCAGTGTTCAGCTCAACAAATATAACACAAAAGAACATTTTAAACAGTTAGCACAGACTATTTATACCAAACTGGAGGCAGAGCTAGAAGATAACCGATCAACAGCATCATTTATGAGTGAGACAAATGATAATGTAATTATGTCACAGGTTCTGCAAAACTTGCAACAATTCATCTCAGAATAATGAAATTTAGAAGAAAACTTGAAGAAGAAAAGTTAAGAAAAGTTCCTCGTTTGTTCCAACCACAGAAATATAATATGTAGCAATAATGTCTTCTCATGTTCAACAAGTTTTTCCCACTTTTCAAATTACAGTATGAAAAAACATCCTTTTTTCTGTATCAATGATAAGGTAACTCATTATGTTGCAACCTTGTCAATTGCACCTTGTAGATCAACAGAAGTTTTTAAAGTCCTAATCAAAGTCCTGATCAAAAATTCAAATCCAATTATAGCTCAGAAATGAAGCCTGCTTTTTTAAGTGCTGTTTACTGAAAGGACTAACCTGGACTCAAACGTTTAGGTTATAGTCTTGGATAAATGCAAAGCAAGAGACACAAAACAAAACAGATTATATGTGATTTATAAACATGGAATTAATTGATCTGTAATAATTCTTGGGGGTTTTTTTAATATTAGCTGTTTTTATTTTTTTTTTCCAGAAAACTAATTTTTCTAATTTTCACTGCCTTTCACTGTAGCATTTAAAGTCCTGCAAATAGCACACATGGCAAGGAAAAAATTGTTTTCTCTGGATGAGAGAACTACTTCTGTCCCAAAGAAAGTGTAACTAAGGTTGACTTGGTTTGATTTATTTTGTTGGGAGCAGGTGTGTGGGTGTGGTGGGGTCTTTAAAAGCTTGAGAGTTTAGGACTCACACGGATTAGTAGGATTTTCTCTCAGCTGCCATTCTTAACATTGAAGTAATGTGTATTCCCAATTTTTTTAAAGTAAGTGGTCCACACACCATTTCTATGTTTATTTTTGGGTTTTTTTTTTTGGAAATCTGTCCTACCTCCCCCACCCAAATACAATGTCAGTAAATTCCAGAGACCAGCTGGGTAAATAATATTTGTTTGATTTTTTTTTTTTTTTAACTTATGATCTCTAAAGTTTTATTGTGCATCTCCTTGTACACAAGTCTATTCAGGAAGGGATAGTTTTCAATTTAATGTCAAGCACAGCCCCACAAAATAATTTATTATCTTTACAATAATGATTTTGTAGCACCAAAGGTTCACTTTCTCTTGAGTCCAAAATAGAACACAAAAAACCCTACATCCACATAGACCAAACAAATATTTACAAAATTAATGGACTTTGAATAACTTTTGGGGAGAGGCTTCCAAAAAGTCATCCTTTGGATCTGGTCCTATTTCTAATCTTTCACAGGGTTAAAATAACTAATGCATTTTTAAGGTATGTGTGAAGCTGAAAGGCAATATTGCCACTGCTTAGAGGATTTTTAAGAAGTTACCATCTGATTAGCATAGCCAGTTCTGATTATTGGATCTAGGGCAGATCAAGATATTCCAAAGCTCAGTCACCACTGAAGACCACACACCTATTTCTGGATCTCTTTTATAGGAGCACAGACACAAAAATACACAACAGATCTCCAAATTTTAAAAAGTGAAGTTCTTTGTTTACTAGAAGCAAGTAAACTGTTGACATCCAAGTAATCTTAATGGCCCATGTAATTACACAAGCAAGCAATTGTTTCTCTAGCATTATCTAACAGCATTCTCATGCAAAATATAAAATAATTCAGAAAAGAGCATTAGGTAAATACAGTAGTTGTTTACGTATACCAGTATTTCCCTGGCTGGAGGCCAGATAGATAGCAATAGATAGATAGATAGCAAATCCACAGCAAAATGTGAAAAAGGACAAAATACCTCCTATTCTATTTAGGAAATTATTTCTGCTTTTTTCTCAGTAAAGCAACACATAATGTAACATCGAAACATGGAAAGAATAACACACAGAAGCTCAATATAGCTAATACATTTTTTTCATGTACCCTTTTTCAGTAATCTTTAACACATTGTTTCCTACCCTACTTGTTCAAAAGTCATTCTTTTTAAAGTTTACCCCTCCCTTTTAGAACGTGGTTTAATATTTCATTCAATCTAGACGTTTCGAGGCTCCAAAATCTCAAAAAGACTTAAACCTGTGTCTAAATTTAAACACATATTTAAAAGACTTTAGAGGTTCAGTGTTTATATAAAAGACTGTCATCTACACCAGAAAATCTTCAGTGCATTGAGAATATCTATTTTTTTTTCTCTAAAAACCTCCTTATTTCAAAATATATAGGTAACACACTCTGTGTAGTATGCAATTCAAATGGAATTTTGTCCTGGTGTACCCAACCTGCTTCTATTTTTTCTCAAAATCACTCTTCTAGCATTCTGCTCTTCTTCAAACACTTCAAACAGCATTAATCAAGCTGTCAGATTCACTTTAATACTTTTGCCAGGACAATTCTGGTCTTAATTTTGGCCTGCAATACTTTAAAGGTATCCAATACAATGCACAGAGAATTTGTAGTCATTGTTTTACGATTTTTCACCTTCCATTGTGTTACAAAAAATAGCCCATTAATCATGTCAATCAAGTTTGTGTGTATGATCCTCAAAGCTTTTTTTCCAATCCTTTTGCAAACTCCTTCAGTATTTATTAGAATGCAAATGCACCTGTCTAAATAGAAGTGATTTGAAATTTCTATGCAAAAGAAAATCCCAACATTTCAACCTCTGATTTTGTCCCAAAATGAATACAAGAAAATTTGTTTTCTCAGAGTCTCAAAGTCATGTCAAAGAAAGCTGAATTTTCTATATGAGGCTAGGAACCACATGGCCCTCTACTCTTGTGGGCCTGGTCCTCGGTCCATTCCATGCATCCCAAAAATGCACGCACAGAAGCAATGCCTAGGGAGAGAGCAGGAGGAAAAATGTGCATGCTCCTTTCTGCTCCTCATCTAAAAGGGAGAATAATATGGACTACTACTCCAAGTGGTGGAACTTCCAGGTAGAAATTTTTTTTTTTTGGTTGGTTGGTTGGTTTTCAATTTTTTTATTGTTGTTGGGCATTGGTTGGTTGTTAAAAAAGTGAAACAGTTTCTCTTCAGATTAAATATAGCAAACAGTACAGTATTTTATTTCAGCTTTGCCAGAAATAATTTTTAAAGCTCAGTGAAATAAATGTAATATCAAATTCCTTTTCATGTGGAGGACTGCAAAACATTTTTGCCACCAAAAGAACACACAAAACTCTGGGCAGAATTCTGAACTCACTAGGTATCTCTTGATAATCACAAAACTTTTCTAGCACTTACATAATAACTGAGAAAGCGTGAAATCTTATTTCTATTCACAAGACATTCTGTCAGTTCTGAGGAGCCTGCCTGAACAAACTTGGGACAAGAAGGAAACAGAGCACATTTTTACCTTGGGAGCTGGGACCAGGTAGAATTTACAGGTGACTGAGGACATGCAGTGACTAGTCTGGGATGCTCAGCTGTGAAGAGAATGTAGGAGGTCAGTACTGAGTAACTTCTTTGTTATGTCAGTCTCCTTCCAGGCATTTCTGTGCAGTGCCTGAAACACAAACCTTGACTAATGGCCCATGACACACTCACAAAATTGCTTTCTAAGGTACCCGTGTATGACTACAAGAACCAGTAGTAGAAGTTTGCAGTGGTCTGCAAAATATTTCAGACTTGAATATAAAGGCACAAGAGGGCAAAAAGAACAGAGGAACAGCCCAAGGGAAGGGGCACAGAAGCTCAGGGACACCAGCACTGTTAGGCTCAAATGCCCCTACACCAAACCAACACCCAGTTGATTCTGACCTGAAGAAAAACTGACAGCCAGGGAACTAGACCATAGAGAACTAGTCTGTGATGCAAGAATTTTCATTTTAACTTTGATTCACCTTTCTTTTTTATATACCAGTTTACAATATATCTGGTGTTGTGTCTGAACAGGCTATATTTATATTTGGCCTAACCGTTCTTTTACAGTCTCATCCTTCATTTCCAATTACTGTATTTCCACGACCATAAGACACACTCGATTATAAGGCACAGTATCAGTTAACAGTAAATTTCCAAACTATCTTTATATATGAGGTGCACCGGATTATAAGGCGTACTTTTTTTTGGTAACGTTGATCCGCACTCAACTTTCACAACTTTTAGCATAAAATCGGGAGGGACGGACCCGAGGGAGGTGTATGTGCCTGCTCACGGTCATCTGATTGTGAGCTTCATATTTGTTGCTGCGCAATGTGAAACAGAAATTGTTTTCAGATCACTTCAATACTCAAGGTTCATATACAAGGCGCACCAGATTATAAGGCGCACTGCCGGTTTTTGATTAAATTTTAGGATTTTCAGTGCACCTTATAGTTGTGAAAATACAGTATATGCCAAATAAACTGTGTTGCATGAGAACACTGAAAGTGGCAGTGGAAAGACTGGGGTTTTTTCCCTAGAAGATGTAAGGCACAAAAATGAGCCCTCCTGTATGTTTCCTAGAGAAGAAATTGCTTCTCTACTAATAAGGACAGATCAGATAAGGCTACATCTCCAAAGAGAGGGCAAGAAGTCCTCACAGGCTGTGTGAAAGGCTCGTGCTTTCATACATTTAATACACTGCTCAAGGCCACCTGAGGACTTTGTGGGCATAGTAATATATTTGCCTCTATGTCCTTCCAGAGGCATGGTATAGGTATCCCTTTGCAGTAGTTCTGCAGTGTTCAATGTGGCTGTGTAAGGAAGCTGCAGGACATCTCCAAAAACTGTCACCCAGGTGCCAGCATGTGTGCAGCTGGGGGTCAGCATGGAAAGGCAGTAGTCCAGGTGAGGAGCAGCTGGTCTGCAGCCAGTGTACAGACAGGACCAGTGTACTGGCATCTGGCACTGTGGCAGGGGGACAATTCACAGCCCCAGTTTGGCTCCTGCAAGTAAAGCAGAAAGAGCTGTGGTATTCTCACACCAGTGAGATCAACATCAACACAACCACTGCTGCCATTGCATCTAAAGGCTGTGTTTAGTGAAACCTTTTCTAAGCAAGCTTCAGTCTTAAGCGTAGCACAGGTTGCCTCACTGTGAGGAGTACTATAGAAATGTTAATAGTGGTACAGAAAACTGTGTCATAAATTTTGCATGTAGATTGCTTTACATAGGCACACACACGCAGTGTTACATAGTACATCATCTTATATTACACATACTCTATTATGAACTTTTCTTTCACACTTTGAGAGAAGTTCACTAAAAATCTCTTTTTATCCACTTTTCCTTGCGGAAGGATAAAACAAACTTGTCACACCATGAATAAAGTGCAACTGATTTTGGCAAGGTGATATTTGGGAGTCACAGCAGGACATACAGGCTAAGGCATAGAGTCCATAAGATTTCTGTGCCTTTAGATATCTGATCTATGACTATTAGCAACAGTTTACCTGATCTAAACCTCATAAAACCTAGAAATCAAGAAAATATGAGAAGAAACCCAATATAAATTAGTTTATACATAACCTGGATGTTTTCATTGCAATATTAATATCTATGTATTAATATTTACAAATGTGACAAATCACTGATGAAGCCAATGTGCCCACCCATAGAAAGCTACATTTTGTCTTGACACATCAATGAAGAAAATTCAGGAAATTGAGTAACATGCCTTATTCAATCTGTCATATTAGTTAACAAGGATAAATTCTGTGGAATAGAAAAAGTTTCTACAACCACATTCCATTTGTAGTACTTCCAAGTTTTGGAAGCTTTTCATTTTTAAATTTAATTAAGAATTCATGCAGTTAGTGGGGTTTAAAAAAAATCCAACCCAAAACATGCAGAAGACCATTTATAAGCAAATGTTGAAATTGTTAAACCAAGCATGATATTTACTCATTATGTGAACCATGATACCACTCAAAAACCCCAAGCTAGTATCACACCACACTTTGCTAGAAACTATGTAAATGAAACAAAAGGTGTTTCCTTGATATAAGTATATAGGAAATATTTCAGTGGGTAAGAGGGAGTAACCAAATTTCACAGAATATATAAATTTAGATATTCAAAGCATCTCTTAAGCCCTCAGATCAGCTCAGTGAAGTCTTGGTCTGAAGAAAACAAAAAATCCTATTAACAAAAGCAGAATCTTGCCTTTTTTTGTTTGAAAAGCTACTTTAAAATATAGGTCTGTAATGTCTTCAGAGCCACAGAGATCAGAAGATTAACGCTGGTGAGTTTTCTAAATCACAGAATACCCCAGAGTAAAGCCATGGGAAAGTATTTGAAATACATCTGCAGAGAGTCTAACAAAAGTCTTGGAACAAAACCTACAACAATTGACTCTTCAACAGACTTCCAACCATGCTGGCAGACAAGGCCAAAACCTTCATCCACTGGCATTTTAAGGAATCTTAAGACTGGATGATGGATAAAAAGCATGTCATAGTTCAAATGTGTCCTACCTGACACACCTTAGCATACTGTGATCTAATGCAGTTGCACAAACCCAGTCAGCAAATCTGCTGAAAGCCCCCCAGAAGACAGACTGTGGTTTACTGCTCAAAACATTTATCAACTTCCCATTGTTATAGCAAGAGTAACCAGTAGCAAAAAAACCCATAAAACATGGATTTTGTTTGTTTACATTCATCATGTCAGCTCACTCCTGTGGACTGCCAAAGCTGAACAGAATTTGCTATTTTAGTTTCCCAGCTCTTGTAAATAGAGCCATCTTTTAATCCCTCAGCCATTTAAGACATAATGTGACTTGGTGATAGTGTCCAAACTCCAATGTATAATAAAATTGTTGAAGATATCTGGATAACAAAGAATGAAAAGAAAGTCACATAGAAGTTTCTGAACAGCAGTTAATGCAGACATTACCTAATTTACCAGGGTTTAGGACATATCTGCATCTGGAATATGCTATATACCCAAACAAGCTTCCAGAAACCAAGACTTGTTTTGGACACGAAAGCAGAATAGTCACTTCAGCAGCATAAAACACCAATGTTAATTAGAACAAATTTGATTTCTATTTCATGGCTCTAGTAGTGCATTACTGAAAAAGCCTCAGCAATACCAGCAGGCAAACACCTGGGTCTTCATTCAATTCTATATTTTAAAAATTCTTCTCTATAGAGTTTGAGCAATAGAAATCCAAACTTAGGAAATTTAGTCACATACTTTTAAAAGCATATATTTTGTGTTTATAATACCCAGAAGTAAATATTATATCAAATTTCCATAAATACCTCACCTAATTTTGTATTTTGCAGAGAGAGCTGTTGAAATGCATTCCCAGAATCATTAAAGCTGGAAAACACATCCAAGACTATTGAGTCCAGCCTTTCACCAATCACCACCTTGTCAACTAAACAACAGCATAACGTGCCACATCCAGTCACTTCCTGAACCCAGCAATTATGACTCCATCACCTCCCTGGGCATTCCATTCCAATGCTTAACAACAGCTTCCATGAAAAAATTATTCCTGATGTCCAACCTGAACCTCCCCTCACACAGCTTGAGACTGTGTCCTCTCATCCTGTCACCAGTTGTTTGGGAGAAGAGTCCAACTCACACCTGGAGGAGTGAGTAGAAGGGAGAGAGGAGAAGGAAGAAGAAAGGGATATTTACTGAATTCAAACTCTAAGAAGGTAGCTTAATGAAAACCAAGAAATGTAAGAACATAAGACATACAACCTTAATGTTTTAAAACTCTTCACTCTATGGTGAATTCCTCTGTGGAATAGAAAATGAGAATATGCACACTCCTGAACATGGATATTCTCAGTGACCCAGGGTTTTCATTTAGAGGATTTAAAACTCATATCAAGCTCTAGTAAATGGCAAGATTCTTTCAAAAGTCTGTACAATTGCCAGATCATGAGTTTTGTAGAACTGTAAATATGAAAGAATGAACAGCCTTTGCTTTGATGGGATCCAAATTCATGTTTTCAATCCCTTTCTACTTAGCAAGCCAACAGTTCTCTGGTGCCTGGGGTTGTTCAGTGCTTTCAAAAATTAGATCATTTAGATCTCTGTCCCTAGATATGAATTTAGAAGTCTAGAAATAACTCTATAGATATGGGCTTTCTGGCCAATGGCCTAATAAGTTCTTGTTCTTTGATTTCTCCTTTGTACTTAACACATTGCAAAAAATGAGCCCATTTTAAATCCACGTGTGCAAAATATTCATTGCAAAGGCCAAAGTTCAATACATGTTGGCTAGCCTGTGTTTGCATGTACAGATTTAAAGGTCACTCTGAGAGCTAAAGGATTGGCATTATAACCTGGATCTCCAGGTGAAAGGAACTGTTGGATTATTTCTCCTTACACATAATTAAAACACATAGATAAGTCTCAGACCCGTATAGAAACTTTGTGAAGTCCAGAAGCAGAACATCTGCATCATTGTGATAACTGCAAGAGAACAGACCCAGGAATCTCCTTGTTTACTATGTTGGCAAAAGCAACCACAGTCTTTTCAGCTATGATTATCATTGCTCTCTAACAGGGTTCCCTTATGCCACCAACATAAATGGAAGAAAAGTTGATGCTCAGAATATCAAGGCTATGCCAGTATCTCCAAACTCTACTTGTTCCTTTCTCCATCAGTCAGTGTTGCTTGACATCAGAGTTGTCATTTTCTTCCAGTTCCCTTCAGCCCTCCAGGTTACAAGAGCAGTCAGCAACATCGCCTGCCTTGATAATTTATGGCTAGGACTCTCTCTGACTGACAGCAGCCAATTGTGTCATTAAAGGGCAATATGTTGCCATGGTAAAGAAAGAGTATCCAAATGTCTTATACACAATAAAGGCATTAATATGCAGCTATTGCCACTTGCACTTCCTAATCCTGACACAGAAAAGCAAGACTGCTAAAAGTAATCATGCTTTATTCCAAGAGAGTGACAGATGTTTTAAGAGACAGGAGTGTCAGAACAGGAGTTCCAGTAGCAGGCGGGAAAGAGATAAATAGATATGCACAATCTTAAGAGAGATTGCTGTATCGGAAAATAATTTATTCTTTTATATATAGCATATATAAAAATACAGTCTACGTGTTTTAATTCCATATAAATAAAAAATAAAGCAATAATAAATAGCAATAAAAGACACTGTTGGGGTTTTTGTTGTTGTTGTTCTTGGTTATTATGCATTTTAGCATACAGATTTTTCAATAATCATATTTCAGTGTCGGTATACGGCAAGGCATATACCTTGAAAAACACTCCAAACATGAGGAAATACTCAACTCTAAAATTCTGTTCACATCCCAGTATCAAACAGAGAATATTTTTTACCTCCTCTGTGCCATTTTTATGCTAGACTCAGAAAGCACACATTAAAACAAAACAAAACACAAAAAAAACCCAATTTCACCACCTACTTAGTTCCATTGCTGGTAAAAAAAAAAAAAAATAAAAATAAAAAATAAAAAGTTCATACAGAACTAAAAAATGCATTGAAGAAAAAATTAAATTCAGGCATTAATAGCAACCATGTTTACTTCAATTTGCAGCAATTCTTTTTACATGCTGACATTCAAAGGCAACATTTTGCCTTTAACAAAAAGGCTCTTTCAAAGATAATTGCATATACTTCACATATTTCTTTAAATGCCACTAATCTCTCCTTTATTTATCTTCCATGATTGAATGTTATTAGACCCCTAATTTTCTCTGAATTTTTATTTTAACATTCTCCAGAAGAGTGAACCATTTTCCCGAGATCTCCTAGTTTGTCTAGAAATTACAGTAATTTCACAATTATAAGCCACACCTTTTTCATCGAAGAATCCAGCCTACCTCCAGTAGTGCGGCTTATATTCAGGTGCAGCTTATCTATGGACAAATCCCAGTGAAACGCCAACCCGGAAGTGAGAGCTGGCTAAGAGGGCGCCTGGGGCTGCCTTTAAAGGCTTCGCTGGTCTATGAAAACTGTTGCAACTTGAGCACCTGACACCAAACCCAGCTGGCAGCAATTCTGTTACTAATTTGTTACTTTGTTAAACATGGATCCTCACTTTAAAAAAAAAATAAAAAAATGCGGCTTATATTCAGGTGTGGTTTATATACGGACAAATCCCGTGGTCTACCCAGCTACCGGGAGGTGCAGTTTATAATCAGGTGTGGCTTATAATTGTGAAATTACTGTAGCTTATTCCAGGATAACTGGGGTTCAGAAAGAGTTCTCTAGACTGAGTATTTGGGACTATTTTATGCTTTTTGAGAATATATTTTAAAGCAGGAAGATCTAATCTGTATCAAAGAGCTGGCAATTTTTATTTCATAGTGTTGGTGTTACCTTCTCATAAATAAGAATAAAATAGCAATTCTAAAGAGCTATTCCAAAAATAAGTATTTGTTTTTTCTATTTATATCTCTAACAATTAGAGCCTTTTCAATCATTTGTTTAATTAAAGAAAAAAAAGGTAGATAAGAAAGGGACAACATGTATAAAAATTAAATATGGCATTTAACATGGTAAAATTTTTAAATATAATAGTATCAGATGACTAACGACTGTTAGTTATCTAATACATAAAATATTATGCATGATCTTTATAATGTAGTACAAAGAGCATACATTATGGAAAACATAGCTGTCACACCAAACCTCAGCAAAACAATATCATGCTCAAAAATCCCGTCTAAGTTTTCCTTTTTGCAGAGATTTTTGTGTTTTCAACCTCCTCCTGCTGCTCTCCAAGGGAAATATATTTTGAAAGGTCATACTTGGTCATCAGAATTAAAAAATAATATCCCCACATTTTAAAAATATCTACATGAAACAGACTTGGAATACTTCAAAATGTATTGATATTGATGATGGGAAGTGTTTTGAATGGTTCCAGAGAAATCCATAAACCCTTGATTTTAGTTGTGACTATATATCTGAAGAACCCTATCAACCCATAATAAAATATTCCATTTACAGGTTTATCTTTATCATACTTCACCCAAGAGAATAATCTGATAAACTGTATTCTATGGGTGACAGCATTAAGGGTTAAATAATCCTTCCATTTCGATTTTTTTCTAAAAGTGAAAACAAACTTATCTTGCTCTTTTTTTGTCTTTTCACCAGTCAGATGTGTAATCAATTTTCTAAAATGCATTTATGCCAAAAATAAATGTGTTACTGAGCACCTGTTATTGCTGTTCTTGGTAGAACAGAAAATATTTTAAATTTAGTTTTACACTGACTTGCAGCTCCAAGCCACTTCTATTAATTTCAAAAAATATATCAAGGGGGGATGGTATAGCCACTGTAATTACACAATAAAAACAAATTTGACTGGCAACTCTGAAAAATGGGTCTTTCTATATTAATCTTTCACAACTTTTAAAAAATATGTTATCTTTGTACACCTAGATCTTTTAATGGCATGTGCAAAACATACTTTAAGTGGTATGGCTTTCTAGATGTGTAAGGTTCTGTTAGCACCAGTTAAAACAGTTTTTTCCATTAAAATTTATACCATACATATTTGGTACTTCTGAAACACAATACTCCAAGTCTGCATTTTAGACCTCAGCCCCAGCAAGTGCAGAATTAAATAAAACACTTATATGAATGCAGTCTTATTGAAAGTCTTTGTGTTGAGCTTTTTTGGTTTAGATGGCAGCATAGCTGGTCCTAAAAACTAACAAAAGGAAAAGGAATGAGTCAAATTAAAGACTATTACAAAGTAACTGGAGTTTGGGCTTCAAAAAACTTGTGCAACTCCATTATTCATTTTGGTCTCCATGTTCACTTTGTGCTGGGGCAGCATGCTCCCTCTCCCATTGCTGTGGCGTGGCTGGAACGCGGAGTCAGCCAGATCTCACCAAGAAAAAGCCAGGCTTTGAGTTCAAGCCCTGGGAGACATTTGGTAACTTAGGGTGAGCCTAAGTGTTCTTCCCACAATCCTTAGCGCTGTTATGTTAATTGGTTCAGTTCTGTTCCCCTGTTGTTTACTTGTTCCCCTTCTATGGTCATAGTTCCAGACAGTTCTCCCCCAAAGGGTATATATTGTTTGGGGTCCTCAGAGTCTGGCCCCAGGCAGCGTTCAGTTTCTGGGCATCACCCCTGTTTTATTTTCCATTAAAGTTCTTTAGTTTTTGGTCAACTCCTTTGTTGCCGCTCCTTTATTTTTGCCACTTAAATCCTCAATACTCTGAACCCAAAAGTTTTGTTGTGGCCACCCTAACCTTGACACTCTGCTATCAGTACTTTTAATTTTAATCACAATTGGTGAATCCACACAGATAAAACATTCAAGAATGTTTATTTCGAGAATAATATGTGTTTTATCTTGCTGTCCTTTTTTTCTTAAAGAACAGCCTGCTGCCTTTTCTGCTGGCATGTGCATCCTGGCACTCAGCTTGTCACAGTGGGGCTGTCCCCACCTGGGCCAGGTTCCTGTTGCAGGGAAGTGGCTGAAGCATCATCCCTGGAAGCATTTAAAACATGTGGCAGACATGGTTTAGTGGTGGCAGCACTAAGTTATTAGTTTGACGCAATGATCTTAGAAACCTTTATCAACCCAGATAATTCTGTGATCTTCACACACAGTCCTTAAGCAACAAACAATCATATACTGAGCAATACTTCTTGAAAGTATCCCCTAGCAGGTTTTCATGGAAAACTTGGCAACGATTTTTGAGAAAATTTCCAAAATGTCTGTTCTTTTTCAGAACAATTTAATAAGTTTTGAGAATCATCTACCCTCACTGATTTTTTTCATCAAAAGGCCAACCTGAAATCAGAAGTATTTTGATTTTTAAATGTCATCCAAATGTTTCCCAGAAGTGAGTTTTGAACACCTTGTGGCACTGTTCACATTTCTGATGGACTTCCTTCTCTGTCATGGACCGTACATGGATCATAATTTGTAATATGAGAGACCAGCTGCCTGTCATGGGTTGTTAAGCCCATTTAGAAACCCCAACATAGAGGGAGATGTTGAAGAATTAGTAAGAATGTGCTCTGAATTTGTTATTTCACTGGCCTGCAATCTGCATAATCATTCAAGCAAGCATAAAAAAGTCAGGTCTTTTAATTCTCTGCCATGTTTTTCCTGTTTTTTATCACAAGAAAACATCTGCTTTATTTACATGGCTGAATTGGCTGTAGTTTCAAATTTTTATGCAAGTTAGTTGTTGTATTTTAATGAAAATTACCTTTTTCATTTTCCTCTTAAGACTATAGCTTTCCTCTGAGATTGCCAATAACAAATGTCTCCTGCAGTGACAAGAAAATGAACTGGAGTGTTTGGGAACTACACTTGCAGGTATTAGAACATTTCAAAATTGGATTTGTTTGAAATCAGAACAGATGCACAAGTTTATAGATTACTCAAACCAAAAGTACCTCTAAATATCCACTATAATCTATTATTTAAATTTTTATATTTTGCTTCATTACATTAAGCTTCAGTGACTATTTCTGCGTAAAAATGTAACACACAAAATAATGAATTGATGAACAGACAGCATTTTATCATTTACTGATCACCAACGTAGCTGTTTCCTAATAGTGCCAAATAAAACAGAAATATTCAGGGTTAATACTCAGTCATAAAAAGGAGAACTTATCCAGTTAGAGCTCCTACAACAGAAAAGTTAAAAAAAAAAAAAAAAGGCACCACCAAAAACCTCCAAGAACATTTTGATTTTGCTGCAGTTTTTTCCCCCTCCAGAAAATGGTTTCAATGCAGATTAATCAAAATAAGTTTTTGTCTTGACCTCACTGCATTAGTTTTTCTTCCTTTCAATCTGAATACATAGATGCCAGGTCATCTTGATTTACTACTAAACATAATATAATTTCTACTAAAAAGGCCAATGATCAAGTCAAAGCAATTATCTTCATCATTCCTCAGCAGCACCTGGGATAGAGTGATGCATGCCCTAAAAATCTGGATTAATTCAATTATTTTTTCTTTCAAACTAGAAGTATTTCATCAGGACAAGTTAGCCTAATTTTAGGTTGAGTGAAAACAGAAATATAACTGTTTCCTGTGTTTCAAGGTCAGAAATTATTGTCCTAATTTGATCTGTTAATGCCTACAGAAAAAGAAATATGACCTCATGTTTATATTTCTCCACTTAATAAATGCTGTTTGATATTTTCAAAGGCATACTGGGGATTAGAATATGCATTAATTCTGATTTTAAATATAGCCTAGAGCTCTTCAACAGTCTTAAAAATGCTAGCTATTTTCTATAAGAAAACACAAAATCATGTCTGCTACTACATGTGCATACTCAAAAAAGCAGTATGATTTAATTTTTGCCTTGGAAAATGAAGCATAGTTATTAAAAAAAATTTCCATATATTAAATTCTTTTCAATAGCTTAAGATTTTTAAAAAATCACTATCTTCTCGTTTTGGTGAACTTCATTCTGACATCATTTTTTTATTTTCGTTTTTCTTTTTTTTCCCCTGAATCCTTCCATGTAACCACCACTTAGTTTATTTAAATGTAATAGCGCACAGGTATTTACATCCCATATACAGCAGGTTGTCCAATCTAGATTTAATCACCCTGCAGTCTGCCAGACATCCATGAAGTGGTAAATATTGTTACACTACACTTATATAATGCTAAATATTAGGCCTTAGAAGAATTACCTACAGGACTACAGAAGATCAGCCATGAGGTTGTTTTTTAAAGTCTGCAAGCTGATGTGCTGATTCACCTTAGGCAGCATAAAAAAACATTTACTATCAGCTCAGAGAGAAGCCTGAGAAGCCACTTATGACTGATTGATATGTAACAAATTATGAAGGAATCAGCTACCTCACCAATTTAAATGTAACATGCACTTTGTAATCCCTGTCCACATGCTTGCCTCCCAGGGAATCTTCATTACAGACACAGGCAAATTTCTGTGTGCAAGAGGACTCCTGCAGTCACACTCCACCAGGTAGAAAACAGCCACACAGAGTTAATAATGTCTCTATTTCATGATTTTCCTCCTAGATTTTCACATTAGCTCACTTGAAGCTCTGAATTTGAGTTACAGTGAAAAATTTCAAGTCAAGGATTTATGCTCATTCACTCCACTACCTTGGTGGAGTCTCCAGCACACTCCCAGAAATGCAGGAGACCCCTAAATCTGCAAGGCTGATCCAGAACCAGAATTCCTAGAGCAGCAATTGTGCAAATCTAAGTTTTCATGGTGGCTGTTTGTCTGATTAGAACCTTTCATGAATGAAAAACCCAAATCAAACTAATTTCACTGATTTCCAAAAGGAATCATCTCAGGGTAGCTGTGCAAGGCAGCACAAAGAACAAGGATAGGGAAATGAAGGGTGTTAACTAGATTCAGGAAAAAGAAAACAGAGTGCAATTAGAAGGATTAAAGACAGCAGGAAAATCACAGGAAATGCTGAAATGTGCAGTTAACTTTATACCTAACTGGAGAAAAGCAGAGCCTAAATCCTGAATCTAACTTTTGAATGTCTAGTAATACTTCAGTGATAACTTTACACATACAAATGAGACTAATTTTAACAAAGAAGAGCTCCACAAAACAAAGGCATCCTTTTCTCTTAGAAAAAAATCTGTTTGTTTGTTTGTTTGGGGGTTTTTTTTAGTCTCCCAGCAAAACCTAAGACCTTTACAGACTGTAGTAAATCTTAGATTACTAAGATTACTAACTGGCTCTACTCAGTTTGCACAATCACTGCCTAAATGGAAAGACAAGATATTGCTCTTGAGCTGGCCTGCAACTGAAAGCTTTTCTACTTTAAAATTGAACATTGAACATTTAATTTTCTCTCAAAATTAAATCTAATTTTTTCCAAGTTGGAAAGAATCTGAAAATATTAGAATAGATCAAATGCAGAGGTAAAAGACTTTAAGGATAGTTTGGCGGACATCTTCCAGGAATGACAAAGTTTTACTGAAACTTGTCTTAGAGCAGAGAAAAGGATTAGGACAAGATGAACAAAAGCTTAAATGCAATTTTTTTGTGCATATGATATTAAGTATACTGATAGCTAATACTAAAAGTTCAAGTCAAGAGAAAATAAATCAGTTGTCAAAAGTTAATGTTTCAACTTTTTTCCTTTCAAAGTTTGTCAGGATAATTCATTTCTGCTAACATTTCAACTTCAGTAAGAGCACAGTTTTGATGAAAAACTGTCAAAAAGAAATCAGAGAACTCTTATAAAGATTATTACACATCACAGCTCACACCTGTAACATCTTCCCTGCCAGCCAAAGTGCAAATTCCCTCACCAATGCACATTCAATAGCACTATGGTAATTTATAAAAAGAAAGGAATTATAATCAGAGGAAAAGAGCATATGGCTGATCTCAACAAAGGGATTAACATCTCCCACCTCAAAAATATCATTAGCAAGAGTTTCCAGATGAAGAAAAGTTAGTAATCAAGGATGTGTATCCTAAATATTGTTATACAAAGGCAAATGAGTAACAGCCATACATTCCTTTGGTTAAGACTTGCCACAACAAAGTGGCTACAAGCACATTATGAATCAGAAAGTTGGAGACACAGAGCAAAATTAGAAGAGTTCTCAAAGTTAAATATTTGAGAAGGCAGGTTCAACAGAAAATCACAACCCAGGCAAATCACAAACCCAGACTTTGCAGTGATGCTTGACATAATGGATGGGAAGCAGCCTTTAGAGCTGCTTGGGCTCTGTTTTCACTCAGGCAGGGAGCAGCTACCAGAAGGGATTTTATCCAGTCGTTTGGGATGGACATTGTTACAGAATACTCATAGAAGCTGTGTGGCCACACTTCACAGGCACTGGATTAACCCTCACAGGGATTTAGTGGGGTCTGGAGAGTGCTACGGGTACACGTGCACAATTCCCTCCCTGAAAACTTGAGACTGATTGCTTATCAAAGAACCAAAGAGTCCTTTCCTAGAACATAGCTTAGGCCACTCTGCCACACTGGCTTGTAATTCCAGCATTCCTCAAAACCTGACAATTCCCATCCTCATGGACTGCCCATAGCCTAATCCATCTAAAAATTTTTTTTCATGACAGGTGTGGGAACCCAGGACATCCCTCTGGCTGCCCTGGATGGTTTGAGACCCAGGCAGGGGGCTCAGAAGCCTTGCCATGGAGCCCAGGACCCCGGTGCTTTTGATTTCAACCCCTGGGAAAAATTACCACTCTTGCATGAAGAACTACAGGTCACAAAAAATAAGTAGCATATAAGTTAGTTTGTTACAAGGTGAAAAAGTAGATTTTTGAGATTTTTTTTAGAATAGGGGTCTGGGATCAAGATGGAGGGATTTGGGTGTGTTCTGTCCTTCTTTCTCCTTCTTCTTGGCATCCATCTTCTGGGTGATGTTGGCACTTTTGGATTGGTTTAGAGTAGAACTGGACTGTACAATATAGGTGATAGGTATTGGAAGATAACTGTAAATATTGTTCACGTAATTTGTAGTATAAAAAATAGTCCCACCCTGGGGCAGACAGTGTGTCCCAAACTGGCCTGCTGAGCAGATCTTGGCTGGTCAGAGAAGGAACATCCTAGATAAGATATAATAAACAATTTCGGAAACTGCAGAAGACAGCCTTGGACTCTTTCTTTGGTGCTTGGGCTGGGAAAACAGAGACTCTTAACACAGGTGGTCATCTCAAGCTCCTGAGACACCACCGACAGGATTTTAAATAGCATCCCAAATGTTTCTAAACCTTCATTTCACTCTTCCGCAAGTATCACTGTTATTTGTTTTTAATAAACCACAGCAGAAATTACAGTAATTTCAAAATTATAAGCCACACCTTTTTTGTTGAAGAATGCAGCCTACCCCAGCAATGCGGCTAATCATCAGGTGCGGCTTATTTAGGGACAATTTCTGGCAAAAGGCCAGGCCAGAAGTGCAAGCCGGCCGGAGAGAAAGCTGCCGTGGAGCCGCGGCTTGCCGGGGAGCTGCCGTGGACCTGCGACCAGGCAGGTGGGGGGCAGGTGGGGAGCAGGCTTTGCAGGGCGGCAGGGCCACAGGAGAGCGCTGCCGCATGGTGCCGCAGCACCCACAGCTCCCACGGCTCCTGCGGCTCAGGGCGGCCGGCGGTGCCAGGAGCCGCCACGGCAGCCGAGCAAGCGGGGAGCTGGAGCCGGTTTCACATGGCGAGGAGGCGGCGGGTGGTGGGCTTTGAGCATGCAGTGAGGGGGTGAGCCGCTGGCTTTGCATGGCGAGGGGATCCACCGCCGCTGCCGAGCAGGCGGGGAGCTGCAGCAGCCAGCGCCTGGGGCGGGAGTGCCGGGGCACACGGCACGGGGAGGGCACCTGGGGCTGCGTTTAAAGGCTTTGCCAGTCTGTGAAACTGTTTGCAAATTGAGCAACTTGACAGCAAACCCCGCCATCGTGCAATTTTGTTACTAGGTCATTACTTCGTTGCACATGGATACCCGCTTTAAAAAAAAAAAAAATTAATAAAAAATGCAGCTTATATTTGGGTGCGGGTTATATATGGACAAATCACGTGGTCTCCCTGGCTACCCGGATGTGCGGCTTATAATCAGGTGCAGCTTATAATTGTGAAATTACTGTACTCAAAAAAATTTTGATCCCATTTTAAGTCAGCTCATAGCCTTTCTTTTCTTAGGTCTAATTTTCAGTGCACTCCAGTAAGACAGAAATATCCCTAAGGAGTAAGTGTTCATATATATCTCAGAAAAGTATTTGTGATATTTAGGAATTTGCACAGGTTAGACTCTCCTTAGGTCTCTCATGTAAGAATAATACATTTCCTTCCTTGACTGGGGGACTCTGACATACAGTTCTGTTCTGTTCTCTGACTCTGTTTAATGTTAGAAATCTGTGCATTTATGCAATACAAATACTGCAAAGCTGACTGAAACAACCCACTATTCTCTTTCTCTCCTGAGGAAGAAGATTTAAGTTTACTCTTACAAACAAACAAAGGGTTAATGCATTTTATTTTAGCGACTTGGATGAGAAAACAAAGCAAGTAAGGGCTCAACAGAAAGAGCTAAAGTGTTTTAAATATACTCTGAGACTAAATTCATAACTCTGTAAAAATAGGTATAGGACTCTATGCTAAAAAAAAAAAATAAACGGAATGAGAAAAATAAATTGTTGACTTTGACTTGGAACGCTTGCATAATTCAGAATAGGTACAGTGTGAAAAAGCAGAAATTCGACTAATGCCAATGCAGGTTGTATTTCCTTTGAAGTCTGTAATTCAGAGGGATATTTTATTTCCATTCTGGATTTTTTTTTCTACATGTCAAATTTGGACATTTTAATCTGTTACAAAATAATGAAGCATACAGAAATGGGCACTTTTTGTGCAGGTATGCATGTTATGAATGACTCATATCAAGAAGCCTTTCCAAAGTGATAGAGTTTACTATGATAAACTACAGTGAAGTTCACATTAAATTGAAATGTGATAGCAAGACTACACTGTAGTTAAAGCTACATTTACTGAACTTGCAGTAAGCTGTGGTTCCGTAGTAACTGTAGGAAGTCTGTCATAATGAAGACCCTGAATGGGAAAGACCAGGCAGCATCTTTCTGTAAGCCTCATCGCAGGAGAGGATATGATCAGCACAAACCCAAACTTTTTAAGAGACTTATAAATGTCTCCCCCTTTTAAAGATAAAACTAATTTTGACCTGGAAAGATAATGGAGAGTATTGACATTCAGTTTGGGATTGTTTGATACAAGAAGCTGGAAGGGGTGGGAGGATATGACACAGAAATCACCTGACAGGCACAGGGCAGGTAATTTTGCACACAACAAGGAGTAAGTGATTAAATTTCACTTCCCCTTGGCCCCACCACTGTAGAAATCTATTATCAAGGAACAGAACTTATCTATTCAGTCTCGTATTGAAACTCCAGAAAACAAAGTTGCTGTATGGATTTCTGTAGCTTAGACCCATTTCATATCTCACCCTAGGAGTTATATCTTTACAGGTGAGTTATGAATGAGTGGAAGGCAATGAGAAAAAAAGAAACACAAAAACTCCATTATATTAGCCTACAGCAAGTCTGTCAGAAATAAATATTCTCCTGAGGGTCAATCCATACTATGCAACAGAGAAGGGAAAAATTTCTCCAGTAGGTGTAGATTAAAATTTTATTATTCTCTTACAATCAGAATTCCATATAGGTATTAAATAAACAACGGATTACAGAAAGTTTCTTTGAAATCAGAGGGCAAGTCTGTGATGCCTGAGGTTGAGCGTTCATGGTAACAGATGAGTGAAGTCATATCAGCACATCTGTATTCTCCACAAGCCTTTCACATCCTAGAATTGTTTCTACCAATGAAATGGCACACTTTTCTAGATGTAGTCAGAGATATTTTCAAACTCAGGGATATAGAGAGGTGCCCAGCATGTAATTTTCTTGTGCTTGTAGGGGGAGAGAGTTGTGTGGTTTTTTTGGGTTGGGTGTTTGCTTGTCTATTTTTGGTTTTTTGGAGGTTTTTATTTCATTGTTGTGGTGGTTTTTGCGTGTGTGTGTGTTTTCACCTTGTTTTATTTTGTTGTTGTGTTTGGTGTTAGGTAGTTTGGGGAGGGGGTTGTTTGTTTTGTTTTTATTTTGTGATTTTGTTTGTTTTTTTTCATTTGTTTGGCTGTTTTGGGGGTTTGTAGGGTGGTTTTTTTTCCCCTAAAGTAGCCCAAAAAGTAAGGTCACCACCTCACCACTGTAATTTCAAGCCCTCTACAATTTTTTTTTTAAATGCCAACAGAATTTCCCTTTGACAACAACGACTTTAGAAAGTACACCAGCCATCCAGTTTCCATGTTGGTCAGAATCAACTGCTGAAGTATTCACAGGAAGAATGAACTGAATTGAAAAAAAAACCCGTGGAAATTCAAATAAATATTCCTGGAGAATTCCTGCCCTTTTCTGCCAGTTCTAGTGTCAGGTAATTATCAGCTTCCAAGTGCTTCTGACCATCACCATTTCCACTTTTGAAAGCAACTGACAGCACGTAGTAAAAATTGCTTTGACCGAGAAGTAATACAATAATAATTGATTATCCTACACTTGCCAGCCTTGTCTAAGCAGATAAGAACTTGCAGAATCAAAGTGATATCACAAGGTACGAGAAAATCTACACCAGTTTCAGATAAATCTATTGTTGTGCCCATATGCACCCCTACAAGTTTTTTTTCAGAATCTCTCAACAAAGTAACTGATAAACAAGTGAAATGTCCTAACTGAGACAGTTAATGGATAAAAACCCCTGAAACTACTGGTTAACTTATAAACTGGACCATAATTCTTTGGCACTGAATATTAACAATATATCATTCAAGCCCAGAATAGTTTCTATACTATTCTTAAAGGTTCTAAAGTGGACCCAATTCCTACTGTGCCAACACACTGTAATCGCTGCAGGTATATTTGTTAGTTTCAGCTGATGACATAAGTCCCTTGCAAACACACCAATGCCTTACAAAAGTAAGATTGGCCCAAATATTTTCCAGGACCCAATAAATATTTGGAGCAAAGAGTCTTAATAGTCTTTTTTTTTTTTTTGTGCCCATCAAAAAAGGGCACGAAGGACTAAATACCCATTTACCACTCCCACAGAAATACTCCCTGGTAAAATGTTAGGACCACCTCTGCCAGAGAAAAAAAAGATTATATATGCACAGTGCTGTCTGCATGGGCAGAGAGGAGCTGAACTGCACTGGATGAGATATAGTGATTACCTGATTGATGGCAGGCACCTAAGTGCCAACATCTTTCCTTAAAATAGAAGACTTATGGAATTTCTTTTTTTGAATGAGAGAAAAGTTATGAGGATAAAATAACTACAATCTGTTTTTTCCATTCTCTCTGCAGTGATTGACACAATTCTTGCAATTTTATGTTCTCTGTAGGGAATTCCTGCTAGGGAAATTCCTATTTTTCTTGATTTGCTTGCTTCCCTACTCTTATCTGGCCACCTAACTTATGACAGCTTTCCTTTGCATGTCAATGTATGCTGACAATTTACACAACTTGACTCACTTGGGAAACTGTAATTTGCCTTGGTACATGCACCCTCAAATTGTGGTTTGGGAAACATTAGCCTTTCAAACATAAACAAGCTGCAGAATTAAATCACATTGCTCAAGCATACTCTATTTGAATATTAAATTATCTCTGAATGGAAAACAGACTTATCTGCAATGAGCAAAGACTCAAATATGATGTGTTAATAATACATTTCATGGGAGAAAATACGAGTGAAAACAAACACCCTATGGATTTACAGACAGTGATGAGATGAGCTCATCTGAATTAAGAATGAGGTGTAATACAATTAAAATTAATAGGAAGTTGGTACGAGACTACTTTTCTTTTAATAATACTTGGAACTTCATTGCCTTTTCAAATTCCCAGAGCCTTTTCTGCTTGAAAAGTCACTCAAATAATGGCTTTATTCTAAACAAACCACTGTGGTTTGATACTATAAATACACCTGCTTAGACACCTGGACTGATTCTGCCAAGTCTTCTGCACATGTTTATATTTTATAGACACAAATACTTTGACTCCATAGACCTTAAAAATTAAGCACCTGCCTACATATAGACAACTCCTCTGTGGAGTTTATGAATATTCATTTTCACATCCTTAGAGAGAAGGAAATGACACAAATGGGCTTCAGCACATGTGCTTAATTTTACATAAATAAGCCAGTTAACTTCCCTGTTAATATTCATGTGCAAAAAGTTAAGTACACAGATATTTGACAGATGGGGACCCCTGTGACTGGCTTTCATCTGGATCCATTTGTATTTAACTTTTAAATGTTGGTATATTTGCACCATTGCTATGTGGAGAGCCATCTTAGAAACCTACGATGCATACTGGTTCAAAACAGTGAGATGTATGTTTCAGAGATAATTATGTCTCTCCAAATTAAGTAATCTATTTTATCAATAAAATAACATGATTTAAGTGGAAACTGGGCAGAATTTTAAAGCCAAGCTTTTTTTTTTGAGTGTACCAAGGTGAATTTTAGAGGTGGACTTTTATTTCCATAAAGAACTTTAATCCTGTATTGTACTAATGCAAATCAACCTGAAGTTCAACCACATGACATAATATGACATTTTGAAATTACACAAAATAAAATCAAAAAGTACTCCCCTCTTGCCCCGTCCAAAAAAGCAGTAGTTATCTGAGCTTATTGTGAGGACACCTACACAGGAAACCTATACAATTAAACCTCAAAATAGTACAAACTTGACCATTACTACTGCACTGATACAGGACTGCTCAGAAATGCTCTCCTTTTTCTTTTTTTCTGCTGTACTATGGTATTCTTTTTACAAGAAAATGGAGTCAAACATCTTTTGCAGCAGCATAAGAAAACAAATTACACTAGTCACAGCTAAAGAACAATAAAAATGGGACTCAAAACCTCATTCCATCTCATACCAGCAATTTAGTTCATTCAACACTCTGTCAAACCCATTTGACATAAAATTCTAGGCTACTAAAAGGTGTTTTGTCCTCTAATTTATTTGCATTTATTTTTATAGCACTTACTGTTTTGATCTCTGTTTATTGTACCTGGGAGGTAAGCTCCACGACATCATTGTTAAACAAAAAATAAAAGCATTGAGAAATATTTTAATGAACCACATTTCATGTTGCAAGAAAACATTGTGACATTCCAAATTCCATGCACATACAAAATCAACGTATTATGCTCCTCTTCCTGGACTATAAAACCTGAGCCTAGCTACACAACACAGCTGTGACATTTTCTCTCTCCCCACACATTTCTTAGAGGTTGAAAACATCAATAAGGCAACCAAACCCCAAAACCACTATATTCTTCTTCCAGGGCTAAAGGTAAAAATGTTCTTAAATAGCAGAGATAGTTTAATATCAAGTAGACATCCATAGGGGAGAAGTTTCAGGAGGTTGCTTTGCCAGTGTAGAGACACAGAGTGTGGAGCACCAATGTCCCAGGTGAAAGCTGCTGCCTTCACAGCAGTGTTCTGATGTTACCACAGTCTGCAGCTGGGTGACAGCCAATGGAGATGAAAACATCCCAGCAGTGCTGCTGCACCTTGTTTTCTCCTCACCTACAGCTGCCCAGTCTGAGGCAAGCACACAGAGACAAGAAGCCTCATAGGTATGTGGCTGTATGGCAAAGAAAACTGTCTTTGGTGTGTATAACTCTTTTCTGTTCCAGTGTTGTGCTGCCATTCCTCCCCAGCCCCAAAGCAATCCCTGAGGTCTCTTCAGCAGTGCCAGGAAAAGGAATGAATCAAAACTTCTGAGACTACTAAGCATTTTGCTTCCCTCAGTTGCCTTTCCCAGTGTATCGAAAATAATAATACATGGCCATTGTTAGCTCAAGTTCACACTGCTGCCAGAATGGCAACACCTATTCTCTCCTACGAAAATACTGGAAATCCCAGAGCATCTGGGAATGCTTAGAGAGAACTAGAAGCTTAGGCTGTCTGCAGAAGCCTGCCTGCCCTGGAAGTAAGGAACTAGTTTTGGGATCTTCATGGGAGCCTCATTACTTGGTAACTCATTACATGGTCACAAATAACTACCCTACACATAAACCAAGCCTGCACAGGCAAGAATGCATATGCTGTAAATCAAATTTTAGCATTGTCCTATTACAAAACATTTCCTGTTTATGTGTGCATGTAATTCCACGTGCAGTAATTTTGCCCATGAAGACACACGCTGAAAGAGAAAGCAGTCATTATAAAGCTGTTTTATACTGACTGAAAAATACAATCTTCTGAGAGAGGAATCTTTGTGACATTTCCAAATTTTTACATGTTAGTATAACTATCACAAGTTTGTTGCAGGGATTTTTTGTTTGTTTTTTTGAACAAATACATATTGATATAAATGTTTTATAAGTTATTTGCCATGAATCATTGAAATTTTTGTGGGGGAAAAAAGTTGAATACACAAGTGATTGTGTATAAACAGGATAAAATATTAATTCAGTGAAGTTACACAAAACCAAAATCTTTTTAATATTTCCAGCCTCTACTGCACCCCAAGACAAGAATCTGCAGATTTAATACTTTCAGGCAGGAAGAATGGGAAATGGAAACATTTTGATGATTTAAAAGTGGAATAGCACATCCATTTTGTAACTCATCTAATTTTTAAAGGTTTAAATACCTTCAGAAGGTAATTATCTGAGTTTTGTACCAAGCATTTTCTGGAATCACAGCAGTTGTGACTGAACATTGCATTACCAAAAATATCTGAGCCTTGCACACTGAGTCAATGTCAGCCCTTCTCTCACACACAAACAGTGCCTAATTTTGGGCACTAGATAAAGAAATACACTGCTTGCACCACTCTAAGAGTTTCATTTCCCTGAAACATCGGCCTGTGTTGTAATTTCTGCTGTAGGTGCTCCTGGATGTGTTCCTGCTGAACTACACACTGTGCCCATGGTTCCTTGTCTTTGTCACCAGTCTCTCACATCTCTTATCTCTTGCCAGTCTCAAAAGTGGTCACTAAGTCTATGATTCATTCTGCATTGCTGGAAGTCGTGCAAGAAAAGGATGTTGTTCCACAATAATTCCATGTTTCCCCACTCTTTCTCTGAACAATAGGTCCTGATAGCTCCTTCAGATAAGAAACTATAAGAAAGCTTCTTGGGAAAAGCAAGCACTATTATCTTGAGGGCTATCATCTTGAGGACAATCTGTGAACATCAAAAGAAGACAAGTCTGCCCACATAATGGTTCTACATATATCAAAAAAGCAAACAGTGAGAATCCTGCAGGCACAAAATATGCTGCATACACCAGTAAACTACTAAGGGCTTCTGCTGTGTGTGCCAAAAAGCTCTTCAAGAAGGACAGTGAGTTGCAGAAGTGAGGTTTTTTGTCACCTCAGGATAGGTAAGGACAGAAGGAAAAAGTTTGTATGTATCAAACTCAGGAATCCACAGCAACACAAGTTTAGCAATTCAAAAAAATACTCAACACTCTCCTGTAAATTACACATCACACTGACCAAGGAAGAGACAGAAAGAAGAAATCTTAGGTTGTGTCTAACTTGCACTGCCAAACTGCTACTCTTAAAGATTCTCAAATCTCATTCTTCTCTTTCCCATGACTACTATTCCAGTTCTATTAAAACTGAAGGAGCAAGGAGAGAAGCAGAGGGTAGCTTTTTCAGAAGCAATTCTGTCTGCATCACAAGAACTTATTCAGTATTTACTCTTTCCCACTGAGTAAAGCTTCTGAGGGTTAAGAAAATACATTTTTCGAAAAAGTAATTTGTCACTAAACTTAAACAAGACACTGCAGATAACTTGATATTTGTTTACATTTTAGCAATGTCTCTTTTTTTGTAATTGGAATTTGAAACTGTAAATGTAAAGAATACAAAGCAAATCTTTTTCTTATTACAATTTTCATGCTTCCCTGGACATAACAGTGAACAAGACACTTAGCTTTCAATAATATTTTACTACAAAAGCAACCATTTCAGCCATAACTTGTAATGTGGGATAGCTAGGCAGGGAACTGAGGCTGTAAGCTTTGGAAAAGTGAGAGGTCACTGAGAAAGTAGGTTCTCAATTTAAGCTTTAGCAAGAGTGGAGAAATAGAAAGTGTCACATTATTTTGACTAAGTTCTCTCCTGGGCTAATGCTTTCAGAGACAACAGTTTCATTTTGAATTAAAACTGGTTTCTGAAGTGTTTCACATCTTCACCACCAACTAAAGGCAACAGGAATCTCAGCAATGCCATAAAAAAACACTAACAATAAAAAAGTAGTCAAAAATTTAAAAGGACAGTTTACACAGAAGACAAAGTGGTCACCTCACTTCTCCACTGTTCCAATATGTAGCTCTGGGGAAAATCACAAACTAGAAGGAACAAGAAAAAGACTAAAAAGAATAAACTATATGCACTTCTTTTTGTCTTTGATCATTGTGTTGTTCTAACTATAGTATAATGAACATTGATATGGGTTTATTTTCCTTTTGGGTTTATTTTCCTTCATTGCGCTTTGGAAATGTAAACAACTGCTAGGACTGAATTATAATATTAGTTTTCAGCTTCAGTATTATCTCCAAGTGTTACCAATACATAGCCTCTCCACACGCAAACTCTTTTTTTTTAAGTGACTGATTCAATGCTTTCAACTTCACAGTTTGCATGTGTAAATGGTTTGAACGTTCACGGAAAGCAGGGCTTCCAGGTACAGAGAGCTATCTGAAAGAAATTTAGTTCACAATCAGCCTGATATAATTGCCTGGTGTGTGTGTGTAAATAAAAAATACACAAAAATATATAGATATACACACACATATATATATACATATACAAACAACCCCTGCATCCCTAGGAGAGTTATAGTCATCAGATGTGCAATCTATTGCACCACACTTCTGCACTGGTCCATAAACTCAGGCTGTCTGGCCTAGACACCCACAATCTCAAATTTGGAGGTTTTTATGCTAGTTCTCTAAAAATCATTTATTCTCACACTTAATTCTCCAGAAATTGCTTATAACAAGGCCTCCTCTGAGAGCCTTCAATAAAAAAACTGAAACCCACACAATTTATTGCCAATATCTGACAATATCTCCTGGGATTTTGGGATATTTCCACCCTCCCAAGTCATCACAAATAACAGAATTTCCCTAATGGAAAAAAGTGCCGGGTTGCTGAGCAGGGATCACTACACCCATCTGTGCAGAGAGCAGATACAGAAATGCTGTCTAAATAAGCCAACATGGCCACAGAATCTAACCACCATAAGAAATGGAGACAGAGATCATAAACAGTGCTTTGCATCATTTCACCACTCCTGCCCACACTAGTAACTCACAGAGGTGAGGCCCTTAAATACACTCAGCTCCCCTGGTGGGAAGGAACAGAATTCAATGCACAGTCCTCACCTGTATATCTTCCTCCAAACTGTGTATTTGTGTGCCCAGTGGGATGATTTTATTTCATTTGGTTGTCAGGAAACAGAACTTCATATTATGCTCCTGTCTTTTTTTTTTTTTTTTCTTAGCTAGCAGCCTACAGTGAATAAGGGTTATTCTGTCTTTTTTTTTAATTGTTTTTTGAATCTAGGTATTTTTCATAAAGCCAGACTTCTCCATTATTCATAGGAAGCATAGAGTTGTGAAGGCTTGCATTGCTTTAGAACCATGTTAGAACAATGTTTTAGAACTATGTTAGAGGACAAGCATCCAGATTAATCTCTGACTCTTATCCTGCCTCTGTCTGGAAATAGCCAGAACCCACCTGGATGTGACCCAGTATAATCTGCTTTAAGTGAATCTGCTTTACCATGAGTTCAAGGATAGGTGATCTCATGCTTCATCCCCACCCAAAAATTCTGTGGTTATGTACATCTTCAGACACCCCGAAGACAGGGAAGGTACTTGAACTGAATGAGTGAGAATCAACAGGATGTCTCAATTAAACTACTAATACTTCTTCATTTTTAGCATTCATCTCTGGTTGACAAAAAAAGCAGCCTGCACTGAATCAGGAAGACAAAATATAGACTTGAAATGAAAACTAACAATTAAAAAAACCAAAAACAAAACAATACATCCTTGCCAATAGAATATCCAACCATATATTTCTCTTTACCTGTGAGTGAAATTATGACAACTTGTTACCTTCCCTGTGTGGAGCACAGTTGGCTTGAGGAGCACTCCAGAACACCCAGTCCTAATGAATGCTTCAAACAGAGCGCCAACCTCCATTTCCACTGCACTTTTTAAAAACCTTCTGGAAATAAAATTCAGCAATATTTCAAAAGTTATGACTGCTTCTGAGAAAAGCTTAGTTCTTCAAGTTCTTAGCAGCTTTCCCTTGTAAAATACCTATTATTAGCACTGATTTCAATAGGTGATTTTCCAGGTCTCTTATTTCTAATGACCATGCTGTGTATTCTGTGAAATACTTTGAATTTCTGTGGGGCAATGATCATAATGAACAGCTTATTCTCTGCTGTAAATATGAAAGAAGGGAGTATGACACTTAATATTGTAGTCTGTAATTTATTAAGTATGGTGTCTTATTTTGTCAAGCTCCATAATTAATATTTATATACTTAAGCTATACATAAAACTGTAAACATTTATATCAACATCTATTCACATGTTCTCATTTTTTCTGTACAGTAGCTTCCTGCTGGTACTGCCAGCAATATCTGGAAAAAAAAACCAACTTCATAGCATTTTTAAATAGTTTGTGATATTTCACAATGTACTCTGTTACTTTTTATGTGACCTGGTAGCTCTCAAATGCATTCACAGGTACATGAACTTGCACACTTGAAAAC
This sequence comes from Sialia sialis, assembly GCA_009812075.1. NCBI lineage: Eukaryota > Metazoa > Chordata > Aves > Passeriformes > Turdidae > Sialia > Sialia sialis. Next base: position 5,814,900 of record VRYO01001681.1, on the reverse strand, counting down.
CTCTCTAAGGTTTTCTAAGGGCACCATCTGTAGAGAAACACTGCACACAATTACAGGCTTCCATGTGCCATAAACATCCAGTTTTATTATTTTCTTTCCTGCCCAACGGCTTCCCTTGTGAATGATCAAAGTACCAAAGATCAGAAAATTTAACATGTCTAGTTGGGCTAAAAAACCAGGAAAAACAACAATCTTTCAAACAAACATAAGTCCAGTCTGTCAGCATACAGACAAATCCCCCATTTTAAGAGAAGAAATCTATATTCAGCAGCTATATTTAACATAGCTGTCCTTGGAACAGAGAGGATTTTAGATGAAAGTGCTCAGAGTGAATGTTAATCCTAGATCCACAATGCACTGAAAAATAATATATCCTGCAATGTAGTCAGAATAATTATTTGGACTGTATTGGACTATGTAATTATGATAGTTCCCTTCATACATCAAAACTAAAATCATAAATGTAGATGGAATAAATAGAACCTAGAGTGCAGACCATCAAAAGTCCTAGTTTAAGGAAGGAGGGAACAAAAAGGAAAATAAAAGAAAATAAGTAGATTTAGAACAACTTGCTTTGACTAAGTATTACCCCTCAAAAACCTTTCTTTATGCCAGTAACAAGGTACAAACTGCTCACAGAATGGTGAAAATCTTCAACCATCGCTGTCAGCAAGTCCATGAACCAGGATAGCAAGGCAACAAAGTAAAGTCAGAGCAGAAAAAGGTAATTGTCAGCGAACAAATTTTCATCACATCAAGATTAGACAGTCTGAATAATCACAGAGTTAGTTACAGAGTTGCTGTTTTTATCAGACCTTTAGAAGCCATTCTAGGAAATAGTTTTTATGCTTCACATCTTTTTCCTCTCAATCAAAGATAGGGAAAAATAATCAAGTAGTACTCCAAAAACTTGAGAAAATTCATGCCTCAAAGCTGTCCTGCTACCTTGCCAATTTCCCAGTGATATTTGTTTTTTGAATAAAGAATAATTTTTTGCATATCTTTAGTTATTTTGTGCCATGTGTCCCTGACTCCACCTTCTGAAAAAGCGTGAAAGTGAATTTAATTATTTTCATCTATATATGACACAATATATAAAGACTCAATCGTAGTTTTTTTATATTCCATGTATTTACTTGCCTTGCATTTTCTCATGAACATTAATAGATTTCTGACTTCTTTCTCCTCCTAACTAGAAGACCATGTTTGCTCTTTTTTCAGTTTCAAATGCCTTCTTTGCCAGTCCAGCTGATGTGGTGTTCAAGTGAGGCAAGTGAGACTTGGAAGAGCTCAATAAACATAAGAAACAAAGGAAGGATGGAACCTCTTCCAAACTTCCAAACCTTTAGATGTTATTTCCTGTACTACACATGAAAAAGTACAGCCATAAAGGACATTTTCAGCAGTATATTCAAAAGAGTTTTAATTCCATGTGTATAACACAACGGACCATGAAAGTGATTATAATTTTCTAGTTGCATGAGGAAAGCAACCCTTGAATGCTGAGTTAGGAAGCATCACATTTCAGGGCACCTACTGCTGGCATCTCTTCTATGGAAAGAAATAGAAGGATGCACCACCCTGGGCTAATAAAAACACATTATTTCTTATTCACCTCCTCCTCACATTATCTTGATCGGAGTCACTGTGTCCCCCAAGACAACCTATCTCTTGGATACGATTTCTCATCTTTCCACACATCTATCAGAACTTCCCATATTGTTTCAATCCCTACACAAAATCTGTCTTCTTACTTCCTGCCTTCTCTTTTAACTTCAAGGTAGAATAGCCTGCCACTTGAGCACACTGCCTTTTACATCTTGGGAGCTATGGCAGGCCACACTTGCACTGGAGAGGAATTACGCTCTGGACCCAGAGGAAGTCCTGCAGTTTTTTAAAGTGTTAAAGAGCTGATACAACTTTTCTTCAGGTGGAGTCAGCAGAGAGACTGAAGTCAGGGGACACTGGTGCTACACATCTATATAACTCAATTTTATATAATCTGTATATATAGATTGAGTCAGTCGTGATGAGAGACAGATATGACTTTGAACAGTAGAACTGCATTGTCTCAACATTGTCTTGAGGAATTATGATGAAACATGACAAGGAATAAGTAGTACTAGAGGTCAGAGAATTACTTTCTCAGAACCAGCAAACACAGTTCTTTCTTTACTTTTTCTACTTTCATATTCAGCGCAAACTGAAGAGCATCTTTATGTTACTTCCAACTTGCACCAGGGCAAACATCAAAATCAGGTCCAATGGGAAGAGAAACTGCCTCTCTTAAAAAGCGATTTGCTGCTCTTACCAGAGCAAATACAATGCACTTTTAGCAAACAGCTGCTCTGTCTATGACTCTTCAATCACAACTTGAAGATACAACAAGGATGTTTCCTATGGAGCTTAGAAATGAGTTACTTTTAGCTGATACTTAGCAAGCTATTTCCAATCCTTCCCTTGCAGAATACCTCCAAAGGCAAATAACAGGCAAACTACGCAAAGGATTTCGGTGTCCAGAAAAAAAAATTAAAAAGTGCAAAAACACCAATTTTAATTACGCCGATACAACAGATACATGACAAAATTCTGAGATTTTACCCAGGTCCATCTGCTTCCTACTTAACTTCAGAATACGGCTTTACAGAATACTGTAATAATCTCACCAAGATATGGTTCTGCTTGTCTATAAATACAATGTTCACTGACAGAGGAGCCTGTCAGAGAAATTAGGGAACCACGGAAACCACAGAGGGTGACTTACATCAACATCGCTTCTTTAAGCTTTATAAATCTGCAAGATCCCCACACTAATCATCAAGACTTGGGCTGAACAGTGATTGATAAGATTTCCCTATTGTGAGAGCAAGACAAGCCAAAACTCACAGGAAGTTCATGCTGAAGCCTGGCAGGACTGCAAAGACCCTATGGTAAAATCCTGCACAGCAAAATGAAAGTCTGGGAAAGAATTAACTCAGAAACAAAGCAATCAAGTTAGAGAAAGACATAAGATCTGGACAGGACACCCTTCCCAAAGTCCATAACAGGAAAAAGAGAAAAGAAAACAATTAGGGGGAAAAAAAGCCTAATAAAACACATTACACCCCTGCACCAGCATACTGGTATAAAAGATAAACTGTTTGAAACACCAGTAAGAGAGTGGTCTGAGGTCTGCTGTAAACAAGAAGAATAATTTATGTGTTAAAAATGTGGAAGGACAGGGCAAAGAAAGAGGAATAAAAGAGATATAAAACTTATACTACAAGAAAGAATGAAATCTGTAAAAAGTTCACATATAAAACTTTGACTGAACTTATGCACCTTTGGGTTTCACACACCACTAGTTATTTCTATGCTCATATAACTCACAAATTAAAATTTTATTAAGTGCATTCAGAAGTTTCTATTTTTGCACATTCCAGACACTTTAGACTTTCCATAACTGTCATCGAGAGAAGTCTCACTCCCGAAGTACAGTGGGAGAAAAATGTGCACTGTCTGTAGATATATGATACATGATGGCTGATCTTTTTTACCACATCTATCTTGGAATTCTGGTGACATGAAAAAACCATTTGAGTCTAACTTTACTGGGGTTTTATGGCCAATACATACCCCTGGCTTAAACTTGCTAATGACAAAAATTAGCAACCAAAAATATTGTCATTCCTTTCCCCTTGAATACAGAATGGTAACCTGTCACCTTGTGACTGAATGCACAGTATCCTTCATACCACAGCCAGCCAGACAAACATATTTCTCCTAAAAAATCGTCTCTCCAAAATATCCCAAGTAATTTTATGTCAGCTAACTATTACTAACAAACTCTATCATAAATTATATTTTTATGGCACTGCCCATAGATATTTGATATGGACTACAACTGATTTCAGAAAGACATAGAATAAAGCATCTATATAATGTTTTATAGAAGATGCAAAGTATCAGACAATATATATTTTTAGGTGATCCAAAATATCTAGTTATGTTTACTTATCTGTATTTATGTGCAAGTCCAGATTTTTCACTCCTGCCTTTGAACTTTTAGTTATAAAACAGTTATAAACAGTTTTAGTTATAAAATAGTTGCAAGCTAAGTTGTCTTATGCATTCATTCCCTTGAACTATGCAATCCATAGCAGTTTATTCAGATTTCTGACTGACAGGAGGAAAATGCGTCATACTTCAAAGTGCATTTTGCCAAAGCATTGAAATTTAGTTTTCAAAAAGACTGCCGCCAGTGTAATATGTTTGTCAAGCAACATGATTTTGAAAGTATTTCAATCAACCCTCAATATATTTCTACATTGAACATTTAGAAATCAAATGTTGCTTTCAATGTATTTAAGATACATTGAAAGTATCTGTTGTGAAGACTGAGCTTAATTATCTATGTTATTTTGAAGGAGAATTTTCTAAAGAGACATTTTTCTCCTTTGTAACATCAAAATGTAGATTTCACAACAGCATGGGATCCAATTCTTTCAAACTTCAGAAGAACATACCTATGCTGGATGCAAACAAACAAAACAGATTATTTGATGGCAGTAGTACACAGGCACACATTTGCGGAATAGACCTGTCTGAATAACAAAAAAATTATTCCCTAGCAATTTATTTAACAGCTGACAAGAGGGAACAGAACAGATTTTCTATGATGAATATTATTGAGCCATAAATAAAACTGGTCATATAGTAAAAATATACATTCATCAATAATTTCATCATCAATTGAGTAAAACAACTTGGACTGAATTTCTGTTCATAAATTTTTTGTTGAGCAGTTGTGCTTTTACTCATTTTATTCTTTGAGCTACACAATTTCTACCAAGAAACAAGCAAACCAAAGCAAAATAATTTTCAAAATCTAAGGCCAACATAGTGAGAAATGTTAGCAAGTATTTGTAAAGTCTACATCTATTTATATATAAAAATGATGAAAATTTTGATAAAAATGAACAAATACAAAATCCCATGAGAACACAGGGCCACGCAATTCCTTTCAGTGTCTAGGGTAACAAACAAACACTGTGCTTTTCAACCCAGCCTCTGCAGGGTTAGCCCCTTTGAACAAAATGCTCCTAAATTCACAATGTTCACAGCCACAGCACAAAGAATTGGAATGACTCTTGCTGCAAAGGCTTTTAAGCTCACAAAACAAGGTGCTGTATGGCTTCAGGCACAGGAAGATATAAAAGTCATTCATGAGTGACTGTCACACCTCGTGAGAAAATACAAAGCACAGACTTCAAACAGTAAATGAAACAGAGACCAAACACTCACAATTTTTTTTGCTAGTCAATAGAGACCTGCTGTGACCTGAAGCTCACAGGTAGCTTTTAACTGGCTCCTGGATCTACCATCAGTGCTAGAGCAGATCAGAAATAAACAGATTTCCAGTAAGTTCAGAAGAAAGCTGGTCCCAGTGACAGTGAAGCCATGGACTGCTCAGCTCCTTCTGGGGAGGAACTGGAGGCTTGCAAGGTGGGATCCTCCCTGCAGAAGGGGGAAAGCAGCAAATATAGGCACTGGGTGCTTGAACAGGCACTGAGTTCTGAAAAACAGGGGGCAGGCTTGTTGCATGCTTTGGCGAAGTCCACATCACCGCACAGGCAGAGCACAAGAAGCTGGTGGGACTCCCTTCAGTTCAATGAGTTTGGCACTAGATCAAAGTCCCACTCTTCACTGAGCTCATGAAAAAGCTAGGTGGAAGGAATATCATATCTGATATTCACCACTAAAAGATCATTTGGGCTCCTTCTATAAGGTAAGAGACACTTTGAAATGCTTATCTAGCCTTCCTAAGATACTTGACTCAGTCCTGCAAATGATTCTTGCTTTAGCCTGATTTGTAGAGCCCAGTGTTTAACTTCTGGATAAGACTAGAAAATAATTTATGCCTTTCTATGGAGGTAGACAAGCAAATAGATACACAGTCACATGCACACAGGACAGTTCCAGTGCAGGTCAACTTAGGAAATTTTTGTCTATGTAAATGTTGATTAGAGAGAACTTTTCTTGCAATATTCCTATATTGTCAAAAAGATTTGTTTAGGTGCAGTTACAGAAATCTTACTTCACTTTTGATGACATAACTGCTTTGGTTTAGAGATTCAATGTAAATTACTTTAACAGTAGTGATTCTGGCAGGTATAAAGTGCTTTTACTAGAGTGCAAGTATTTTAACTTTATCATGTAAAAGACAGTATGAGAGAAGTAGAAAGAAAAAACTGTGTATCATACTAGGTAAACGATAATCTGGGTTCATTCATGGGGTTGCTTTCTTCTATTTTTCTTTTGTGACTTATATTTAATGATAATATTTCTGAGAAGTGCCTCTTACTTCCTTTCCTTTCTTTCATACCGGAAGAAAATAACAACCACAAGGCTTTTGGAGAGAAAGTTTAGAAGTTTCACCAAATAAAGGCTGAAACAGCCAAACCAACAGCTACAGTTATGAAAGACCTAGGGTTTTTTTCTTCCCTTGAACAGGCAGACCATCAGAAATTCAAGTTCCTCAGTATTAGCTTACAAATGCCCATACATGAAAAGGCTAATTGGAGTGGTAAAAGAAGCCAGCTGCCTGTTGTTGTGCAGGTGTTACTGCTGGAGCATCAGCAGCTGGAGGAGACCAGAGACAGCCCCAACACAGCACTTCACATGCCAGCACGGACAACCTGTGACCACAAGACCTTGCCCTGGAAAACAGAAACAGGAATACTGCTCTAGAGTCTCTTAATAGCCATAAACTTTGTCAATGCTAGGCCTATTCTTGGGCCTTTGAAGAAATTACTTGTACCAACAAAATAGCTTTATGGGGAAAAAATAAAAGGAGCTCTCCAGCCAGAAGCGAAGCAGCAGCAGCTGACCCAGGGTCCTTGGTCCTTTCAGAGCTCAGCACATGAGAGCTGGCAGGAGCAAGGAAGGGCAGGACACCTGCCTCCCACTTGGGCTAGGGCTGTCCACACCTTTTGGGGCTACAGGAGCCCTGCCTCAAAACCCAAGGAACAACAAGGGTAAGAAAAAGACATTTCCAAAGACAGTACAGGATAATAGAATCCACTCTAGAGATGGAGGAGACAGTTCTCAATCAGAAGAAAACCCTGCATTCTAAATTCCCTGTAGGTAAAAGGTAAAACCCTTGTTCTTCTCCCCTCTCTTTGGAGGCAGGCTCACACTGCAGACATTCCGTGGGGTTCCTGTGAATGAGGAACTGAATCAAACCAAAGCTTAGGTCACATATTTATTTACCACATAGCTTTCCCAGCTTCATCTCCATGTAAAGGAGGCACTCTCCAGAACAGAGCTAGCAATGGACCCCTTAGTAATGTGCACAGTACCTTAGAACATGATATAAAGCCTACATATATTCTTTTTCAGTAATAAAATACTCCAGCTTGCTTCAAGAGCAGGAAGCACATCTCTTGAGAGAAGAAAAACCACACATGTCCACAAATACAGCAAATACATTCCTGTGGCTTTCTCTTTTCATTCTATTTGCACACAAGTTGATGAAAGCTAAAGGGCAACATTCAGTCATACACACCTCAGTACTCTATCCCACATACCCCTTCAGAGAACTTTAAAATTCAATTGCTCTTCAACAATGCAACAATTCCTTACAAAATACTCTTTTCCTGCAGGTTTGCACCAAAGGATTGGAAAAGCAATCAAGCTAGACATTTGCTAGAAGAGCAGCAATTAAGAGCCTAGCAGATATTAATGATACAGGTAATCCAGCCCCTCTCTCAAGTGAGCCCTGCAAGGTAGAGAGAACAAATACACTGCAAAATAAATTCTTTATTCAAAAGGTGTTTTTAAATCACAAACTGACTGATGATTATATGTACTATGTTCTTTTCAAAATGTAATTTTTTTTACCTCTCCTTCTTCTGTTTCCTTTTTTCCAAGTGGGTACAAAAAGTCCAGCTGTATCCACTACTTATTGTGAGACATTGTGTACTTGCAAAAAGCAGAAAACACTTGTTGAACAGCTAAAGAAGAAAAATAGAGCAAACAAACCCAAGCTGAAATTCCATAACAGTTCAAAATCCTGTTTTGATTTATGTTTTTCTAATTGCTCTGAGCAGAGATAGATTTCAGGCAGAAATTTGCCCACCATTTTAAAAAGATTTAATAATACTTTATCATCAAGATGTTTATAAAGGGAGTACCTGCTGAAGTCAGAGTAAAGAATATTCTAGAAGTCCCTCTGCTCATAGTTAGGAAAAAGACAAGAACAACTCCCACAACTTCAATCACCCTCCCCCACTATTCTCACATCCTAGTTTAGAGTTGATGTGCCTCCTTTCTTTCGCTCACCACATCTCAAATTATCTTTGATTTGATGGACAAGCACGGTCACCACAGTATCTGTATTTGCAACAAAGACCTTTTGGTCCTACTAGAGAGAAAACCATGGATTGCTATCCATGCAGGCTCTATTTTCCTGCTTGTGACTCACAGCTATTACTTCTCCATATAGCATGATGAGCTTGTGAAATCCTGTATATAGATAATGTATCGTTCATTTTATACTGTAGAGTAAATATCCAGCAATGCCATTCCCTTTGACTTTTCTCAATCACTGCTTCCTTCCAGTCTGCCATTGTTGTAACATGTTTGTGTACTAAAATTCAAATTAGATAAAGTCAAAATATCTTCATTAATTATTTGTTTGGTTTTTAAATGTAAATGTTTTTCTTCTGTGGCATATTTTCCAGAAGGTGTAACCTTGCCCAGCACTTCATGGATTCCCTTTGGACTTGCCGTTTACAAGAGAGGTAGGTGCACCTTCTCTGTGGCACAACAAACTGTGTGCTTTTCCTCAGCACATTAATCAGGGGCTTACAGTCATATTTCATCAGATTTAGGTTTAGAAAAACAGCTCCTCCTCCCGTAAGTAATGGAGGATGCAGTTCATTCTATATGTCAAGCAAAATATTTTCTGCCTGCTTTGGACAGCCAAACCAGTGGAGCAAAATCCTGCCAAGCTCAACAAGTCAAGGTGTGTGGAATGGGGGCACCCATAGAGCTCTTCCTTTGTGCCCCTTTACCACCTTTTTCTCTCTAAACTATTTGGAGATTAGTTATAGTTTTGTCAGCTGGCTGTAGGAAAAGAAAACCTCCTGGAAAATTCTAGATGAAAAGATGTTGAACGAAACTAATTTTAAAAAGAGGGGGGGAAAGGGTTTGGGCTGCAAGATTTTCTGTATCCATTTACTAACATATTCTTTATTCCTCTAAAAAGAAGCATTTATGTTTCTCTAATGAATCACAAAACCAAACTCTAAAAGTAGTAGATTATTATGACTGGAAAGGAGAGGACATGAAAAGGAACTTTATTAATGTGTTTCCATTCTTTTAGATATCTTCAAAGGCAAAAAGCTGAAACTAAGAAGAGAAAGGTACTTGGAATCTCTGGTACTAAGAACACTTTCAGTTCTTCTGATATGCAAGTATTTCAAGTGTCACACAATATTTCCTCACAGATGTTTTTATTAGACTCTTTTCCAAAGGTAAAACAAATTGCAGTTCTTCATCTCAGACCAGTTCAAAGAATAAATTGTTGCTCCTCCAGTCATAAAGAAGCTCTTGGCCCCATTTTCAGTATCCAGTATTTTCTCCATTGTTTAAATTACACTGCACATAGAGGCATTAATTAACTCCATGGCAAATTACAGAGTTATTCTGAGTTATTTCACTCTCAGTAAAAACAGAACAATAGAAATGGATTGAGAGAGAAACTGCACTTTGGGCCTGTCCCTACGTACCTGGACATGCACAAAGGAGGGAGATATTAAGGAAATCAATCGAAAAAACACTTTCAGAAGAACAAAATCTGTCTCTGTCATTAAAACAAACTTACAACTCCCTCCTGTACTTCATCCTACCACGTCAAGTCAAGTCAAGTTATTGGGTAATACCAGGGATCTTTTCGGTTGACCTAACTCAGAATTAAAAATTCACTTTTTTACAAAGGAAGAAAGGGGCACAGAGGAGATAAGAACACAGGGTAGGGGGAGCCAATTTTAAGTAAGGTAAGGGACAGCAGCTGGTCAGATCACAGTCAGCATCCTTGGAAGGGACAATTTTGGGCCAAGGCATGTCTTAGGGCAGCTCCCTGTCCACATGTGTGGTGCTTTAGGGTTTTTCTCTAGAACAGTTACTGCTGAGGGAATGTCTGATGAACAATCAGAAAAAAAGGGATTTGCTTTCCTGAAGCCCACAACTGCCAGGAAAAAAAAAACATAGAGGTGGGTTCCTCCTGACCAGAACCCTTACCAGCCCACTTTTAGACTTTTTTTATAATTATTTCTAAGCATGTTTCATTAATTTGGCATAACATTATCCCCTGCCACCCTGAGAACTGCACAGCTGGAGCAATAAGCACAGGCATCACTCAGCCAGGTCAGCTCCTGACAGGCAAGAGATCTTGCTAAAATCTGGTCATCATTGTGATGCCTTGGTCACCACTTCAGTGGTGCTGGACTCTGCCTGCAGAGAAAGCAGAGCAGGTTTTGCCTCTCAGCATGCAGGGATACCCCATGTGATTAATAATGGGAACTTAAGCGCTGGATGGAATTTATATTAAAAAAAAAAACAATGCCAACTAAATGCCTGTCTCCCACAGAGAATCCAATGCTGTTGTTTGAAATATCAGCAGAAGAGTATCCAGGGGCCACAGTAGCTTCAGAAGAATCATAGAACGGTTTGGGTTAGAAGGGACCTCAAAGACCATCTTGTTCCAACCCCCTTACCATGGGCAGGGGCACCTTTCAGTAGATCAAGTTGCTCAGAGTCACATCCAACCTGGTCACAAACACTTCCAGGAATGGGGCATCCACCTGTTGCAGTGCCTCCCTCACATTCAAGAGTTTCAACTTGGTATTTAATCTAAACTACCCTCCTTCAATTTAAACCCTTCTTCTCGTCCTATCACCCTTGGAAAAAAAATCTCTCTCCAGCTGTCTTGCAAATCTCCTTTAGGTCCTACTGCAAGGAACAAAAAACTGAGCAGATATCAACTTGTAGTACAAACATTTCTTAATTGTACTACAAACCTAAAATTACAATTGAAAGGAAGAACTATATCTGGGGTTGATAAGAAGAAGCATTGTTTCTTCAGACATCTAATATTCCTCTGAGGTTTACTTAACCTGTTTCCGACAAGATATGCCCTGCCCCAATCTTACAAAAAGGGGTTGAAAAATATTTTAAATTATGTGCAACCAGTAAATAAGAAGTAGAAGTAAATGACCACAAATGTCTTGATTTATGACACCAGAGACTGAAAAAAGTAATGACGAAAAACCCTAGGGAAATCTATCATTTTACATCATTGGTAAAAAAAAAATCTTCCCATGCAATGCTGAGACCCCCTCAACCCAAAACATTGCAGAAAGCTGACAGCATCACTGTCTTTACAGAGGTGGTCTCTAAGGTATACAGGGTATGGAACTTTGCAGAGTTTGCAGCAAAAAATAAAAATGGACTTCTCTCATGAGGAAAAGCAGTTTTCTCCTGTACCTCTTTTTGCCTCACATTTACACAATTCCATTAAACAAGGCCCAAGGACTCTCAGGAGACTGGTTGAACAGTATCAAATGCAAAAAAGATTTAATCTTCAGATTTGTGGGACTTCAAAGTTTTGAACACTCTGTAAAACATAAGTCTCCATGATATCTTTAATTTATATGCATACATTTATCACAGTCATGTTTGTAAAAACCTCAAAGCAGATTTAAAGCATGGAAGAAGAATTTTCCTAAAGTGCTCATGTTTCTGTGGTCTGATTCAAATCAAAATTTCTTTCCTTTGATTTATCAAAACCAAGAATAGACTAATGTCATCCAATTTCCAGTTTCTTGCTTTCCTGCCACTCCTCTGCCAAAAATTCCTGTACACTACTCTTATCCAGGGTTGCATCAACACTTGCAGACATCTAAGGGCTCTCCTGGAACATTTTAGGGCCATAGGTTTGCATCTCTCAGCAGAGAGCAGATGAAGAATTTATAGAGCAGAAGCATAGTTAAACATAGGAAAAGAAACACACTTAAAAGAAACACACTTAAAGCATGACATTGAAACTCAGCAGGTTCCTGTATGAATCAGGGCCATTTATTCGAACACACACAAGACATTCTCTCTGCTTCTACTTATGTTCTTTTGGCACAGGGTTTTTTACATTTAAAGTAGTATCAGCAGAGTAATAATTATGCATTTAATAAATTAGGCCAATTTTTCTTGACACAACAGACATTACAGAAGGGTGGCAATGATAGAGCTAGAAATCCCAGGCAAGAAAAATGCTCAAAGCCTTTCCCATATGCACAGGAGGCAACTTATCTATTTTTCACAACAAATGCATTTTAGACTAGCTCAAGATCATACTAAGAAGCATCTAGTTATTACCTGCTTGTTTATGTAAGTGCCTCTTTACTGTGCAAGTCAAGTGTATTACAAAAACTTTCATTGCACCAGAAAATATCTAAACATGCAAATACTTTCAAGCCTGCAAGGGGCCAATAACACTGTCAAAGGAATCAGTTTTAAAGAACCTAGACTTCAAGCCACAGCCACCTGAACAAATGGTTCTCCAGCAATCTTATCTGTTAATGACATGATAACTTTTTCAGGCATCTGATTTCTTTCCTGCTGTGAGTAGCCACCAAACCTATTAAAGGAATGGGGAACAGAAAGAAGCTGGGCAGCCAACAAAAAGATACTTGCCTCGAGCTGGAGAGGGGTAGACAAACAGTGGCATAAAGATGGACAGTTCGGAGATTGATTGCTCCTCTAAGAACAAAGAGAGCTGAGTTCAGTTCCTGGCTCAGCCACAAAGTTTTCAGTACCTTCACATAAGATTCCTGCATGAGAGCAGCCATCTGGGAGAAAATAAATTTTAAAAAAATAATCCAGAAAAAATGTTACGTTAAATGTTGTATGTATAGAAGATTATAACATCCACACCTATTTTGTACATAAGGCACATACATTTTTCCATTTGTTTGTTCATATTTCCTCTCATACCAAAGGAAAATTCATTCAAATCTCCTGTTACCTTACAAGCACCTTAATTACTGATAAAAACAAGTAAGAAGAGATGCAAAAAATCCCTCTTTCTCATCTCTGGGTTTGATATCTATCATTTTCCTTTGCTTTTCTATAAAGTGTCAGTAAAGTAGTGTTTGCTGTTGTGGAAAAGAACTGGGGAGAGGAGACAAAAAGAGAAGAGTCAGTCTGGGAAAAGTAGAGGTTTATTTACCCATTTAGTTTTGATTTAGATTTATCAACACAATCATCTGACCTAAAAAATAGTTAAGATAAAAAACCCACATAACCAAACTACAAATATAACGAACAGTGTGGTTCATATAATCGGATATTTATTATAACATTTTCCTGTTTTTTTAATATAAAATGTAACAGAAAATTTGCAACAGGAATAAAAGATAAAGCTTTGAAACCAAAGTGCAATGCAGAGAGTGGAACAGGGATGTAAGAACATGCACAAGTCTGAATAACCTCAGAGAAAATCTTTAACTTCACCACTGCTTCTTTTGTCTCTAACAGATACAGACTGCCCTTACAATCCTATTTATTCCCCTGGTTAACAGCAGAATGGCTGGTGCTCCACTTCTAGCTACTTCACCCTAAGCCATTCACAAAGGGTTTTTTCTGCTATCTGCATGTATCCATACTTAATCAATATCAGCTCTTTTGTTTTCCAATGTGAAGTATAATTAGACAATTTTTTCCCACAAAAACTGTGTTCTGGCCATTTCTTTGTATGTAGGACCTCAAACTACTGAACAGCCCTCAGAAATCATGGAGCAGTGTTATATGCAATCCAGCCATTTAATCAGAGGTGCAATTCATGTGAGGTGCTGGCAAAATACATGGGTTTCTTTTGCAGGACTCCTCAATGCTACTCCAGCTATCATTTTCCATTTCATCTTCCCTCCTCAGTTTCCAGAACTTGGGAGAGTAGACAGAGGAGCTGGTGTGGTGTTGGAAAAAAATGGGGGTCGAATGGGGCTGAACAAAGAGGCCAGATCTCCACCAGGGGCCAAGCCTTTTCCCCCTCCTCCTATAAGTGCTCAACAGCTATTTACAAAATAAAAGAGGCTGAATTTTCTGCTACCAAAATCATGCCAGCATAGGTGTGCCAAGGCAGAGGACTGAAGGAAGATTCACAAGAGACCCATGAGCATCTCAAGGGATTGAGTGTCTTCAGAAAGCCACAACGTGGCCCAAGAACCCTGAACACACATATCTCTCCCAGGGTTGTTGTTCTTGCACACAAGCTCAGTATTGGGCCCAGTCCTGCTCAATGCCTTTAATGATGATCCACCCCAAAAATCTGCTCTCTGGGCTGAATAAGATGTCCACAGAGACCCACAAAGCACCTGGGAGAACACTTACCAAGACCTCAAGAGTGCCAACTCAGCCTGTCATTTTAGTCTTACAATGGCAAAAGAAAATGCCAGTGTAGTCTTAAAGCTGATTTTAGACCACCATTCTGAAAAATCTTATTACTCCTTCCACAGAAGGTGCGCCACAGCAGTCTCCTTCTCCAATTCTTTCAAAAGAAATTGAAATTTCAATATCCAATCACCACAGATCTTGGGATAGGGAGGAGAGTAGAAGAGAATCCACTAAGGTGCTCTTACTGTTTCCCTAAAGGTCAACAGCACTGGGAACTCACCAATAACAATCCAAGCCAAGGAGAGATCAATAAATTCAGACAACATCTCTGCACATAACTAGGCTTCTCACATCCCCACTCTCCCTCTCCCCAACAAAAAAAAAACAGATGTAGTGAAAGCATTCACAGGTCTGAGACCCCTTTTTCCCATTAGGCTCAACAGATGTTGGGTTATGGATGATTTTCCTGCACATATTACTGTTAGCTGTATATTTTGCCAGTACAAGTAGGGAGGGAGGGAGAAAAAAAATTATATATTCTAAGGAAATAAAGAGGTTTTCTCTCAGCCACATCTCAACATGTTTTTCCATGTTTTTCTCCTCTCACTGTTTACAAAAATTTCAACAAAAGTCTTGACTAGAAGAAGAAATTGTATAATTTCCATTTCAGTGAATGCAAAGCTTTTATTTTTACAAATCCTCATGTTTTCCCATTAGGCCTTTGTAAGGAAAAAGGACAGTTGTGATATCATGCATATATACAATATGATGTGCATGAAGTACATCTGAAAATAAAATTAAAATCTCCAAGACAGATGTAATAAGAGTTTTGCAGGAAAAGTTATCAACATTAACATATTAGTTCTAATTTATTCTACTTCATGCAGTTAAATTTATTAACTTCAGGCCTTATGTTGCCTACAGAGTGTGGCTCTGCATTCCTGAATCAGCTGAAAATGAACAGTAAGTTCCAATAAATTGGAAAGGTGAAGTAGGGTAAGCCTAACTAATGGAAGAAAATGATGCCAGTGCAATCCAATACACCACAGTAAAACGGCAGCAGCACAAAAATATTCCACCATATGTTTCAAGGTCTGGCTGAAGCTTCATGCAGAAAGCTTTGATGTTTCCACTGTAATTGAGAATGTTAATACTACCAGGGTAGAAAACTTGCTTCTGCCAATTAAATACTTGATTTTGAGACTCCACTTACGAAGAGTGTCTGCTTCCTCAAATTCACTCCACACCAGCTCACCTTATGTTTTAGAGCACACGAGACAGAGGATGTACCACTGAACTTCTGTGTTTTTGTAACTGTCTGACTTTAGATTAAAAGGCAAAATGAGTGCATGGCAATTTTCTAATTCAGAAGCCATCTGCACTCCCTTTCCAACAGTGCAAGTGGAAATTTGTGTAAGAATCAGGTGGATTCCAAACATTTTAACAAACTGAAAAATGCACAATTATTAAAAATATACAACAATTAAGCATTTATTAATGGTGAAATAGCATTACACACCACATAACAAAAGCTTGTGAGAAGCTCCACAGAAAAACAAGAACTAGAGGCACTGAAAAGAAATCAAACTCCTGGGAACAAGTGACTCCATCTCCCTGCTCAGTCCAAAGCTGCCCATTCACAGTTTTTGGGGATAGCATGCCCTTTTTCAGAGGAGCAGAAAAAGGGTAAACTGACAATACTTGAATATCACAAAATAAACAGGTTTAATGCTTCTCTCATCTAGTACCATGTCTTCCCCATGAAATCAAGCTGCACAGAACAATAATCCACATTAAGGCAAAGAGCAGCCTCATTTTCCAGAAGTTGCTAAGTACATAGGACCTCCTAGACCAGAAAATAGCGACTTCTTTTTTTCTCCTTCTGCCATACCCCTACATTCTTTTCAAAGCAGCTCTGATCTCCACTTTGGTTTGCATCATTAAACAGCCCCACAGCAAGATCGCTTCCAAATGAAATTTGGGTGGCAGATGCACACCAGCATCACACCCAACGCTCTGCACCTTTGGATGGCCATTCTGTGCACAGGCCACAGCTGAAGTCCGCAAAGGTGTTTGCAGTCAAGGCAAACATCCCAGAAAATATGTACACGCTGCATAACCTGTCCTCAGTGTTGTTTTGGTGACACTGCTGCAAACCACCTGCAGCAAGCCTTCTGCAGAGGACAGGGCTGTACTCCCCTTCTGCTCTCCACTAAGCAGTGGATGGGATGTGTCCTAATTTTTCAGCTCCATGACAGATGGGAAAAGTTCGAATTTAAGTGAACTCTGTGAAGATCTGTGTCTAATGCTTGTGATACTAAGACAAAAACCCACTCTCTGCATATGTTAACATAGTTCTACTTTGCATGGTTAAAAATAGAGCTAATCTGACTTCAGGGATCTGAACTTGGTCATACTGTGCACACATACTAATTTCTATTTTTTGTCAAATTAAAAAGTTTTCTATCTGTGCTACTATATTTCTGTAGTAAAAGATCAAGGGACAGCTACACTCTGAGGATTAAAAGTAAAACTGTCTCCAGGCAGAAAGTCAGTTAATGTTATCAAGACAGTCCAACTTTATTCAGAAGCCCCTGAGGCACTACGTATAATGCCAAGAGAAGAAAGGTGTACTCCCCGAAGACCTTACTACATAAACAGATGTCCAGGAAAATTGTGAGAATTGAGCCAAGAGAAGGAGGGAAAAAAATGAGGGAAACGACACAGCCATAACCTCCTCATCCTTCAGGAAAAAGGCCCAGAATATCTTAGTGTTGCTGGTCAACATGCCTCATGAACCACAGCATATAAAAGCAACCTGTGCCTGTTCTCTCCACATCCAAATTCTTCCTCTTCTCCTCCACCCATTCCACTCCCTTGCAATAAATTCATGACTATGGTAGACTAACATCACAGTGGCAAATGTCGAAACAATAAAAGCAGCGACCACCTGGGAAAGTTACAAACCCATCTCCTCCTCTGCTTCACTTTGCAGAGTTTAGGACAGAGGTATCTGTTCCACTCTGTAGGAGCTGATGTACTGAACACCAATCATATACCCTTGGGCAGCACCAAGCTGCCTTGGTTAGGTTGCAGATCCACAGCACCCTCCAAGATAAATCTCATACAAAATAAAACCAATATTTTAATAAACACCTCATCAGGGTTTTTATTTTTTTTTCCCATGCCAAGAAATTGGATTAGGAGGGAAAGTTAATAACCTGGATAATCATGTTTGTTGAAATCCTTGGCAAGATTTATTCACAAGAAAAAACAGCTCTTTTTTTCTCTGCCATTAATAACATTTTGACAAAGTGAAAAAAAAAATTATAGATGCCAATCTAGCAAAACTCTTCACACATTGCCATGGTTTAACTTCAGCCAGCAACCAAGCACAACACAGCCTTTCATTCACTCTCCTCCAGTTGGGATATGCAAAAAATTGTTAAAAAAACTTGAGGGTAAGGACAAATTAATAAAGTAAAGCAAAAGCTGAACACTCAAGCAAAGCAAAACAAGGAATTGATTCACTGCTTCCTCTGGATAAGCAGGATTTCAGCCATTGCCAGGAAAGCAGGGCTCCATCAGCTGTAATCACAACTTGGGAACACAAGTGCTATCACTCTGAACATCAGCTTCTTCCCCAGCTTTATATGCAGAGCATGACTCCACTCAGTGTGGGATTGCCCTGTGGTCACTGGGGGTCAGCTGTCCTGGCTGTGTCCCCTGCCAGCCCCTTGTGCACCCCAGCCCACTCACTGGGGTGCGGTGAGAGGCAGGAAAGCCCTTGGCTCTGCTTGAGCACTTCTCAGGCTAGCTAAAAAAGCCCTGTGTTATCACGCTGTTTCCAGCACAAATCCCAGACGCAGCCCATATTAGTTACTGTAAGGAAAATTAATTCTACCCCAGTCAAAACCAGCACACACAGGAACCATTCAAGTGGTATGAAGTGTATGACTCAATTTGACTGCACAAGGACTTGCAGAACATGGCTTTTGCTTTTTAAATAAAGACTGCCAGGCATCAAAGGCAAAGAATAGATAGAAGGAAATCACAGATCACAATTTACACATTTCTCCACCTGTTAAAATACGCACTTTGTTAAGATATTGCCATTTTCCTACCTTTTTTAAACCTTGGAATATTTGATAGGTAGCTCCTAAAAACTCATGCTCTTACAGTATTTCATATTGCTGGTTTCATTAACATAGGATTATAACTACAGATTTCATGGTTGCAACTAAAGCAGGAAGACTCTCTATAAGCACAGCACCCCTAAATACTCCCGATATTTTGATTTATATTTTCAGTATTTCACAACATTTTTGGGGGCATAAAATTGAATATTTCAATTGAACAATAATTTTTTTCATATATTGAAGCAATGTAGAGAGGAAACTAGCTGTAGATTGTTAGGAAATCTAATGGCTATTGGAGCTTTTGTGTGTATATATATACATGAACATGTATATGTGCTGAATTTTGACATTGATTTTGACATTAATTTTATTCTTGCTAGTTTTTGCAACAGACTGCTTCATATAATGCTGACATAATTCCAGATGCTAAAACAGTTTAAACATTGCAAAATAAAAAAGTATTAGCTGTATGTATATATATAGTATGTATGTATATAAATACTAACTGTATGTAAGGGAGCTCATATAATACATATCAGCGAAGTATACCTACATTTGTATCATCTTTATATCCAACTTTATGTAATGTTTAATTGCAAATTTACATTTCTTTTCTAGATAATAATGTCATACATACGTTAACAGCAAATAAGGGCCTGAACATCCCTCACTTGACACAAGGTATAACAATATTTTTTATGAGCCTGCCCACAGAGAAACTTCACTCAATGGCTTTTCCTTCAGCTCTGCATGCACTGGTCAGCACCCTATCAGTAGGCAGATGAATCAGAGGCTTCTTCTGATGGTTTTTGCCCTGTTAATGTATTTAACACCAGATGTGGATCATTTATGCATTTCACAATGAGCAAAGCAATACTCTGTAGAGAAGGACTTTCAATTAACTTCTAATTTCAGCTGCAAACCAAACAACAAAGTAGACAGGAGAGTTGCTGCCTGGAGATCTTGACTTCTATGCAATACCTTTTTATGGTTTAGCTCTGCAGAAATTAAAGGACTGATACAAGAGTTACTGGATAAAGTAGACTTTTTTTATATGCAGGTGTCAGCCTTGATGACAATAAAGATCCCTTCTGGTATGAAATCTTTGGAACCAATAGCAACGGAAGGAGACACACAGAGGCTTCACACAGGGTACCACTAAAACAATCATTCTTTCTTTCACTATTGTACCAAACAATCACCAAACAAAATTGCCTTAGCATAAAACTTGATTTGAACAGTTCTTTCAGCAATTTAATACATAATACCCAAAAGAATTCTCCTAAAAACAGCAGCAGATTTTTATCACCTGTTATAAACAAATTTGGATGCAGCAAGATACAATTTACCAGTTTGCTCAAAATGTGATTTTACTTTATTTGTCCAATGTTCAAGAATGTTCTGTCGATATTTTTTCATTTCATGCCTCTCACTACAAATACAGAGACCAAGAAAGGAAGGGAAACTTGAGAGCCTTGAGAATAATACACAGCCATACTTACCCAGAGCTACTGACACCATTTGCCAAAACATTTCTGCAGAGAAGTTTTAGGATTGATAGGCATGGACAATGACTGAAAACAAGGAGGAGCAGGAACAGGGCTCTGTGAAGGACAAGTGCTGGTAGCTCTCAGATTAGCTGCTTAGTCTTAGATTAGCTGCACATCTCTGTGCAACTTCTCCAGACAGCCAGATTGCAAGACAGAGGGCAGGCAATAAACCCAAATGAACCACAAAGGTAGCATGGAAAGGAGGGGCTTCCTGGGTCCCACAGGTTTATGAACTACAAGCTCCTAAGTGGTAGAAAAAAAGCCATCACAAGACCAGCAGCTTGGAGGTGCTGTTCCAGTAACTGGCTTCCCTTGTATTAAATTGTCAATGCACTAAGTCCTGCTCAGACAACTGGACACGTGCATCCTGCTGCTGGGGCCAGGCAGCTGAACAGGCTACTCAATACTCTCCTACACATTTCACTACAAGCAGCTAAACGCAGAAGTGCAAACAACTGAAATCAGTTTTGTTTTACAGTAAAATCATCTTCCTCTTCTATAATGTCTCTGAGATTTGTTACATCCTTGACACCATAAGGAAACAGTTTCTTAGAGTCCAAAGTGCAAAACAGGTCTTGGAGACCCTGAATTCTGTTTAGAACTAGAGTCATTAGCAAAATTCTACAAAAAAGGCTTAGAAACTATGCAAGGAAGACTTTCTATAGTGTATATTTAATGTGGGAATAACCGACATGACAAAAAAAGCCCAAAACAGCCCGTTCTCATAAAAACTACCAAGGAATTTAAGAAACCAAAGCACTGAAAGAAACTCTAGCTTACTTGCTAGGGACACTCTACCCTGTCTAACTCTCTCTGCAATTTCCAAGCCAGAGAAGAATGCAGCCTAGGAACTTCAGATAACCCTGTTTATAAACTCTGCAATAAAATCTGCCTATTACAACTTAAAACAGAAGGGCATATTAACACAACAGTAGTCAAGTCTGGCTTTTGATATCCTCTTCTACTCCTTCTGATTCTATTTTTAAAACTCTCATCCTGTTCCTTACAGCTAATATTACACTTACTCTCTCTTGTTTATTGCTTTGTCCTTTTTATTTTATGGACAATTTGTTTTAAAGCACTTATTAGAAGTATTTTCCATTTGTTAAGAGACAGAAAAGTATAGCTTTGTTCTAAATTGTTTCTAAAAATTATATCTGAACTATATTGTCAAATCTGTGAAGAAACAGATTGATTTTTCTTTCACAGTTTTCAGAGCATCAACGTGGAGAATTGATCAGAGCTAGATTTTTCCTCACTTAAACTTTACAATGTCTGATAGTTTTTAATTATAAATGCTTTGGTAAAATTTAAAAATTCCTTATGAATATGAAGAATACAGTGGCTGGGTGTTGGATAACAACTACAAAAATATATCTTGATACACTAAAATGTTTCACTTCAATAGGTTGTTTTGTATTCATTTTCCCAGACTCTACATAAACAACTCACATACCTTCATTTCAGTTACTTACACTTTTTCCAGAATAGAGAAAAAATAGAGCAATATATAAAAAAACTTTTAAATTTTTTACAAAAGCAATTTTTGAAATCGGAACTGCTATAATAAGTAATTGTTAACAAAAAGTAACTTAGAAAATGTGAAAGCAGGGACACAGACCATTTGTGACCACTTGAAAGACACATGTAGCTTCAACAAAATTTGAGGGCCAGCATTAAAATTAACAATGCATCCCATTGCATAAACAAAACAAACCACCAAATATAGAAATCTTCTTAATAAACAAGATTTTAACATAACCCTGAATAACAAGCACAAGACTATTTGACACTAAAAACCCTTAGTTAACCAGGCCCCATGTGAAATGCCACCAGAAACAAGTACAGTAATTTCACGACTATAAGGCGTACCCTTTTGACTAAAATTTTGATCAAAACTCGGAAGTGTACTGTATAATCTGGGCTGCCTTATATATGGACAAACTTTGGATATTTGCCAACCTGGAAGTGCGAGCCACAAGAGCCTGCAGCCACGGGCCAAGCTGCATGCCACGAGAGCTGCGGCAGCCGGTGCCAGGCAGGAGGGAATGCCAGGGCCCGCAGCACGGGGAGGGCACCTGGGGCTGTGTTTAAAGGCTACACTGATCTGTGAAAAATGTTTGCAAACTGAGCACCTGCCAGTAAACCCAGCGATCACGCGATTCCGTTACTAATTCTTTACTTTGTTGCATGTGGATCCTCGCTGCAAAAAAAAGTGCGCCTTGTAGTCTTGTGCGCCTTCTGTATGGACAAAGTTCGGAAATTTACCAACCACCTGGAAGTGCACCTTATAATCCAGCGCACCTTATAGTTGTGAAATTACTGTACACAAGAGCAACTGAAGTGCAATAGCTCACAGATGGACAAAGCCAGTCTGCAGCCAAGGACCTGGAAAACATGGGCAGGAGTCTCTGTTCTCCTCCAGACTGTGCATAACTCTGGCCAGTCATTTCACAAACAGCCTTGCAGTGTGTGACACACAGACAATCTGTCAGGGTTGAAGTTTCCCAACACATTCTCTGCTGAAATAGGGGACATTCTTACCTTCTTCAGCAGCAACCACCTGTGGCACATTTTTGTTCAGTTTCTTGCTCTAGCACAGAGGCCTTCCTGAGCACTGTAAGGTGGGCAAGGAAAAATCCTTGCTTTTAGGCAAGTGTATCTTCAGGTAGTGCTGGCACAAGGGAAATGGTGACAACACCCAGCTAAAGCACATGAACTGAATCCTCCTTTTCACAGTCATAGTGGCACTGCCACAGTGCACACTCCAGGGCTGGCATCCATCTCCTCCTTGAGAGAGCATTTCCATTCTCTCCAAGGTCTTCTTCTCCAGCTACTGTCACCTCATGTTTTTCATTTCAGCTGCTCGCATAGCAGCAAAAGCCATGATATCAGTCAAGAAGAGTCAGATTATTTTAGAGAATTAAATAGAAAGTGTTTGGTCCCTCCATTCATTTTGCCCAGAACAGGCTGGGGAACTCCCCACAGACAGCCTGGCTGTGGGGTGGCACCAGTAACTATTAATGGTAACTTGGGAGGGTAGATCAAGGTGGTGTGGGCCAAAAGCTTTTACTTCTTCAAGCCAGTTTATCTCCAATCTTAGAATAAAAAAATTAAAAGGAATAAAACCATAAAAAGAAGATAATGGTACCTCCAATTTTTTCAGAGATGTTATGAGGATAAATACATTAAGGATTATGAGATATTCAAAAGCTATAGTAATAGGGAAGATAGAGGTAGCTAAGATAGATAAACTGCTATAAAAATGCAGAGAGACTTTTAAAAGAAACATCCAGCTATGTAGAGAGCACAGTACTTTTGTAGTTACTATTTATGTGCCATTTGTGAACAAGCAAAGTACTTAAATCAGTTTTGTTCCTGCATGAGCTGGGCAAATAATGTGAAATAGTTTCTTGTAAACCATCATCCTAATGTAAATTTTTCTTGATTGCCTCCCCATTTTGTTCACACATTTCACATGTATTCTATGATACAGGTACATGTTTCTTTCTTTGAACAGTCAAATGTATGAAAAGGAACAAGCATTTTCCAAGAATCTGATAACTCCTCTGTGGGATTGGGAATGGCAAAAAATACCACCTGATATAGGACATCAATTCCAGGGAGCAAATAGCAAGTAGGGTGTAGAAAAAAACTAATATCACAGTTATTAGATAGCTGAATGCACCCAGACAGACAGTCAGCCAAAACACGTTCTGTCTAAACTATTCTCATTACAATTTTTTAGCAACAAAAGCTTCTATTCATGTGAATTTCTACACAGATAATTCATTATCAGAATAAAAGGACCGCATTCATTGACTTGCTTGCTTCAAAAAGAATTGCTCCAGCTCCAGTTCAGAAACAATAGCACCAACAATACTGTGAGACTATAAAGACACAGTAAAATGCTATAAACCAAGCCTTGATTTGCTTGTGTTGCTGCTGTGCTGTTCATATGGCTTAAGTAGCTCAGTGACAGGGTGTCTTGTGGGATATAGGAAACAGTTAAGGTGAAGGAAGATACAAATCCTGCTCACTTAAATTACTTGGGTATTTTTTACAGAGGTTGTTCAATTGAAAAGTATCCCTACTCTGTGGAAGGGAATTCTCAGAGGGTTGCTCTCTATGAAGTAAAATAGAGGTGGAATGACAAAAATGAGAAATGATCACTTCGTAGGTAAGAGTAAAACCCAGCATAATTTATTGCTGTGGTAATCGGCTAAGTAGGTTTAGATTCCAGGGAACCTTTCTACCTGTTTGATGTTTCTGATTTTACAGATTAACACACAATTGCAAAAATCCCCAGAGCTCCATTTCTACTCTCTGGATATCTTAGCCACCATTTTAGCAATAGAGAATATCATCCCACTGGGAAAGAAAAATATATTTATAGAAATAAAAAAGGTGTCTGCCTCATGAAATTCTTTGTGAGATGCCCTACAACAAGTGCTGTTCACTCACTAAATGACCAGACCAATATTTTTCAAGAAAATTGGTTTTATGATTTGGGTTTGTCTGTTGTGTTTGTTGTTTTTTTTTTTTCTTGAATTATGAACAAGGTTCTTCAATATGAACACGGATTGCTCAGGTGGATGAGCTAAACATAAAGTGGTCTTAAACATTCACATTGACTTTCTTCCCCTCTCCCCTCACAGCTTCACTAGATTGGCCAGCATTGGTAAGTGCTTCCTCATAATCCCCATTTTGTCAGCACTACCACAAAGAGACAAAAAAAAAAAAATTAGTAGGAAGGAGCTGTCAAATAAAAAATGATCTTGAAGACTGTAAATCACCATAGTATGGAGTATATGGTGAGAGTGATCATTAAAAACATATCAATCAGTGGGAGCAGTTTCGTTAAGAGGAGAGAGGATCACGAAAAGAAAACAAAAATTGACTATGTTGAAGGTCTTGAGCACTATACAGACAAATACCTCTAAAAATGGACCTGAAGCACTGTGTGAGGTGGCCCAGAGGTCTAGTCCAGCATGAATTTCTTCAGACACTGCTCATAATTGGGCTTTTTCTTTTCACTGTAAAAGAAAGATGTCGATTTCCCAATTCTATTCAGAATCCTGGCTCTCATCACAAAAGAAGGGCTTGCATTATATTATGCACTTGCTGAACTGGACCATCTTCGGGGCCCTTATGTGCCTGCTAGACAGATGGTACATCCCTCAGCTGTTTTAATATGAAAACTCAAAGAGTTCCTAAAAACACCAGGGAAATAAAGAAACAGTCGAGAGGAAGTGAGAGGGCAAAAAAGATCAAAAGGGCTGAGCAGTAGACAGTTTCAAGATATTTTCTTAATCAACAAATCCATACATGCTGGAGGGTGAGCCCTGCACCACTCAGCTCTTGTTTTGTAACTGAGGATGCCTCTAATTCTTGTATTACACATCTAAGAGAATGCTCAGGAAGCACTTCTTTTGCAGTGCAACTTTACAGCCCCGGGAGAAACAGAAACACCATGATGCTGAGGAACTTCATAAGTCCCAGGCAAGACCAGAGCTATAGTCACTGGCTAATAAATCAATTTGTGCTTGTGACTTCTGATCTTATGGAAGGTTTTCTGCAGCAAACACAACTATAATCTGTGTAGGTCACTACAAACATGGATAGAGATAGTCTTCAACAGCAAAATCTTTTCCAATATTTTTGTAAGACATCCTTTCTAAGGTTTTTAGTCTTACTATAATAAATCCTTTTGTTTTCATGACCCTAGTATAGGTTTATGTCTAATATTACTTGCAGCTCTTCTGAAATCTGGGTGTCAATTCTCTTCAACAGGAGGGATTTTCAGCTCATCACAGCAGGCATATAGAAACGTGAACTTGAAAAAATATAGAGCCCATGTTTAAGGCAGAAAATGACAGTTTTAATATATTTTAAGGACTATACTCACACCCACTGAAAAACCTACAGGTCAGGAACAAAGCTGGTAACCTGAAATGCAGTTGATAGAGAGGAAGATGTTTGAGATTTGTTTGCATTTGGACCAATTTTGACAGCAAGTAATTAGCACTTCATTGGATACCTGGAACCTCTCAGGCCAGGGATGTTTCTCAGGGCAAAGGTGCTCCAAAGAGAAGCAAAAAATCACTATTTTCCCTGAAGAGGCTTCAGGGAACCTCACATCCCCTGATTAAAAAAAAAAGCCCTCTCTCTCTTCAGAACTAGAGACCAGCAGCTTGCAGCTGACTCCTGTTGAGTCTGCCCATAGCTGCATGGGCATCACTTTACATCCTGCTTTCATAGCTGTGAAAATTCATCAGACACCAGAGATTTTAGAAACTCTGTCACTGCTGGATTTTTTTTTTTTCTTTTTAAGTGTTAAGACTGATAGAGAAACACACATAATTCAAACACCACTCCTCATTTTTAAATTTTTCCAGGTTTGTTTGGTGTATTATCACACAAATAATCAACAGATCCCTGAAGTTCAGCATCTCTTCTCCCTGGTAAAATCAATCCTTGCATAAAGATAGCAGCTGAAGGTGACAGCAATACTTGCAGCCTATGAAGCTGAACAGTAGATTCCATCCTCCTGATGGAACTTTGTGGAATATTATTGGCAAAAGTCTTATTTTTCCTTCCACATTTTACTGTAAATGTATATACAAACACTATGGAAAAAGATTAGGAAAGTGGTATAAAGTACAAGGATTTTGAGTAGGGAGAAAGCTTTTGCAGGTTGAAAAAAATCTCTACAAAGATCTGAAAACTAGCAAAAAATGAAAATACAAGGCACAAGGTTTGGTTAATGTGGTTTTGGAAATGTCTGATCAAAGATAGGAATAAAAATGAATGTGCATTGAGAAATCATAAGGCAGCAGATCATATTAGTCTATTCAGTTACATGACAGTGATAATTGATGTAAAATAAGCAAATACATTAATGACAGTCACAGGGGAACAGAAACTGAATTTATAAATAGATTTAGTCTGTGAAATAAACAAAGGGAAACAATCAGCAATGATTACAAACAGCTTATTTAAGCAGTCTTTAATAAGCTCAATGGCTTGGAGAAGACAAGCCTTTTTGAAAGTGATAAAAATCAGCCTAACCATTGGGGGAATAGTTAAGAACCATCTATAAAACCCTGAGGGTCAATTTGGTTCCACAGTAGTAAAATGGAATTTATCAATTTTACCCTCTATGTATTAGCTAACATTCACCTTCCAGTAAAAGCAACAGCCATCGACCCCAATAGAGAATTTTTCTTTTGCTCCTCCAGTCCTCCAGTAGTTCTTCTGGTGAGGGTAATATTCCACTTCTGCTGTAATTTCTGAAGTTGTAAGCTTCAGCTTCTAGGCAAAGACTTGCCATGACACACAACCTGCTAGAGGTGAAGCATTATAAACAGAGACTGAACGATGCAGTGAAGGAATTATGCCTTCACTTGCTGTTTATACTCAAAATGTTTCCTCTGTTCTCTCATGCATCTACCTGTCAGGCTGTCTCTACCACCTAGGGCAAAGTTAGATCAGACGGGGCTATCACAGAAAAACATCAGTACAAACAGGTTCAGGTCACCAGCAGGGAAGAGTGCCTCAAACAAACCACCAAGCTTCATGTAGCAGAGCACTTGGCATCCCATCACTAAGCCTGACCTGCCTCCATGTCTCAATCCATCTACAGCCTGTTTCCTGTTGATTGCTCCTGATGCATTCAGTCTACACACAAGAATAACTTGTGGAAATGACGTTCAGCTCAATTCTGGATAATGTAGTTTTGAAAAGAAACAGGAAAAACCCTCAAAATTCAGACAAACAAACAAGAAATAAAACCTCCTAGAGAATAAGTTACAAGTGTTTTGGTGTACAGTTATTGCTTTAACCCCTATCCTGAAATCACCTGTCAGATGGAGGCAGCAGATTTTTGTCCTTTTAGCCTACCTCCCAGTATGACCAGGCTTCCACCTCTGAATAGCCTATGCAACTCTCTCCAAGCATAATGGAAAAGTCATCCAACAGCAAACATGCATTTCTTGAAACTCCTGTGGGTATTTATTTAAAAAACTTTACAGTGTGGGTTAAGTTGGAATAAACAGGGGAGAAAGTGGAAGTGTCCCATGACCACTGCTTGGGCTCTAGGGCTGAGGAACATAGATCATCAGGCTTTACCTCTCAAACTTCCATAAAATTCCTGTCGCAACACTGTCATACAAAATTATTAAAATTAAAAAATCCTTCTATTTCTGCATAGCTTCAGCACACTAATCCACTCCTTTCCTATAAATAATATTCAACCATTGAACATACTGAAAAGGACTCTTGCCCAGAAACCAGATTTTGTTAGAGTGAATTAAGATGGGATAAAAGCTGATGTACTTGACCAACAGAGAAGAACTATTCCTAAGCACACCAACATCCCATGGCAACCTTTACAAAAGACCATCCAGACAAGCTGTGATAATGCCAGAAAGCAGTCACAAGTGCCAGTAACTGGCAAGAAGAGAGAAAAAAAAAGCACTGAGGACAGAATAGCTGAAGGATAAAAGTTTCTATTAGCCCAAACCAGAAATATCATCTTAATTGTTTCAATGCCCCCTGTACGTTCAAATGTGTTGCTTTTGCCCTGCTTGGATGCTCGAATATTCCGTTTGAACTAGAGGAGCACAGCCCCTGAAAACAAGGAAGACAACTTTCACGGTCTGCCTCATTAACTCTATCTGTTTGTCTTCACAAGCCCTCTTAGAGAGCCTAGGGGTCTCTACCCCACCACCCGCATCCCCTCACTGCCACAACCACATTGCAGGGTGTGCTAACTCCTTCCACTCTGCCTCCCACTTCAAAGCCTACAGGGAGTCAGACAGCAGAAGGACTGAAACCTCAAATGAAACCAAAAACACAGGGAGAAACATGACAGAGAGAAAGAAGGAAGGGAAGCAAAAAGCAAAAGAGGAGAGCACTGACAGAGCTCAGAAGATACTTTGACTAAAAGCAGTAGTAGCTGGAGTCAGAAACTCCAGACAAAACCCAGCCAAAAGGGTCACTCTACCTGATTCAAGTACTGCAAAAATGACATATTTATTTCCTGCAACCGAGGAACAAGTTTAATGAGCACTCCAGAAGAAGTGCTTCATATCATCCCTAAGTTTTTTGCTCCTTTTTACCTCCATCACCTTGAGTACCAGAAATTCATCCTCCACACAGTAATGGGCTTGGCATATCCTCTCCCACTCTCTCCCTGCTCTCCACAGTCACCCTCCCACTACTCTACATGTCACAGCCTCCATCCCTTAGCAGAGACTGCAGGTGTGTACTGAGAGATTTTAGGCACCCTCCTCAGTGTGGGTTCACCTCCACCTGCTCCCTTCCCTGCCTTTCACCAGAATACACAGTGCTTCAGTTCCAACTTTCTCTGTTCGGATTATCTGAAAGGATCGGTCTCACCCAGTTTAAAAGCACTGTGGTGAGCCACTCAGAGCAAGATGGGAGAAAAGCATTGGTGCAAAATATTACCATGTGACAAGCCTAGAAGGCTCAGATGTTGGAGGAGACCTTGGACAAGAAGGGATAATTGAGAATATCAGAGCCGAGCAAAGGTACAGCTCTGAGAAGAATTAACATGCGATACAAATACAATGAATACAATTCACTTTAGCTCTCCAGATCAATCTAACCTGAGCAGACAACTGCTGTGGTTAGACCGCAATTGCTGTCACAGTGTCTAGTGTTGCACCTAGAAAGAATAGAGGAAAAATTAAACAAGTGAGCAAACAACAGAAGAAGTGAAGATAACACAGCAAGTTCTGTTCCATGTTTAACCTCTGCAGTCCTTTCTTGAATGTTTTTAGGTGTTTTTTAGTTGGGTGAATGAACATGAATATCTTGATGCATGTACTAAAATTGCTGCAATGTTTCTATACTATTGTTGCGTAACTATTTGTCTTTTTACTAATGCCAGCGGATTTGGATAAAGACTCCAGAGAGAAGCAGAAAAACTTGCTGTGAGGCAAACCAGCAGAAAATCCATTCCCTTCAAGGGATGTTTCTATGGGTTTATACCACTACAGCCACAAGCCAAACCTGTATCACAAAGCAAGGCAGAAAAGGAAGGAGAATACATATCTATCCACTCTTTGAAACAATAATAAACATTGCTGTACCTCTGTGTCCTGCTAGAGTCACCTCTGACTCCTCATCTCATTGGAACATGTGACATTTCAAAAATACTTGATTTTTGATAGTTATATATGCAGTACTGCTCTGTGAGTACAATTATTGTAGTGCTAACGACAAAACAGTTACAACACTATATTAAAATGATCCTCTTTTGCACCTCCCAGAGCTTCTGGCAATGTCTTGCCAAAACCTGAAGGTTATAGAAAATATGTTATTCATTAATCATTTGCATAGTTTTATATATGCACCACTCAGAGGGATGTAGTAAATACAGACCAGAAAGAGTACAGAGGTTGAAGGCAACTGTTGAAGCTCACTTGCCATTCTTAACAGATCTATCAAAGTGGTCTTTGACAGCAGCTCCTGTCCAGAGATATAAGACAGATGGGAAACTGTTGTCAAAAAAAAGGGGTGTTTAAAGTTCAAGAGAAAAATGAACACTCATAATCATAAAGTAATCTTGTAATGATCCAGTGCCACACAGTCCTGGACAATTTTTATGTGAGAATTCCTACATGGATTGGGCACAATATTTGAGATCAAGTTTATAGCCAAATACAAGAATGGCATGACTAGGTTCTAGAGAGGTGGTAATACCTCTGTGGTACTGTATTTAGAAGAGGAACAAGACAAAAAAATGCCAAGAACAACAAAACCAGAGTGACTTTAGCAGTAGAGACTGATAATACACAGAATATGCATGAGCCCTGCAGACAAGATCAGTGAAGAAGAGGGAGGAAGAGCTCCAGGTGCCAGAGCCCTGTGTCCCATGGTGCAGCAAACGGAGAGGCATGATATGCCCCTGCATCCCATGGAGGTCAATGGAACTGCAGAGATCACCTGCAGCCTATAGAACGCTCCATGCTGGAAGCAGGAGGATGCCCAAAAAAGCCTGTGGGAAACCCATGCTGTGGTAGGTTCCTGCCAGGACCTGTAGAGCCACAGGCAGAGGAGCCCATGCTGGAGCAGGTTTGCTGGCAGGACTTGTGACCCCACAGGGGTCCCACACTGGAGCACTGCACCCCATGGAAGGGGCCCACACCGGAGCTACTCACTGAGAACTGCTGCCCATAAGAAGACTCACATTAAAGATATTTGTGGAACACAGTCTCCCATGGGATGGGCCCCATGCTAGAGAGATGGGGAAGAATTTGAGAAAGGACCAGCAGAGGAAATATTAAAGTTAAGCCCAGTAAGAAATGAGGGGTGGGGGAGAGGTATTCTAAGATTTAGTTCTTATTTCTCATTACCCTACTCTGATTTGATTGGTAACAAATTAAATTTATTCAAGTCATCTGTTTTTCCTGGGACAGTAATGGGTTAATGATCTCTCCCTGTTCCTTATCTTAACCCATAAACCTTTCCTTCTATTTTCTCTCTTCTATGTCCACTGTAGGAGAGGAGTGATGGAGTGGCCTTTGAAGGCCCCTGGCATCCAGCCAGGGTCAACTCACCCCATCTTGCAAGCAGAACACATAACAGCTGTTTGGTACTTTTGCTTCATACCTTTGCTAAACATTTAGTAATCTTTCCTAATCATCTAGGAAGACTTTAATATACAAGGTGCCCACACAATGAACTTACTACAAGTCCCATTTCTGACAGTAAAAATGAAGATAATTTTGCAATCCAGTAAGAGCAAAGAGGCAATAATTAGAGGTCTTGTTGAGATATGGTCAGAGATGTGCCCTGCCAAATGAGGGTATTAAATTAAATAGATAAAAATTGTCAATAGTTGGGGCCAAATTTGAAATTAACAGCCTAGTTTACCATTATTAGCAATGTTGTCTTAATAAAACCACAAATTTACTATTGCTCACAGTCAGATAATCAGGACTGTATTAAAACCAGCATTTGGATTAGACATAGAAGACTGCACAACTTCCACAGCTGCAAATTGCCCAGAACAATAGGTCTCAGAATATCATTTGGGTGACACTGGGGGAAAACATCAAGTTCCCATCTTTGCCTCCCATCGCTTGTAATAAGCAGGCTGGCCTATCTCCTCCTCTAGGGCTGTTTTTTCAATTATTAATTTTTATGTATAAATTAGTCTGAAATTTGTATGGAGATGGAGAAAATAATTTGAAGAACACACCTGCCAATTTTCCACACTTACAATACCCATGTCTCTCAAAGAAAAACGGATTGAACTCCTTCATAATCATTACCCAGAAAGTGGGATCTAGCATCAGGCAGAAGGAAAATTGTGCTCTATTTACATAATGTATTATTTTGTAATATATGGCATAGTCTTATTGCAACATTATATCAATTATTTACCAAAAAAAGCATTAATAAATTTAACTATGTTGCTCCCACTTAGCAACCACTTTAGAATAATTTAAAACTCATTTCCTGATGCACTGAAATTATTCTAAACTGTGCATGCTGGCAAACACAAAAACCTTTTTACTCCCCATTTGCAAAATGACATCTACTCTATTTCTATCTTTGTTTTCAGACTCAAGATTACTTTAGCACTTTATTTCTTAATCTGTCAAATAGCTTCATCAAAAACCAGAGTAACACTTACTCCTCAAACCCCCCATAGATTCCAAGTTACAAAAGCTACACATAACCTTTTACCAAAGTTGCATATTACACAAAAGAAATCATATAACCTTTCCTCTTTTCTTTTGCAGAAACATCCCCTCTGCTAAAAAGCCTGCAAATATTGGCAGCAACGTGAAGGGAGAAAGCCTGGTGGATTTGTTATTGCAGAATGCCTGCCGCATGGCTACAGTGAAAGGCAGCTTTCCATTATTACCTGAATTTTCTACCAACTCCCTCTTTCTATTAGTGTGTGATCACTCCTGTTCTGGTCTCAGGCACACAAATACAAAGAGAAATAAAAGCTGTCCATGCAGGTGCAGCCTCTAGCATTTGAAGTTTTAGCAGTTTGAAAAACCAAAAAATATAGAGAAAAGGTTGTCTTCTTTACTTACTTTACAATCATTCTACACATCAGAATCAAATACAAGCAAGAGACCTAGGAGAATACTTAAAAATAAGCATGTTAATACAGACCCACTGGTATTTATTTCATCACAGATTTCTGCCACAGCTTCACACTGTGCTTTTTGCCTTCCAGTTCTCTGATCTGGGAAAGGCTTATTCACCTGCTTATCTCAGAATCCAAAGGAATATGCTGCAAACTTAGAATTAAATATGTATGAATATGATCAGAAGCCAAGGGTTTGCTTTTTAAAATCATAAGTAAGGTCAATAAAACACATTACTAAAGTGAAGCACTGTCCTAGAATTGTGATTATTCCTAGAGAGTTCAACATTTGCAATTTTCATTTTTTGAAGTGATCTATTTGGACACTATTTGCACAGGTTTTTCTCTTTATTATTGTTTTGCAAAACCAAAGGGGCAAAGAGCAAATCAGCTCTGGCAGCACAGACAGAGTGAAATGAAAAACCCTTGCAGGTCCCAGGTCAGAGTGCTGGGAACAAGAGTGGAGACTGAAGCTAAATTCAGGATGTAATGAAGAGGTAAAAAACAGACTTAGCATGTCAGGAGGGTGGTGGGAATGTCAGCAGACAGGGCTGTGTGAGGAGGGGAAGGATGGGTGAGGAACCCAGACACGGAGACTTTTGACAAGTAGCAGGACTCAAAACTGTTTGCAAGCAAAGAAATTGGGACAAAGAGACTTTCTCAGGTACCAGAAGCTGAGTGAAAAGGTTGGGTGGAGTTAACAGAGGAAGGTTGAGACAAGCAGTCAGAAGGGAAAAGGTGACAGAGACAGCCGAGGTGTAAAAGGCTCAAAACACTGCAGAAAGGACAAAGTGTTTCAGCTGTGTATGCAGCTGGTTCTAGGGCCCCAGGAATAGGAAGGAGCAAAAGAGGAACGTGGCAAGAAACAGCCTGTAACAGGAAATTGATGAGTGACAGTGACAGACAGCTGAAGGAGCCAAGTCCAAAAAATTGATGTTTCCTTAAAAAGGTCGGTTTGATCCATGACCGTAAAAAATGTATTGCTTGTAATTGCATGGCTACCATAAGGCATCACTGCTCAGCAGAAGCATTCTTGTATGATGTGAGAGCATCATATATATTTGCATTTCTTTAACTTTGGTTCTGGATGTCCCCAAACATATAAAATTCTAGTTTAAGACAATTATACCACATCTCTAACACCAAAACCTACCATTTACCACTGCTGTTGGTGGTGCTTTCCACCAGATGAACTCAGGGCTCATTTACAAACTGGGTCAGCACCACTATCTTCATTTTACAGATGAAAAATGAAGGTGCTGTAGATCAGTCTGCATTATTAATGTCAACTCTCAACCTTTAATTCATTTTACTGTCATTTTCCTTGAAATATTCATTTTTACTTCTGCACTAAGGATATTTTTTTCATGTATTTCTAATGCATGTCAAAAGTACCTGGAGAATATTAGGGGCCATTTTTAGCATTCTCAGGACTCTAAATAACATAATAAAGTTGCATAGTGCCAAACTCCCACACTACCCAAAAGAAATCCACTATCCCCAGAGCTTACCTCTCTGGCTGAACATGTTCCACCTTAACTGTAGCATGTCTAGG
Source organism: Sialia sialis (assembly GCA_009812075.1). NCBI lineage: Eukaryota > Metazoa > Chordata > Aves > Passeriformes > Turdidae > Sialia > Sialia sialis. Next base: position 5,780,088 of record VRYO01001681.1, on the reverse strand, counting down.
GAAAGCTCCTTTGTGTTCCCAAAATTCATCTTGTTCTCACATCCCCATTTTTCCTCCTAGTCCACACAGCTTGAAAAGTGCAAGAGTATCATGCTATGTACTTCATATCCTGCCATGTTCTGCATTTGAAACCTTCATTCTTTAGCACCTGAAGAGAACATACTGATTATGGCTTTTTCAAGGTGTATCAGTTATATTCTGGAAGACTTTCAGAAAAACAGCTGGGATATCTCAGCTGCTTCCTTAGGCAAAATCACATGGACTTTCTCGGTATTTTGAGAAATGCAAATGATCAGGGTCTGCCCTCAAATTCAAGGGTGACTTCTAGCAATGTACCAAGCTCCCTTCTCCTTCCCATCTTTCTTTTTTCTCAAATGCTAACCCTTAATAAGAGGCTTCTCTCCTGAAGTAAGAGAGGCTGGGCCCCATGACCTGAATGCACAGAAACATAGCAATGGGACTTTCTCTTATGGAGAGCTTGAGCCCTGGCTCCCTCTCTCAAAGAGCACCTGAACTCTTCAACAAGTATCTTATTCTGCTGCTGCTAGACAGAATGTAAGACAACCTTCAATTGAAGACCAGCAAGCTCCCCTCAAAGCCTGGCAGATGCAGATCAAATGCTAACAGGGAGGAGTTAATGCCAGACACCATGGCTTTCTAACAAACTGCAATCTGATGGCAACAGTCAAAAGCTTTCTAAAACTCTGAGATTTCTTCCCAGCTTTCCTTCTTACACAAAGTCTATACTTTTTAAAAATTTCAATTGAAGCTGTTGCTAGGAAAACCATGAGGCTTAGCTCTATGCACATCTCTAATGTTACCTGCCAGTCCTTACAAAAAATGATGCTCCCTGCCTATTCCTTTGCACATTGGGATGTACTGATTCTTATGAGACAAGGACACCAACCTGCCTTTGGATAAAATTACTCTGCTGGTACACAAATTCACATTAAAAAAATTAAGTGATGATGCTACTGTGTTCTCAGTGATTGCATTGCAGACCAGGATGGCCTGCTTCTGAAGAGCCATCCCACATGGAAGTAATGAAGAACAGCAGTTAAATAAACAAAAAACAAAAAATCACCAGACAGCATATTTAAAATACTTATCCAGAAACTAAAATATAAATTGACAAGGCATGAAAAATAATCTGATCTTTTTCCACATGCTTCTTAGCTGTACATTTAGCAACATTTCACAGAATTGGCAAAGACTGAACTCTAACAGAAAAACTCATCTTCTTTTAGGTTTCAAGGCCCAGATATATTAGAGCCACTAGCAGAAAATGAAGCTGATAAAATGAACATTAGTTTTTTGGGGTTTTTTTGTTTGTTTTGTTGGGTTTTTTTGTTGGATTTTTTTTTTTTTTTTTTTTTTTTGCAACTGGTGTCATGTCAGTAACAGATTCATTTGGTTGAGATTTTTAATGATACAGAAACTAGACTTCAACCTGAAGTTCAGCCTGAGGCTCATTTACCCATGCAGTAAATGTTTAATCTAATGGAAATAAGAAAATCATGCAGCATCAAGAAAATGGTGCTTCTTTGGGGAGTGTGGGTGTATGACTGTTGAGGAAGAAAGCAGAGGTCATTTAATTATATTTTCTTCTTCCCTCTTCTCTAGCATTTACTGTCTCTTGTCTAAGTGCACTCTAGGTCTTGACAACTAAATGAACAGATGCTATCCTGTTAGCAGGCTTGTTTTTAAGAATGTTCATTCCAGGAGAAGAGTTTTCTAAAATCATATGGTAAGCTCAATATACTGAAGATTTTTCTCAGCGGGATTCATTTGTACAAGGAATATACCTGTCAGGTGAAATGCTCACAATACCTACCATTAAGTTATCAGGGTTAAAATCCTCAGGTGAAAGGCACAAATGCCCTACAAAAGGTGAAAGGGAAAAAAAATTCTCTCTCCTTGCTAGTCCTAGAAATCTGATCATGATTGTAATTGATTTTCATAGTCACATGACACTGCACTTGCTGCAGATCATTTCAATATCAGCCATGTTGATTTAAATCCTACAAAACCTAACACAAAAAGACAGGCTGCAGAGCAGGCCACTGCATGAGACAACAGCATCTGACAGATGATCAGGAGTCAGTTTGACCATAGTAGGTCACCTGTGACACCAAAAGGCATGCCAAAATTCACAGGCTTTACCACAGTGCCTTTGAGCAAAAAAGACTAGCCTGCCAAAATAATAATACATGTTCAACTTCAGCATAGTACCTGCTCCTGACTGTGGTGCTGAAGAATGCCAGAGCCTTCTCCTTCTCCAAGAAACATCCTCTGCAGATCATTTAATCATGAGAGAATACAAATTCTGATCCTTAACAGCTGAATAAATATTTCATCATTTTTGTCGCAGCAAGCTAAACATAAAAGCAAAGTATGTTAGCCATGCATAAGTAGGTAGGATCAAATACTCAGTATTGTGTTTGGTTCTCAATCTTAACAAAAGGATTTTTAGCAGATGACTAAGCACACTAAGTGGCACAGTCAGTTGGATAAAATTAAACAAGTAGACTTGCGTCAGCAACATTAGGCCCTTAGCTGAGTGTGAAGAACAATATTAGAAGTGACAGGGGAACAAGTTCCACAGAGCAAGCAAAACCCAGAGACTTCTTGCTGCATCAGCAAGGGATGGGAGCAGACACCCAAACACACATCTCCTACCTTTTGTTTGTTTCATTCTTTCTGAGAAGTCAACTCTGACATTGCAAACCCAAGCAACAAGCAGACAGCAAGCCATATATCATCACTCGTGGAAAAGAATCTGTTTGCAGCAGCCTGCTTGTACATACTGAAACACCATGTAAATTTGAACACAACTGATCGCAGACCCAGGAAAAGGCTCAAAACCTAAAGCAAACTCATCATGGAGAGTGTCCAGTACATAAAGCTTGAATTCCACTCTGCCTTGGATCTTTTTCCAGAGCTTCCACAACTCCATCAGATTAGCCACCACATTTTCTTTTCCTTAAGGAATGGTAAATATCTTATTAAGACCCTAGAAAATATATACACAAGTTAAGGGCTACATACCAAGAGCAAGGTAGGAGATGGCGAGATTGTCATGCTTCTCTCATGACCTGAGCTTTACCAGCAGCTGGTGACTGTGAAGTAAAGTGATTTTGTGAAATCATGCTAAGGCTGTCCTACATGAGAGGTCAGACTAAATCTAAAGATTATAAGAGGCCTTTTCTTAGGATTTCTGCAAATTTGCCTCAATTTTGAACTCCTGCAATCTTGATGCCTTTAATGTTGTCACTGCATATATAGCATACATACAAAACAGCACCCTGTTTTGCCTTCCTTTTCCAAGTATAACAATAAATTTCACATTATCAGAGCAAAAGAGGTATATCAGGAAACGACAAAAGGGGAAGGGGGAGCAAAGCAGCTTGGTGAGTTACCAGCTAGCAGCTCACTTTCCATTCTGAAAAGCTCAACATTTCTTTGTCATTATTATGTTCTTTCTGTATCCAGCTAAGAGATGACATAAATCTTGGAGAGAAAAGAGTGAGGAATCACATATCCTTTTTTCTCATTTGCTGTCCACACATGTGAGGATAAGAGGAGAAAGGGAAAAGGAAGGATTAATTAGAAAGATGAGAATTTTAAATTTTTTTGCTCTTCTAATTTTCACATAAATATATTCTAGAATGTCCTGAGTTGGAAGGGACCCACAATGATCTTTCAAGTCCAACTCCTGCCTCTGCACAGAACACCCCAAGAATCACACCATGCACCTGAGAGCATTGTCCAAAAGCTTCTAAAACTCTGTCAGGCTTGGTGCTGTGATCACTTCCTGAGGAGCCTATTGCAGTGCCCAGCCACTCTCTGGGTGAAGAATGTCTTTTTAATATCAAACCTAAACCTCCCCTGGCACAACTGCAATCCATTCTCTCAGGTCCTGTCACTGGTCACATGATTGAATTTATTTATTATGCCAAAGAGAGAGGAAGTGGCTATTTTTAAATGTATTTTTTAAATTTTTAAGTGAAAAAACTATTACTACTTATCAAAACTGATGATCCCAAGGATTTTCTATAGGTTACATTAGGTAGAACAAAGACAGAACAAGGGTATAAGCTAAATTCACTCAACCAAGGATCAATACCTTCTCTCCTGCACAATACTCTCTTGATACTTACAGAGATCACATTTTTCTATCGTGAGATATTTCCAATTTTGCAGCCCCCCAAAGACCCATATTTTTTGCAACGGACCAAGATTTCCAGTTTTGAAGAGGTTTAAGTGTGGAAGTGTTCACTTCACAGACATTTTTTGCCAAAATACTATAAATTATTCTGGTATTTTCACCAATCAAGTCTGATAATTTCATGTTCAGCTCTAAAGATGAGCAGCGAAAAAGCAGTCAGTTTCTTTGTGATCAATTAAAAAACAATTGAAGCACAACTAAAATGATCAATGTAAAAAATATGCTGTAACACAATTACTGAAGAATGCAATAGATCACTAAACCTTTTAAAGGAAGTTCAATCTGAGTTAGACAATTCCATAGCTGTAAGCGTATCTTCATATTAATCTTACTTACAGCCTAGTAGACCTCATTAACAGAAATCAAGTAGCCACAGTATGCAGCTGAAAAGAAAGAGAAGTTTAAGGCACAGATTTAGATGAGTTTATGTGCATGGTGGAAGAAAAACTTCTGTACTCAAGCATGAGGTTCCTTGCATATGGGAATTTGCACTTCACTTTTTTACATATTTTTCCTCTCTACCCAATCCTCTAGCCTGTCCAGGTCACCCCAAGTGGCAGCTCAAGCCTCTGGCATATCAGCCACTCTTTTCAGGTTTGTATAATCTGCAAATGTGGAGAAGTCCAAGTCCTCTCTCCCATCATCCAGATCACTGATGAAGATAAACAGCTTTGGACCTAACATCAACACTTGGGGTACTTCATTAGCAATTGGCTTCCAGCTACATTTTCTGCCTCTGACCACAGCAATCTGAGCCCAGCAGTTCTGCTGGTTTTGAATCCACCTCTCTGTCCAGTTATATAACCTGTAACATCATTTCAAGGCTTGGTTGGATAAGGCCTTGAGCTACCTGGTATAGGTGGTGGTTGGGATTAGAAGAACTTTAAGGACCTTTCCAACTCTTGACATCTTATGATTCTGTGACCATCTGTTTCCATGAGGACGCTGCCAAATACCTTTCTAGACACAAATTAAATAACATCTACTTCTCCTCCACTGGGCCTCTCATTTCTTCACAAAAGGCTGTCACTTCCCCTTCATAAATCCATGCTGATTACTTCTGTTCACTCTTTTGCCATTCATAGAACTAGAAACAGTCTCCAGGAATAGTTATTCCATTGTTCCCCAAGGATGGAGGTAAAGCTGATCAGTCCCTGGATCTTCCTTCTTGCCATTCTAGTACGGTGTGATATTTGCTATCTTCCAGCCCTCAGTCATCTCTTGATCATTGTGACTTTTTAAATGTCACATCAGGCAGCCCTCTCAGCATGCACATGGGCATTCTGTTCTAGGGACATGTATGTGACCAGTTAAAATGTTCCCTAACCTGATCCACCACCTGTCTTCCTAACTACAGAATTTTCTTCTAGTCTCAAGAACCTGGGATTCCTGAAAGGTAAATCTTATCATTAAAGACCAAGCTGAAGAAGATATCAAGTACCTTCAGCCCTTTAAGAGTCATTTATTACCAAAGCCTCTGCCCCACTCAGTGGCAGGTCTGTTTTTCCTCAGCTTCTTTTTGCTGCTGATGTACTGGTAGATTTTTAGGTCACTCTTTGCTATCCCTCAGCAGGCTCACCTCCAGGTGGACTTTGGTTTTCCTAATCCCATCCTTGGCAGATTTGACAGTTAGTCTATCTACTGCCTTGGCCACTGAACCCTGCTCCTATTTCTTGCACCCTTCTTTCTGTGCTCAACTTTTGTCAGGAGCTCCCTACTCACCCAAGCAGTCTCCTGCCACCTCCTGCTTGATTTCATGCTCTTGGAGATGGACACCTCTCGAGCTTTTGAACTTAAGAGCTCTTGAGCTTGTTGAGTCCAATTTCTCCATCTGGCTAGAGTAAAAGAAGATGCAAAGGAGTCAGAAACACCATCCTGAGAATGAGATGGGCTGGGAGCAGGCCAAAGGCAGAGTAGCACAGTAGAACACTCAATCTATAAGGACACTGCTCTATGGTGCCTCTATGGCTGGCATAGATTGAAAAGCACAGTGCAATTTCAGGATACTCTGATGTTGCTCCAATACTATACACAAGAGCTGTCAGTTGTCCCTGCATACAAAGGTGGATTGCAGCTATGCTCTTTTCTTGTTACCTTACATTCTGGTTCAAAGAGAACAACTGAGAATTGGGGTCTTAGGAGCCAAAAGTCACACTCCCTTTTCTGACCCAAGGCAAGGGGAGGCTCCCCTCATACTTTTAAGCTATTCAACAGCTCTCTTCCTAAATTACTGAGTGTGACTTTACTTCCTGATCCTTGAGAGAAACCCTTGCTATTTCTCACTTTGGTTTCTCTGACCTGCCATGCCTTAGCCTCTCACTGCAGCTTATTCCATTAAAGTTAGAAAGGTTTCTAACTTTACTTCACTTTACTTCCAAGCTTCATTTCCACACTTGTAAAATAACTTTGAAAAAATTACTCAAAGACATTATCAAAAGGTAAAACATCAAAGATCAACCTTAATGAAGCTGTAACAACTTAATTCTGCATCACGTTAAGCAAAGCCATGGCCTGTTTAGCACTGGAAAGGTTTTGACTAGCAAAAGTTTAAACAGGAGCTTGCTTTCTTTGCCTGTGAAAAAGCATTTATTGAACTCACCAAGTCTCCTCCACCAGGACACCTCCTGCTCACTTATCAGCTGTCTGCAGCTGTACTCCAGGTCTCGCTTGTTGCTGTAGAGAGAAGAAGAAATGCCCACAGCAAAAAAAGATGTCCCCAAGAGCCATCCTGCCACAACAAAGGCCTCTGATGGACACAGGATCCCCAGAAGACCACACATCTGAGGAGGCACAGCCCGCTCTGGGCTCATCAGACCCACCAAAAACACTGTAAGCCTCCCCTGTCAACTGATCCAAATCATGGACTGCCCCATATCAGCATCCACATAATCCAAGAAGTCTGATGGCTGTGGCTCTTGGCCCAAGTAGTTGGCTAATGTTCAAACCTCTACATCCATTAGAACACAGTTCAATCACTGAAAACAAATTAACCTCTGCAAATCAGTTTATTAACTGTAAACATGCTCAAAACATCCACCCCATCTTTCAAACAAAGCAGAAGCAAAGGCTTGACAGCTTCCTACCTCAGAAACCTCAAGATTCTCTCACAAACTCTGTTTGAAAGAACTACTTCAGCTCCTGTCAACGCAAAAATCACACTCGCTCTGTCTACACACACAGTCTGAAATCATAAATCCATGCCCTGCTATTGCAGCCAAGGATACTCCTCAGTACGTATGTCTTGAATAAAACTGCTACAGGTACCTACCACCTTGGGCTGTCTTTATTCACAGCTCTTTTCACTACTGACAAAACGGCTTTTTTACTTCTCTGGAGTCATCAAAGGGTTATTTTTCAGGCTCTTTAGAGCAATCTATCATCTCCAGCTGCCAGTTATTAGTACCTTCCAGGCTGTTTTTATTTCTTCTATAATGAAGTAAATTAAGAAAATACATATACGTACATGCACATATACATAAATTAAGCTAATACATATGTATACATACATATACATGTATGTCTTTGTTAACAAGGAAGCAAGGACCTTTTTTGTTAGGCTGTTAGATAAAGCAAGTAGAATTTTTTTTCCCAATGGAAATGCTTTACAAAAAAACAGAAAGTGGCTTTGAATCAATATAACTTCCTCAGTCAATCCTGCAATAAATCTAAACCAAGGAAGATAACTGCAGACAAACTGAGTGAAAATTAAGTCTCTTCTGAGCTGAATATCTACACAACACTTGAGCATTGCAAGAAAAACATTGGCCAAATGTTTCAATTATGGATAACAATAATTTTTAAAAATCGCTACACCGCTGAGCAATCCTATCAGTTTCCTGGTTTCCCACTCTAGGCTTTGTTCTGGGTCTGCAGCCCAATCATCCCAGAGTTTATTACTTAAGCAAATAGCTGTGCAACCCTGCAGATCTCAGGATTCAGCAGAGTAGCAGCATGGAGGGGAGGTGTCACTGTGATAAGAGTCCTGCCACATGAGACTGAGTCAGAGAGAAACAGTCATCAGGAGACCAAGTACTCTTGGCCAGAATTCACTAGGTATCAAGGGCTCTCATTTCTCCCACATCTCTTGACAATTCAATCCTTCAAAGACAACTTGTTTTGAAGAAGGTCATGCAAAGTTACACCATAAACTCTCCCTGCACCCCAGAGAACCTTTCCTTGGGGGAACTAATTGTTCTCTACAACTACCTGAAAGGAGGCTGCACTGAGGTGGCTGTTGGTGTCTCCTTCTGGGTGACAGGATATGAAAAAATGGCCTCAAGCTGTACTTCAAAGGGAAGTTTAGATCAGATAGGAGGAAAATTTTCTTCTCTGAAAGGGTGAACAAATGCTGGAAGGAGCTGCCCAGGAAAATGACAGAATTGCCATCCCTAGAAGTGTTCAAAAGGCATGTGGATGTTGCATTTGGAGATTTGGCTCAGTGGTTAACACCACTGTGTTAGGTTGGCAGTTTGACCCAGTAATCTTGGGGGTCTTCTCCAACCTCAATTTCTCTAGGCACTTAGTTTGAGGGCAAATATTTGTTAGGATACTGGTAGGTAGAGAGAATGAAGTTCAGCATCCAGATTCAAAGGGAGAGCTCACACGAGTAGTGCAAGCCATTCAGAAAGATTTTATTTTTCCCCCCTCAAAACAGACAGATTAACCAAATGGAAGGGGAGGAAAAAGGCAGTGGGAGGAACGGACACCTTAATCACAAATTATTTCCTTTCATGGAATTTTGGTTTTTTCTGTTTCTTGAAGGGGTGCTTTTTTGTGTCTAAACATACGCATCAGATCTTGCCCAAGGTTTTCTCTTAAAGACTGACAAGGAGCCTAGTGCATATTGTGACATAGCAAAGGGAAGGAACAAAAAAACAGACATCCCAATTTCCTTCTGACACTAAAGGGAATGCTTGTACAGATGTGTACAAACCCTAGCAGTTTTTCTTCTCTCTACTTCTGCCTCAGATCAGAAATGTTCTAAGATACCATGGATGCAAGTCTTCAAATGGTCACGGATTTATCCATTTTTCAAGTTGAGTCTCATTTTTAGTTGACTTATAATGTGTTCTTTTTCTTCTAAAAAATTGTAGTTAAACAAAAAACAAACCTCAGTTTTCAGAACATGTTCTATCTCCGCTCCAAAAACATCTGTCATTAAACTCTATGGAACTGGCTACATAAGAGCTATGCCTCCTTAAAACCAATATGTCTGAAAGAGGGGGGGGGAAAAAAAAAAGAGATCAAAACCCGGAGGTGTGCCTTACAATCCGGTGCGCCTTATATATGAACCTTGAGTATTGAAGGGATCTCAAAACAATTTCTGTTTCCCATTGCGCAGGAACAAACATGAAGCTCGCAATCAAATGACTGTGAGCAGGCACACACACCTCCCTTGGGTCCATCCCTCCTGATTTTGCGCCAAAAGTTGTGAAAGTTGAGCGTGGATCAACGTTGCCAGAAAAAAGTGTGCCTTATAATCCAGTGCTCCTTATATATGAAAATAGTTTGAAGGTTTACTGTTAACTGATACTGCGCCTTATAATCGAGTGTGCCTTATGGTTGTGACATTTTCAAAAAAAACACATCCATAAGCATTTTACTGCCAGCCAAAAGAAAACTCCATCCATGAAAGCTACAAATGAATTTCACATATAACCACAACTCAACAGTTGTTCCCAGGTTTTGTTAAATGGCATTCTCTGTCCAGCTGGAGCCACTGCCTAGGATACATCACCAAGAGATCAATATGATCTTTCTTCCCAGCATATCTGTACTAATACAAGTCTTGAAAAGAGTGCATTTACCAAATGGATTCTATAATGATGGATAACACTGTAACCTTCACCTCAGGCCTCACACATCACTTTTGCCACCCAACACCAACACTTTACTCCATAGGATCAGCAAATATACACCACAGGCAATCTGAGATCAAATATGGTAGCCCTTCCACCTCTAGAAGGCAAAAATTTCTACAGGTGCAACTCCACTTCAGCATCAAAAGTCAGGCCAGAGAGATGGGAGAAAGTAAATTCCACAGCTTTGAAGTTTGTGTAGGATCTACTGGCCCATTTTTAAATACAACTACAGGGAAATTAAAAAAAAAGGACAAAGTAAAGAAAGTTCACAGCACCCTCCCCAGGATAGTAGTGAACTGGGCTGATATACACAAAAGCCTGCCCATTCCTTAGGAATGTCTCAAATCATGTTTTTAAATGCTGTCATGTCTCCATAGTAGCCACTGCTCTAGCTGGCCCTGGAAAAGTGAATCCTTAAATGTAAGGTAAGAGGCAAGCACATTTGTACTAAACCAGGTAACTTCTGTCAATGATAAGTGGGTTGCCTGAGATAAAACATGTAAGCAGACATGCCTACACCTTCATTGTCAAAATGCTGTTTGGGAAGAAAAGAGCAAACTATGTGGAAAGTGGCCAGAAAAAGCAAGCTGACTGCCTAAAAGGCAGAGCACTGCAGGAAAGGAAGGGAATGACGCTTTGTGGGATGATATCATCCCCTGCACTTCCCATGCAAGAGTATTTTAATTTTAGTCAGCAAATTCCCCACCAATGACAAAAATTTGGACTATTCAAAAGAGCAAATTCAAGAAATCATGTTACCTTAGGAGCAGACAAACAAGTACTGGAACTGCATCATCTGCTCAACAGGAAATCAAATCCCACAACAAAACATCCAGATGCAGTAACCCTGGCAGAGCATGCACAATGTAAGCTGGGTACAGCCTCCCAAGCTAGTGAAATGTTTGACAGCAGAATAGAAGTTGGCAGTATTGCTTAATCTGCGCTTCAAGGGCAGAGCTGAAATTGCAGTTGCACACAATGAAAACACACATAATTGAAGGAAATTCTTCTATACCTTCTCCTGGAGGAGGACAGCCAATCATCTGCCTTTGCAAGTGAAGGTCTCTACATCTAGCCGTGCTCCCTGGGAAACATGAAAGTAGAAAGTGGTTAAATAAACAGCTCTGCACTTCTTATTGTCTTAACAGAATATCAATAAGGGCAATCTGCAGAGGGATTTTATTCTTTGGAGTCCTTTTTGCACCAAACCAGGTTAATAAAAAGTAGAACCTCAACCTCCCTCTGTTCATTGGGAGCATAGTTCCACAATTATCAGTACTGATCAGTCTGAAAGAAGACAGTCATCTCTTTTGGAAAAGCATTACCTGTTTCTTAATGTCATATTTCTATGCCTAATGTCTCTAGCTGCTCAGTTCAGCTTTTCTGAAGTAGCAGCAACTACTGCACAGGCAAAACCAAAGTATCTTGATTCCCTGGAAATCACTTCTATCAATACATGAAAAAAACTACTCCTGGAGATATGTTTCACAAAAACAGAACAGTAGGAAAACCCTGCCAAAAGCTAATATTCGGAAGCCCCAGCTATCCAGCATTAATAGCCTGATTTTCAGAGCTATTGAGCCCTTTCTTTCCTCCTAAGAAAATTTTGAGCTCTAAGTTCTTCTGAGGGGAAAAAATCACGTGAAAGATAAGGTCTAAAATAAGTGAAAATTCCAGTTAGTCCTTCAAGCACCAGCCCTGGTGCCTGGGGAATGGAGGCTGCATATCCTGCTGCAGCAGCTTGACAGAGTGACATCACCCAAGCATTTAGAGCAGAGGTAACACCTGCTTTACTCTCTGCAACAGCCCTGCAGTGTTTGCAACTAACAGGGTGTTTCCTCCCCTTTGGAAAAGGGTTTGATGTAAACCATTAAGACTGATGATCCCATTGTTCATACGGAACAGACCAAAGTGAAGGCAGAGCTAGGAAAGAGGTAACTAAGGGCAGGTACACTAAAGAGATACACAGTTGTGGATACCAAGTATAAAACCAAAATTATTATCAGCCCCCAAATAAAGAGCTATGGAACAGGTAGGGGCACAGCATGAAGAGAAACTCAGAGGTAGGAATCTTAAACCCAAGGTGTTTCTTGAAATAACATGAAGTTATTTTCCTTGCCACAGAAAATTATGGATACATTTTCACTGGTCAGGAAAAGCCTAGACACAATTGCAGAAGAAAATGCTGCTGAGGGCTAGTAATACAAATCACCTCTTCTTGGTTCAGGTTGCCTCCAAGTCTCTAATTCCTCTGCCTGGGAGAGAATTCCAGGAAAATATTAAAAAATGCCAGGCCTGCTCCCATACCTTCTGTTAGACCTTACTGACCCTCACCAGAGAGGGCTTTGATCTGACAAGACCATTCTCAGGAAAACACAGGTCTGGACTATCGATAGGATGCAGATATATACAGTGAATCAGGCAAAGTCAAAACCCCAGGCTCTGTCTGACAGAACATCCAGTACTGGTGAAGATGTGTTACAAAAAGAACAAGCAGCATTAGAAAAGAGATTAATATTCAGCTAGTAACAAGGGGAGCTGAATTACCAATTGTAAAACAACATCTCATCTATTTTTAATATTAGCACTCCCCTTAGCAGTATGAAACAGGAATGAAGAAAGGAAGTAGAAATCAAAAATAGGGAGGAATATCTTATCTGTTAACCTCTTCATATCTCCAAACTAGCCAGTAAACGGCCAAAGCAGCACAAATCAATTACAGTAGTGTCACAGAGATGATTCAAAGGTTAGGTAAAAAAACAAAAATTAATCTTGACATCAAAAGAAATGTGGAATGAAAAAAAATCCAATACTCAGAAAACCTATGGAATATCTTTAACAATTTTTGCTTGCCTGTAAATGCATTGAGCATTCGCTCATTTTTGAAACATACCACCAATTATATATTGGCCAAGTATCTAATCATTCAAAGAGTGACAAGTCTAAAATGATAAAGAACATTGTTGCTGTTGTTATGATGATCAATTCTTGCTGCTTCTCACATTTTTCTCTTTCTTCACACAGTGATGATACCGATGAAACAGACCACTATTGTATATCACACAACTACAAAATGCATTCCCTCTCCCACCCCAGTTTTTAAGCTTTTCTATTGAAGGTCTAATGCAAACAAAAAAAAATTTGTAAGGTCTTATTGTTAACTCTTACTACAATGAGCTTGGGAACAAAGAAAGTACAGTCTTCAAATGTGAATATTCAAAGCTAGGCACTTAAGCCCACAAATGCCATTCAAATAAGAGTTGCAGTATCCGAAGTGAAGTCCCTCTTCTTCACTCAAGTGTCCTTTGAAAGCAGCTCCTGCTCTTATTCAGAGGAAATGTCTGAAGTGTTAACCTCAATATCTGCTGTCACCTTATTAACATGCCTCTTTTTCCTTGTCTTTTGTGCTTTGTTTTTTTCCCTAGTGAATTGGGATTTTATTAGTGAATAATGATGAAGACCTCAAACACTTGCTAAAAATTGTCTGTCAAGTGCACACAACTGGCAGGCAACAAATGCAACTTGGTTACTCAAAGCATAAATCAGTTTTGCTGGATAGTGTGAAACCAGAGAAAATGTGGTTTTGATACTTTCATGATCTAATTGCTATTGCCTGCAGTAGAATGGACTTCACTATCTACGTCTTTTCCACATATATTCCTATGCCCTGAACTTAGCATGGAGATGAGCAGATTCTCTGTGGAACCACAGAAATGCAGAAAGCTTATCCTAAATCATCTATCAGGTTGATTCTTATATTAGCTGCATTCTTCATCCCTGCTTCCTTTGCAAACTGCTTTCATGGGGTAGCTACACTTAGGACACTTGCCTTGTTTTTGCAAGCACAAGTAGCTTATACAAAGCCTGAATGGTGAATATTATGTTATTCCCTGAATTTTCAGAATAACTTATCTAAGGATGAAATAAGGCTCAAGTTGTCGAAGTTTTACCTTGCCACCCTTCAGCTTACGCAAATATCACACTTTAAGGAAAATAAGTTCTCACAAACAGATGTACCTGATGCTGCTACCACTATGGCAGGGTTGTTAAAACCAACTGATTATCACCACATAAAGAGGGTAAAAGGTAAAAGAAAATCTATTATATATAATAAAAAAATAAGGCTAGCACAGATCTATTGCTTAAGTCATTAAAAAAAAAATCAATTAGCAATTAACAGCACAGACTTTGACCACAGAAGGCAGTCTTCTCTGCTGTTTCCTCTCCTCTAAAGAAAAACACATCCCAAATACTACATCTTCTGTATCTTCCTTCTGTATTGTACAGGGTTTTGTGAGAAGAACATATGAGCCCAAGGTCTGCTCAACCCAGTGTCTTCTGTCCACCTGTAGAAACATCCCAGCCTCAGGAACTGAACTGCCAAGCAGGGATGCTTCTGCAACATCACTTCCTTTCTGTTCAGCAGAGGTCTTACAGGCTGCCCAGGACTTTTTGCATTTAAAATCCCTGAAGAGATTTTCCCTCTCAAACTGATCCAATCACTTCTGTGACCATGCAAATTTGGCAACAGCAGGAAAGACTCTGTCCATGGATCACTCCCAGCTGTACAGTAGCACACACATACAAAATTCATGCATGATCTAAGACTAAGGCCTTTAAATTCAGACAGGCATTATATGTCACCTGCAGTGACCTTTCCTATATGAAAATGGAGTAAGAGTGGGTTTAAATGCTACTTTTTAAAATAAATTATTTTTATTAGGGTGTGATTCACCATTTGCTCTTAGTCCTTCTACATTGATATTATCACTCCATTTTCTTCAGGGCTCTACAGTACCTGTCTACAGAAAATAAGAACAATAGGCAGACTAAGTATATTTCTGTTGCTTTTCTTTTTTGACTGCAGTGAAATTTTATACATCCCTTGATGAAATGCAAGGCCACTCTAAGTGGTGTCAACTCTCATTTTCAGAAGAGTTAACAGTTCCCAGGACAATAGCGCTCTTCAGCCCCTCTCACTCCTGCTGGACAAAGAACAGAAGAGGAAGTAGAGTAAAAACCCTCCCTAATAGGTATTAATCAGAAACAAATATTTTCTCTCTATGCTTTTGAAAATAGGATTTAAATAGTTGGGACATCCATCAACAACTTCACTGGAGATAAATCAGTCTTTCCTCTGCTGCTCCTGGAAGAAAACTGAATAGGAACTGCTTTTCTTTCCTCCTTACGTGATGCATCCTTTGACCACACAGAAAGCCAAAAAAGTCCCCACAACTATGTCAGCATCACAGCTCATTTTACAGAGGGGGCCTAGATGACAAAGGCAAATAAAACCCCATACTACTAAAAAAGTTTTAACAGAAAACATCCCGGAGTGTAATTTGATGCAGCATGAAGAGATAATACATATTTAGCTGTGGTAACAGTGGTTTCCCCCTTTACTCTGAACTTTTCCCAGCAATAACTTGGTTTCTCCCCTTTACCTCCTCAGATCACTGGAGTCATTTTGGGTTCATCTTAAAAGCCCTTGAGGCTGTGAGCGCACAGGATGGGCTTGATCATCATTTATCATTCAAATCCAGCAGCTAAACAGAACCAGCTGGGCCTGGAACCAACCAGAGAAGACCATGCTTAACCACTGCCACAGCATCACAATTTCCCTTCTGAAGGCATTCATCACTCCCTTCCCCTTACTTAACAGAAGGCATGTCATCTGGAATGCTGCTGAATTGTGTCTGGCAGAAAATAAAGAGAAGAAAAAGCTAACATTTTGTGTTTGTGCAAGTGCTTTTGCCGGCATTTGGACCATTGCCAGCCTATTCAGTGCAAGCTTACAGAGGGTTATGATGCTGTCTAGGCATTTGATGAAAACTGTAGAACTTCAGAACAGAGGCTCTTAGGTGTGAATGGTATGTGCTGAATTGTAATGCAGAGTTGCACTGACATTTTGAGCAGAAAACCGAAATTTGTCAGATTTGCTTCCTTCTTTCCTCCCCACCTAAACAGGAATCTTCTGATGTCCCATTAATATTCTATTCTTTGAAAAATTACTTATATAAGGAAGATGAATGCTACAAATTCACTCCTCTGTAATAGCTACTCTATTGCTTTGAAGAAAAAAAGTCCAGTCTGGAAGAAAATACTTTCTTAAATTTTGTGTTAGTATATACAGGCAGCATTATCATTTGAACTATACCTACAGCTCATGAGAAATTTCTAAAACCCTCACAGATGTAAATGTTTTTCCCCTTCTTCACATGTTATAAATAGAAAATAATTCTCTCTTCTGCTATTCCTAGCATAAAGCCTTTGAGAACTGGTGTCAGATGGCAAGAGCTGCAAACCAGCACCAGACAAAATACACAGCAGCCTAAGGAGACTGATAATATGAGACTTTTCACTTCACAGTCCCTCAGGTTTGAACCTGCCCTCGGTGTGTGATACACTTCAATGAAACAGAACAGTTGTAACACACTTCAACATGGAAGAAAAGAAGATAGAAAAGAGTTGATCTGCACAGAAGTAGCAGCTACAAAGCCTACATTGCTGGACAGTCAATGTCAGACTTTAAACGTTTAATACAAAGAGTTCAAAGTTAACATTTTGGCATTCAAATAAGCATTTATCTTTACAACCCAAAGTATATTTTACGGTAAAGGATTATAGGTGTACACAGGAAGAAAGCCTAGGTTTAAGGTGTGAATATGTAGGACCAGGCAATAGGATTGCAAAGTGCTCAAGGAAGAATTCATAAGGAGACATGAAATCCCAGGAGCCGAGGCTGGTTTAGGTGCAGAAGCATAAAAAACCCCAAAGGAAATGTGTTAGAAGAACACTGGGCATGTAGCATTCAATCCTGGACTGAATATTCATGTGTTTAGGAGACAGTAGAAAAATTGGCACATTGTACAACACAATACTTGTACCCAAGTATTAAGGGAATAAATAAGGGTATTATAAACCACTACTGCGCACTCACATATTCCAACCTCTAATTGCAATTACAGGCATCTCTGATTCCCATGTACTTTTAATTAAAGTTATGATAAAGGTGCTGTAAAGTAAGCACACAGTGTATACCCTCACTTGCTGGGGAACCTGGGAGTAAAATATTTTGTCCTTTGAACTTCCAGGAGAGTATTGCACTAGGGGCCCAAAAGAGATGTAACATTTTTGAGCCTCCTTGTGATTAAAATTGAATAGCTAGAGATCAAGAAAGCCTTGATGTCATATCTTATTACATACAGTAATTACAAAAGAAAACAGCAGCAATTGTCTCACAGTATGACAGATACACTGAACACTTTAGTGTGGGGTGCTAAGTTAAATTTTCAGCAGTAATGTAGCTCATGGCCACTGCTGCCTACTTAAGTCACCAAATGAAATTTGACATCGCTGACCTAGATCTCAGTGTCAGGCTAGGATTTACAAATTAAAACTAGAACCCAGCAGTCCTGCCTAATAGGCTGGAGAGATCAATGTTGATCAGAGCACAATTTCGGCTGTTAAATGTGCACACCTAGAGCTGCCAGGAAGGGTACCTGTGAGAGTGCCCACAATGGAAGAGGAACTATACACATACTAAAGCAACTGTCAAGAGAGGAACAAGTAACATTTGAGGCTTCAAGATTCCTGTGTTTCAGACTGAAAGTGAACATTAGTGCAAGGTACTGAAGATCAAGTGTTTCAAAATCATAAAAACAAAATAAATAATTATGATGAAATCTCTGTGGGAAAATAGGAAGAGACTAAGCAATTGCAAAATGCACAGATAATTCAAGTGCAGTTTAAGACCATTCTAAAGTGATTAGACTGGAAGTCAATACTTCTGAGACAAAGTCATTTTAGAGGGGATGAAAAACATTTCTTGCTGCACAGTAGAGCTGTTTCCATCAACACCTAGATGTGGCCCAGAAGTGTTACAGTATTTAGATATCTCACAATTTCGTAAATATCATAAATCTAAAAAGGACAGAAATATCCTTTCATTCAAAAATTACATGATGCTGAGAACTTAACCAACCAGAAATATCACAATCAAAAAAAAAAAAAAAAGGTTTTGAAAATGCTCTCAGTGAAACTAGTTCCTAGTGTAAAAAAATTTCCATCTAAAGAAAATGTCTTGGTTAAACCACACAAGTATCTCAATGGTTTAGAAATTTGGGCAGGGTGATTTTGTACTAGATAGTTCCATTTATCTTTTCAGAGAGTTCAAGTCAAAACAGATTGGCCTGACCCAAATCTGGCGTTTGTAATTCTTTTTAAAATAAAAACATTTGCTCCAACTCAGGACAGGAAAAACCCCAAATATGCATAGTTAACACAGTGAAATCCAAACAATTCTCTATCACAAATGAAGATGTGTATTTCCACTGACTGAAATATATGTATTTTCATTTCTTCATGTGTCAAGGTCCTCCTTGTTGGCATTTTGGCTTCAAAGAGAATTTAGAGCATGGAGCCTTGGACAGTACTTTCTCTCCAGAAAACTGAGAAGCAAACTCCACTAGGTAGGTACAAGAGGCTGGGATATCACTTGTAGAAACTTAATGATATGATAATTTTTCTGTGAGTCTCAGGAGTTGTGTCTTAACAGAATTTTAAACCTTCCCTCTTCTGAGCCTTCCTGGGCTTATACATTTCTTTTATGATTCTTTTGGTACAACTCAAGTGCAGGAGACCATTATACAACACTGGAAAGGAGAATGAAAAGGCCATGATGCTTCTGGCTGATTTCTCTGTCCATTAAAGATGCCACTGCCTCTACCCCAAATCATATACTGGGGAGAGCTACTTTCCACCATGCTCCCATTTAGATGAGCTAAGGCACAGTCCAAGTTTCATCTGCAGTAAATGAAGGAACTGTAAAAATGGTTGATTCTATTCTGGGCTCCCACCACCCCCTATTGACCTTCCCTTCCTTAATGATCACTATAATCATGATATTTTCCTCATATTCTTTTACCAACTGGCAATCAATGACCCAAATCCACAATCAGTTGTGCCTTTGATTGTGAAGGAGGAAACAAAAGGTCAGCTGTAGCCAAGACACAGAACTGGCCCAGAAGAGAGGTAAAATCTCATTCTACAAAGCCCATCCTTGCATTTTGTATGAGCCTCACCAGCCATCTGACAAAACTCAGGTTTCCTTGCAGCCCCATAAAATTTGTCAAAGAGTAAAATGGTTTCTGTCCAGCATCCAGCATTAAAAAGATTGGAAGGTATGACAAGAAATAACTAGAGAGTAATTTGCATCTGTGATTTACACAACCATATAACTTTGCTTTCAGGATCAAGTGATGTTAGCAGGGTGGCATGAGGGAAAACAAATATGCATCATGTGAACTAGGAATATAATCCAAGATCTGAAGAGAACAATCTGTTGGGGTTCTCTAGTTATTCATCCCTGCATCACTTTTTCCTCATTAAAAAAATTAAACTTCGAATGAGTCAGCCTGCCTTCAGCTGCTTGTTCCCAGAATAGCTATCTAAAAGGAGACAAAATAAGATAAGAAGGTAAATGCAAACAGTGAAATCTCTTTCTTGTCCTTGTCACACACAAAAAATGCCAGAGTTGCTGTACCTCCAAATCATTCTCTAAAAAGAAATTACAGTAGTTTCACAATTATAAGCCGCACCTGATTATAAGCCGCACCTCCGGGTAGCCGGGTAGACCACGGGATTTATCCATATATAAGCCACACCTTTTTTTATTTTTTTTCTTTTTTTTTTTTAAAGTGAGGATCCATGTGTAACAAAGTAACAAATTAGTAGCAGAATCACTGCCAGTGGGGTTTGGTGTCAGGTGCTCAAGTTGCAACAATTTCCATAGACCAGAGAAGCCTTTAAAGGCAGCCCCAAGCGCCCTCCCGGCCAGCTCCCAGTTCTGGGCTGGCGTTTCACTGGGATTTGTCCACAGATAAGCCGCACCTGAATATAAGCCGCACTACTGGGGTAGGCTGGATTCTTCAAGGAAAAAGCTGCGGCTTATAATCGTGAAATTACTGTACTTTCCAAAGTGCTCTTCAAAGAAGACCCCGGTCAGTATATCCACCAAAATATAACAAAAACATATTCCATATCTGCTGTCTCAACATCAGTTGCTTAGAGCCTCAGCTGCTTAAAAGAAAACTTACCCTTTACATTTCTGGCAGAGCTGTCGCAAACCTATCTGTTAGAGAACAAAGCTAGAGAAGAACTAAAGTATACACACATGAAATGAGAAAATCCAATTTCCTCATTAAAACTAATATTAGGCAGAAATTGCCACTTTTAAAAGTCCTATAACCCTAAGGAAATCTCAGCATTTGGTCTAGCAGAAATAAATTCATATTTTGAACAGATTCTAATGGCTTTTTTAAACTCATCACCACACTAGTTTCTTTCTTTACTGGTGTTCACCTACCACTAGAAGGTGAGTAGATGAGCCCAACAGGTTGCTGTTATACAGCTAAATACAATAATGTAACCACCTTTCCTTTTAGAGAGTTAGATTTTTGAAGCACTTCTCTGTTGATTTTCAAGAATGTTTCTTCTTTAGGACAGGCATTTTCCCTTTCTGTACAGATAGGTAAAGACTGAAAAAAGAATTGAAGGCCTAGGCATGAAGTCAAAAGCAGAATTGAGCACCTGAATATTCATCTGTATTTTAATTAATTCTCAGTTAGATGCTGGTCCCCACTGCCTTGGTTTTGCTGAAATTAAATATTTTGTTGCAGAATACACAATTGCATTTGTTTCATTTTAACCAGTTTTTCAATTTTCATATATGAGGGTAAAACCAGAAAAGTCATTCTCAAGTGGAAGGCAGGAAGATTTTCTTCTTAAAAAAAAATTTAATAATTTGAGCACAAAGAGTTTATCCCGAAAAAGCTGTTCTTACCAAAAATCATAATACCACATATGAAGAAGCTAGAGAAATTTAATTGGGTGTGTGACAATAACTATGCCTTTCCTCTGTGCCTCAATTGCATCTTGAACCATATTTTCTTCAGCTCTCCCAGCACAAGAAATTCAAAGCCAGTCCTAGCCAAAAAGAAAGTAGGTTTCAAACACAACTGAGAAGACGACACAGACACCTGACTTCTTTTACTTTGGACTGACCAGATATTTGAATATTCTTTGGCTGAAGAGAAAAGCCACAGAAACTCAAATGTCCTTTTTTATGCCAAATTTTGAATCCTCAGGGAATCTCCTGCAGTTCTTTGCAGACTGAACAAGTTCTCAGCAATACAGTCCAAGTGACAGAAACTGTAGCCAAAGGGCTTATTTTGGTAAGCATGGCTTTAAGCATTCAAGGTCAGATGCTCATTTCTTAAAACTAGTCCACTTTGCCAGTTGTCCCGTGCCACAACAGTGTGAGTTGCAACCACGTAGCTCAGTGCCAGAGCAGCTTTCTGTGAAAGGTGCCACAAGGGTTTGTCAGATATGTGAAGTGACGTACCACAGACGCGCTGTCCTGCTTTGCCCTCTTGCTCTCTGCTTTCAAGATTGCTTTAAAAGAATGTGTACAAGGAAGAGGCATGAGCTGTCAGTTACCACCAGGCACAGTTGATGTCAAGACCCTGGGATTTTATCTTCAACTTTGTCTTGCCCTCTCTGACTTAGGATTAAGACCAGAAAAAGTCAGAATTTCTGCCCCGAAAGCATTAGGTAGGCAAGTGAGAAGCTGCTTTAGTCTGCATCCCATGTAGCATTTTAACCATTTCATAGAAAGTCAGATTATTTACTTTTAAAAGTTGTGATGGATATCAGCCCTCTGTGATTCAGTTACCCTCATATAGAAAGTACAACAACTATACTGCCTGTTCAGCATCATGAGCCTACCAAATATTATGGAGCCATCATTCTCTGTCCTCCTTGAAGCAGCCCAGTTCTTCCACACAAGCCTGAGCATATCAAACTGCAGATTTCTCCCATTACTCTTCATTGTTCCTCACGTTGTTAGTGACAAAAATGACATAGCAAAATACACCCATGTTATTTGTCTTTAATATCTTTATTCCTCTTCATTTGTAAAAATAAGAAAATTCATACCCAGACTTCAACATGCTTTCTTTTAAACTCTGAGAGAATATTACCAAAGGTTAATCTCTAGCTTACTTCCTCTATGATACAGTGACTACATACTAATTAAATTGAACACTTGCCCCTCACCACACAGCACTGGTGTACAGCTATAACTGTTCCTGCTAATCTAGTAAGAGAAGTTTATTTATTATTTTTAAAACAAGTACACACACCTGAAGCCAGATATGTTCACAATTTTCTTTCACCTGTTTCTGTATGGCACAGGTTAAAGCAAGAATTTGATGCCCTCCACATGGCCCTGTTGTACTATGGGCATTTATGGTGAATTCTTACACAGTGAAAAACTACTGTTCAGCTTTTTAAATTTAGTAACTCCACAGGTAGGCATTAGTTCAAACCTGTGGCAGAAATTGCTACATACTTCATTTACAAAGTTACCTAATCCTTTTACAGACCATGTCAAGAGGAAATACTTGATTTTTGTTCATAAAGTCCAGTCCTTCACACTTTCTCAGGTTTTAACATGTTACTCAGATTTGCTTATATTTCATTTTAGCAATTACTTTCTAAGAAATATCAATTTGGAGATGTTTCTCCAGCTTCAGCAGTTAAATACAGTTACTCTGTTTTGATGTGAACTGCAAGATAAAAAATCAGGGTCCTTATTATTTGAGTAGCAAAGAAACTGGAAGCCAGTGTCCCCATCATGCTGTCCCCTTTCTTGAATAACCCTTGTTTTGAGACGCTCGAGGTCCCAAACAGGGGGCTGCTTGTTGGCCTGTTCCTTACAGCTCCTTGTTGCTTTTAGCCAGATCCTGGGCTCACAGTACTGGCTGCCTGTGCCCATTCAGCCACGTTCTTGGCTGCTGGCTCCTTCCCATGCCTGTTTCTATGGCACTTCCTCATCCCCCTCCCACCTGCACTTCTGCTCATAACAACACTAAATGAGAACCTTTGTCTAGGCTCAGGATCAGGCTTTTGGATAGAGCTGCCTATTTTTTTTTTTTTCCTTAACATGTGGAAAGTAAACACTACACTCCCCATTTTCAAGCAAAGGTTAAGCTTCAACTATAATAGCATTAATACTTACAACTTTGTTGCACACAAATCAATCTAAAGAACAGCTCCTTCCACCACATCCTGCCTTTGATTTCAAAAATGATGTTTCTGGATTGCATCTGTGCACTGCAGTATTGATATAACCGATCAATCCTTGCCGCTCAGATTCTCGCTATAATTAAAACCCTCAAAAGAAAGCTGAATGAATAGAGCATCCCAATGGCAAAACACTTAGATATTCCAGCAATAAACACAATATAAGAAATTATAAAACTAACCCGTGATGTGGCTGGAAAACAAAATGCTTCAGAACATCACTGAGTGAATGAATACTCATCTATTGAATTGAATGCTGCGTGAACCCACTTTTTGGCTACCTTCAAGTATTTGGAGTTAGGAGCCTTCTTAGCAGTATTGCATGCAAAGACAAATGTATAGATCACAGTGAAAAACATGAAACTAATTAGTTGACTTGGTCTGTAACTCTAGACCACAACAGGCTATAGTCAGAAACAGTGACTGAAGAAGTTTGACTGCACTGATCAGAAGGTTCCTCCTCAACATTGTCACAGGCAACAAGAGCTTCATCCTTGTCCAAGTTTAGGACAAAATTGGGGGAAAACCTCCAAAGGACCCCCC
>VRYO01001681.1:5613281-5752652 GCA_009812075.1 Sialia sialis | reverse complement strand
TCTGGAAGCCGCGCTGCTTCCATCACTGCCCCGGCCCTGCGGGGCCAGCGCCGCCTGCCCGGGGGAGCTGCGCTCCCCGAGCCCGCTGAGCTCCTCACACGCGCCCTGCACTGTTCCCGCGGCAGAGACGCCCGCGTACGCTCTCCCCAGCGGGGACGGGGAGGTGGCAGCACGCGGTCTTTGGCTTTGCGGGCCCCTGGGCCGAGCCCGGGCCGCCTCCAGGGCCGCCCTCACGGCAGCGCTGCCCCGAGCGCGGGGCTGGGGCGAGGCGCTGCCGGGACCCTTCCCGCTCGGGCTATCCCACGCGGAGCGGAATCGGCACGGCCTGCGGCAGGATAGAGGGTAAGAGCAGCCCCACAGGAAATCCTCCCATGGACCTTGACCCAGGTACGGCTCGCCAGCACTTCTTGAAATTCACCTGGCAGGAGAGCTCAGCGAGACAGAGCCTGAAAACATTTCCCTCTCGTGAAGTAACACAGGGAAGAATTACTCACAGTCCCTCTTTAAGCACTGTTTTGTCTTATACAGATAAAGATTTCAGTTTCACCATGTTCAATTTCCTGGCTTAGACTGCTATTAAAAAAAAATATATATATATACATATATATATATATATATATAAATCAAGCTTTTCAAATGCTTAGTCTTCATGGCAGAACTCATTAAAAAAGGAAAAAACCTTGGAATATCTGTATCTCAGCCTGGGATGAGACTGACTTGGGATCACTGGGATGACAGTGCACTGCTTTTTCCAATCCACACACACCCTTGTGGTCAGTACTCCCACTTCTTTTTGCCTCATTTACACCATCAGTTCCCCATTATTGCTGTTAGCCCATCTGTTTGCCAGCACTTTTCTCAAACACCCATCAAATTCCCAAAACTTCATTTTGCCCGGCTTCTTCATAATGTCCTTCATCACTAGGAGCAAACTGCCTTTTCTCCTTCCTCTCTTCTATTTGATGTCCATGAAGTAGCAACCAGCCAACTGCCAGGAAGCACATATGCTTTGGGATCTTGATAACCGGCTATATTTTCTGGGAAATGTCATCCTGTGTGAGCTAAACTCACTCAAATATTTAAAAGCAAGGCCACATCTGGAACTTTAGGACAAAGATGACAAGTGAAAGGGCAGAAAGAAAACATAATCACAGAATTTCCTGAGCTGTAATAGACCCACAAGGATTGTCGAAGTCCAACTCCCGTTGGACATTGTCCCAAACAAACCACAGCATGGGTCTGTGTAGGGAGTCTGGGTACTCTCCAGACTGACAGAGCAATAATTGGTAGGTACAGGAACAGCAGACCTTTTTTTGTGCATCTTTCACATGGATTCTCACTTTGGTTTTAGGTAAGAAACTGTTAGCTAATTTTTGTTAGTTACTCCACAGACAGCAGGGGTGAGGATTAATTGTCTTTCTCGACTTTCTGATCAGAACATCAGTAGAAGAGGCTTAAGGCAGTAACATGTTGCCTAATTCATAGCTGTGCACCATTGTTTTTGAATAAAATTCAGTCCAATTATGTAATGAAAAAACTCAATGCACTTTGGCTGTTTCTTTCCTCTACTCATAGTTAGGCTAAGCAGACTTGTCTTTTTCGACAAAGTTTAATCAGCAAGATGCCAAATGCAGACCCCTGTTGTTCCAAACCCTCTTGTACACACACAAATGACATCCTATCTTTTTAGAAGAGACTCAGTCAGGGCCTGCTGTACAAGCAACAAATTTTCTGTGATTAGACAGTGACTGTCCAGGAGATCAGTGCTGCCTCCAAGAATATAAAATTTTCTAATTGAACAGTAAACTCTGCTTTCTCTCCAGGGTGTGGGATCCTTACTCTCAAGCTTGGAATGAGAAATAATTATCAGGCTATATACTAGTTATCTACCTGTTACCTATACAGGCTATACTAGCTGTTTTGGAATTTAGATGTTGTACAAAGTGTTAGTACAACATTGGTGTTAGTGAATTGTGCTCACAAGTGCTTCATCAAACAGAATCTGAGCTGTAAGGGTTTTGCTAATGCAGGGCCTCAGCTGGGCACCTCATCTACTTCAGATTTTTATAGCATTTTTAGAAGATCTGTGATAATGTTCCCCTCATAATCTTAACCATTACAGAGAGCATTTTCAAAACTCTGTATTTAAAAAGGGCACAGACAACAAGACACTGAAGAATTAAGGTGATCCAGGTGCTTAAGCTCTGTTGTCTCAGCTCTCTTCAGATGTCAGTTTCTTCTCTGCCACAAGTCACCCAGCACCCTGGGCTCTCCTGCTCCCTTCCATCCCTGGCACATGGCTGGCATTGGCAGCCAGCAGTGCCCTGCAGTGACAGCAGTCCCAGCTCCATGCTCCCAGTGTCTCCCAGCCTGCACCACCTGTACTTTTTGCTAGAATCCCAACAGCTGGGCCCCAGTCTGTTGTCTGCAGAGGAAAAGGATGCTTTCCTCAGACTCAGTGCAGTTGAAGATTACAAAGATGCTTCTGCCTCTGTGCCTAAACAATTTACTTCTTTTCCTTCTCACAGGCAGCACATTGCCAAATAATACAAGCTTCACACCCCCACTGCGCTGCAGCCTGTGTTACACATCACATGCTGCCACGGGCACTGCCATCATGCACCCTGCCTGTGTATGCAAGCAAGGCCATCTTCCAGAAGATATTTAGAGAGGAAGTAAAGCACGGCGTGCTCATGAGCTTCTCTCTGCCTCTGTCCCTCCTCAAGTGCCTGTGCTGCCCGGCACATTAGGATCTTATTTCACACAGACCAGTAAGGCATCTTTCAATGTGATCTTTGGTCACTGCTCACTTCCCAACCCAAAATGGCTCTGAACCAGCAATTTATCAACAAAGTGTAGCTTTAGGCATTCTGCAGCCATAATATCCTGTTTGTTCACATCTGCCATCAATTCAGAATTGACAACTGGGGGGACAAAAAATAATCATTAGCTGCCCAAATAAAATGGTAGAGGAAACTAATGTCACTCTGAACACTATGCAAGGATTTATTAATAAACTTGCCATTGAAATTTCACTCATAAGTATGCTAATACAAGTTATTTGCATATGTCTGTGCATCAAAAGAGAATAAAGACCCATAATGTTATATTTAATAACATTATTATTACGCCAATCATAAAGTAAACATTTGGTAGTCATAAAGTGTACATTGATGTTTTGAATACTATATTTATAGAATACTGTATTTATAGAATTTTTAATAATAGATAATGTGACTTTTTATTAAAACAGTCAGGAGGACTGTTCTTATCCAGCCATTACCAATGTTCAGAACTAGAAACCAGCAGATTCAAAAATCACATTCAGAAACAGGACATGATATGCAGTAACACCACCATAGTACATTCCTGGTACAGCAACAGCAGTGATGTCGAGCTTTGAACAGAAAACCCAAACTTAGTTTTAGCTGTGTTGGCCAGCAATGAGAGAAGAAAACTCCAGAGTCTCAGGAAGAAGAAAAACCCCTTCACTTCAGCCATCTAAAATGAATCACCAACTACGAGCATTGGTCTTGCAATATCTACACACCATCACTAAGCTTATTTAAGGCCAAATTCACCACAAAGCATAGAACAATTTGGGTTTGGAGGGAACTTAAATATCATCTAATTCCAATTCCATCTTCTATAGGCAGGGACACCTTCCACTACACCAGAGCACCGTCTTACTTGGCCATGAACACTCCCAGGGATGGGCATCCACAGCTTCTCTGTATAGTTCCAGTGTGCCTCACCACCCTCATGGCAGAGAGTTTCTCCTGTAATCTGACATGAGTAAGCTATCCCAAGGACACCAGAAGTACCACATTTCTCAGAAGACATGGCATGTAGAAAACACCCTCATCTGGTGCATCCCCTTAACAGCCTACACCCCTAAAATAGTGTAGCTATGCACATACAGCTGTCCCCTCCCAGCAGGCAGCACACCCTGATAGTATGGTTTCAGTCCCCAGGCTGCTGGTAGAAGACACAACTGGAAAGATATTTGGCCTGTTCACCTGTGTCACAGTGTGTGAATCTGGTTTAATTCCCCTGGAAAATATTTTGCAACTCTCTGCAACTCTGCAACTCTCAGCCTACAGCTAATGCCAGGCATCAGTTCACCATTTGACATGCCACATTAAACCTACAATAAGCATTACCGGGGTCACCAGGTTGAGTTATTATTAATACCATCTCATTATTAGTGCTGAAATTATTGGCAGCTTCTCCATTTTTCACTAGTGCCTGTTTGCTTTGTTCCTGCTATTGATGGGCAGAATAGATTAGGCTACATAAGCTTTACATCCAGCTCAAGTGATACTCTCTTGAAGAGTTTGATTTTCACTTTTTTACTCAAAAAATTATAAGTTTGAGCCTCATCAAACCATACTTATACTTTTAGATTTATGATGTGAAGATGGAAGTTAATTATTGCTCCAGAGTAGTTAGAAGCTTCATTCTAGTATATCTGTTTTATAAAGGTCCATTTCCTGCTGGCTTTCATTTAAAAAAAACCTAACACCTTAGAATGGTAAAAAGACAGGGTACCATGTGATTTCACTAAAACCTGCTTGCAGATGAATATTCTTGACTTTTTAAGCAAGGACTGCAGACCAACCTCACAATTTATTTTTATATGTGGAGAAAGCTGGTCAACGTTCTTTCGAACGTCAATATTCAGGGAGGTATGTTTTACAAGATACTTATATTTTAATTAGAAACAGTCAGGAACATCCTAAGTAACAGGGTATTTTTCCCTCGCCTCAGAAAAGAAAAATTCAGACTTACTTTCTGTGAAGTTTCTGAAATCACTTCCTTCTCCCTCTTTACTCCCAGCTACAGAGCCTACATAGAAGAGCAGTACACCAGAAAATGTATTTTGCATTAAAACAAAATCTGCCATCTATTCAATGAAGTTTTACAAATGAAAATTTTTTTCCAATATGTCAGGCCTCTGTACCTTTAGTCTGCCTTGTGATACTAAGTGTCTTGATAATAATTCACAATATTTCCTTGTGAAAAGGCCAGTTTGTGATCAGACAAGTGTCCATTAGCCTTCATTCAAAACCACTGCCATAGCGATAATTTTTTTATTAGACCTGTAAAACCTGCTGTTTCTGGCCCTCCTATTCCTTCAGTCCAAGCAGACATCCTCTCTTCTGTTCTGTAACACACCCAGCGGTCATTAAATTTCCATTTGAAAAGAATTAAAAAGGACTATAATTTTTATGCGATTAAATTGGACCAATTATTTCTTGAAGCCACAAGCGTATAATTTCCTATAAGCACTGAAGAAAAATCAATATCCCAAGTTCATAAATTATTTATTACTCCATCAGGCTGCCATTTGTTAACATAACAGAGGGACACCATTCTGGATCTGAACAAGAACTGCAGCTTTCATTCATATGGATAAAAAGGATGCACACACAAAAAACCAGTGAACTTACAGAATAGTCCAAATACCAGAAGCATTGGGAGTATACTCCCAATTCCTATGGACCTGCTCCCTGAAGACAGCTATTTCTCAGTAAGAAAGGCTGGGAAACAAAGTGCTTCCATATTAATAAAATGTTGCACATTGTTCCTGTCAGTGGTGACATTTAACTATTTTGGTGGGTTTCTTGATGATTTTGAAATGAGTTCCATGTACGACCCACAATTACAGTTAGTGCTTATGGAACCAAGTTTCTGAATGCTGGAAGCAGTGTACACTTTAACTTCAAAGTGTTTAAAGAGAAATTCCACAATATTGCTATACTTTTTTGTGTTGGTTTTCTTAATGCCATGAACGATGTAGCAACATATACCATTTATCTACAAGTTTTTTTGTTGGTTAGTTTTGGTTAGTTTTAACCTTGGATCCTCAGTGTAGGTTTTCTCAGCTTCCGTCACAGTCCACAGCATTGTCACTGCACAGTGCTCACGTGGCTCTTTTCATCTTTACGTGTAACAGCAATGAGTTTTTGTAACCATCATATACATTAACATTTATTTTCATTAAAGCTGAGGAAGATGATGAAGTATGCAGAAAAATCAGGAATTCATGCAAAGCAAAGCACTCACTCTACAGTTCACATCCTGATGGGCTATTGAACCATTACATGCCTTGAAAAAAGCATTTGAGGCCAGTTAGAGAAGTATCATGCTGACATCTCTTATCCCAAGAGCACGGGGGTATCAATACCCCAACAGCAGTACCTGGCCATGAAAGCACAACTAGATCAAGATCTAGCAGGGTCCGTTCCCCTTTCTGTCCTCCTGACATAGATAAATTGAACAACATATAGTTTATTCTGTATACACTTTTGTGATGTGACCTTGGAATAAGAGTGCCTGAGTGGATATGAAAGTTGCCAAGTTGTGTCCCAAATAAAGGAGGCTTAGGTCAAATACTTGTTTGTCCTGTGAAAACCTACTCTGACCAAAGTCAAAAGCAATTTTATTCACACATTGCTGCACCTGCATGTCTCTGGCTGAATTCAAAGTTAAAAAACAACATGTCCAGAAGCGATACAGTACTTTAAGTTAAAGGATTTTATTTAAAATATTGCTTCTTGAAGTGCAAAAAAATATTTTGCATTAACCTAAATGTATTCACCTCATTTCATCATCCCAAGCTGAGAAACACAAATCGTAGAATGATGTGATCTACTGAATTTCATGCTTACTTGTCATCCATCAAAACTTTCCAGATCCAACAACTCAAAAGGTACACATGATCTCAGAGAACTTTCACTTTTCTTCAAAATTAGTCAACTAAAAAATTATAGACAGTTCTGCATCCTCCCCATACTGTAAAGTTCTTCACCCAACTGAAAGGGGAAGTTAAACACATTAATGTAAAATCAAATATTCAAAAGATTCTCAGTGAACAGATTTTTTGCTTACCTGACAACCATATCTATAACCACATTTTCTATTAATTCACTTTTGATCAAATTCACAACAGTTATCTCTGTTTCAGTAAAATTGACAAAGGAATAGAGATCCAAGAATTGCTTATTTCTTCGACATACTTGAAAACTTTTCAGGAGGCACCTTAGTCCTGATCTTGGTGAAGGCAGAATCAGGGCTGTAAGACACTGGCAAGTCCAAACATGTAATTTCTTAACAGGGCAGAGAAAGGGAAGAAGAAAGGACTTCAGGGCTTTGTTTATTACAGAATGACTTCTACACCAAATTATACCAATCTAATAAATTGAAAACAAAGTGGAACAAGTTACCTAGATGTTCTTGACCCTAACAGCATAATATCAAGGTTCAGAATCATGACAAACAGATTAATTTTAGGAGCACATTTCAATTTCTGGACATAGAAAGAGTTTCCTAAAAATTCTGCAATACATAGATCAAAAGGTTTTTCTAGTTCAAATTCAAGCAGTGCATTTTTTCCAGGGCTAGCTCTTCATTTTGCTTGGCACTGGGAACAGAGTGGAATTTACCAGCCATGACCAGCTAATTCAGAGGCACAAGTTTGAGCCATGTCTGTACTGCCAAGCCACGCCAGCTCCCATTGTGGAGCAATATAGCACAGAGCAAGGCAGGAGCCTGAACCAGCTGTTACAGACACAATGGGCAGTGCAGCAAGGGAGCAGAGCTTTTCAGGGCACAGCTCTAGTAAATATCAGCATTGTCCAACTAGGAATATGTTTTGAGTTTTGTACACCAAGAAGTATGAGTCAACTTAGCGCAGCCAGAGTGTAGATTGAAAGCTTAAGCAAGGATTTATGTACAAAGCCAGAGCCTGTTGGACAGGATCAATTCAAACAGAGGAAAGAAAAAGAGCAAAAGCCTTTTAGGCAACACTTGGAGGATGACCTTCTGGGACCCTGCCGATTATTTACATGATTTCTTGCCAAGAAACAAGTGCTGCACTGCTCTCCAGCCAGCATTAATGATCCCTGCACATTGGCAAATTTACTTCCAGCCCCAGGCTCAGCTGCTAAATATGGTGACAAACTACTTTGAAAAATCTGGTTTGTACCACATAAAAAATAAAATTTTTTAAAAATGAGTCCTTTTCAAATCTGGAAGTTTGTTTTAATTTCATTTTGAAGATACAGAACTGTAAGTAGTCTGCTTTTTTTAATAATCCTCAACTTTACCACTGAGCCTGCTGGCTTAGAGATGGATATAAGCTAAAGTCTCTTAAATATACCCTGATCCAGCAAAGCAGGTCAGCACAAGTATAAAGCAATGAATGACACAAAACTTAATTATACCAATCATTCCAAACAAAGAAGGAGCCTCTAGGGGCTTAATCCATGTTGGAGATTTTTTTTTATTTTGTCTTTATTTTTGCCCTCCTTACTCTCCCTCCAAAACTTTTGATTCTCGCTCTGATAAAGTAAGACTCAGCGCATCTCAACTTGGATTTTTAGGGGGTTCATAAATAATTGATAAATAAAACAAGTTTTCTCCTGATCTTTAGCCAGGTTAGTTTTCAGCCTGTCTTTATAAGAGAGGCACTCCACCTCTCTGATCATCTTTGTGGCCCTCCTCTGGACTCTTTCTAACAAGCCCTCCTCTTTCCTGTACTGGATGTCTTGCCAACATCCGCCTTCAGTATCCTGAAGGGATGTGTGTCATTAGGTTCCATAGACATGTGGCTTTTTGGCTTCATCAAATGGTCCCAAACCCCTGCTCTTCGTTTATGCTGGGAGGGACTTCATTCTCCTCACACCCACTCAGCGAATCAGAGACTTGAGGAAAGTTTGACTTCCATTGAAGACTGAGGAAAAGAACTTACTGAATACTGTAGCCTTCTACATATCAGTCACACCAGTTCAGTCTTCTTGCTTACTGGGAAGGAGGCAAGAGTGGAGGGGTACACTCTCCTTGGCCTTTTTTTTCTGACCTATGGATTTACAGAATCCCTTCTTGTTATTCTCCACATCCCTTGCCAGGTCTGTTCCAGTTTTGCCTTTGCTTTCCTGACTCCCTACAATTCAAACCATATCCCTGTATTCTCCCCAGGTCACCTGTGCCCACTTCTGCTGGGCTCTCTATTTCCTCCTTCCTGTTCAGTCTGAGAGTCAGATCCTTGCTTGTTCATCTCAGTTTCCAGCCTGCTTTGCTTGATTTTCTACACTGAGATAAGGAACCCTTGACTCTCAGGAAAGTGGCCTTAAAGAGACATCAGCTCTAGTAAGCCCCTCTGTCCTTAGGGACAACTACCCTAGAGATCTTATTCACCTCCCTCCTAAATAGCTGGAATTTCACCCTTTCAGTGTTCAGGATCTTGACTTTGCTCCTAAAGATTACAGACTCAATTAGGGCAAGATTATTACAGACGAATCTTAACTCCTTTAATGAGCTCAACCCCATTGGAAAGGACTAGATCCAGCAGCTACTCATTTCTGGTTGCTTTGTCTGATACCCACACCAAGAAGGTGTCCTCTACACATGGCAGGAGTCCCATGGGCTGCTTGCACCCAGCTGTATTGCTTTTCCAGGAGATGTCAGCCTTCAGGGGGCCTGTTTTGGTGTAGGCATCTACTCAGGGAGTCTGTGTCCTTTCTGTCTAGATTTCAGCCTCAGCCAGGCAGTTGTGATGGGTAGGCACCATTTTTATTGCCAAACCCAGGATGCTTCTTGTTGGCCCTCAAAAGGATGGAGTGTCCCCTCCTCTGAGCCCTTCCTCACTATCAAACATGCAAACTGAAGCAAAAAGATAGGTGTGAGCAGGACACCTGCTGCTTTTTTCTTCCAGCAGAAATTAATGAAATGTAGGATCAGACAGGGATAAGATAAAATTAGCCCCCCTTTCTTCCAAATAACAGTAACTAGTCTCTTTCTTTATGCTGCAGACATGCTATTTGGGCGGTGTTTTTTATTTTAAAAGATTTAAGTGATTTGAGGAAGAGAAGTAATTTTAAGACTACCCAGTAACTAGAAGGATCCTGCAAGGACAACACTAAAATTTATTTTGAAAGTGTTTACCCCCCTATTGCCTACATTTTAGCAAAATTTTATCCATAAGCTGAGTTTTATTGCAAGATAAAAAAAAAACAACAAACCAAGACTGCTTATTAACAATAATTCATGCACTGCAACTCAGTGACTTGCTATTCACATTTATGTTCATGCCAGGCATGCTGGGTAGTGGCTGAAAACCTCAAATCTTACAAGTTTTAATAGAAATCTATTCAAAATATTTTTTTTTTCCCAGCTTGGAAGGGAAAGACAGAGGGAGAGCAATATTTAAACCCTAGTGCACAGTCTGGATGACCCAAGAAGACTGCATCATGAAGAGCTAGTGTGTGCTAAACTTTACTCCATGTAGTAAGGGCTTCTAGCTAAATTTATCCAAATAAAAGGCACCAAAAAGTGACCATCAATATATTCCAGCCACAATGAGAAATAAACACTTGAAGATGTTATGCAAACTAATCCAACCTGATGTTTACCTTAGTGCTTACAAAGATTAGAAACATGCACATGCAATCCAGTGTCACTGAAAAATCCTTTCAGGAATATTAAATCACAAAAGAGCACCTCTGGAGCAGGCCTCCCATAGGATTTGACTTCGACAGGGACAACTGGAAAATGCTGGCAGAAGTGGCACCTTTATCCAACCTAACATGCTAAAGTCAATGTGGTCATACAGATTTTGGTGTCCCCAGTGCTCGTATTTAGTCAGAGCTTGTTCCCACATCAGTAGATACATCTCAGCAGTTTCTCCCACAGGGAGAGAATTTGGGGCTTACACAAAAAAATTGAGTCAAACTTACTAAAAATGAAAGATAATACAGTAAGAAGATAAGGCTATGCTGCAGTGGATCCACCATCAGTTTCCTGCATGATTTTACTTCAGCAATTCGTTGTGCCTCATTCAATCTCCAAGATCATGAGAATGAACAATACTGGAAGCTACTCAGATATTACAAGGGGTCAGACAGCTACAAAGCTCAAAACAGCTTTTGAGATAAGTATCAAAAGATTTTGAAGCAGTAGGTAGACTAAATAAGTTCCATCTAAACCCACACTGGAAACACCTTATTCCTTAGAAATATGTGGCCAAAATCACTTGAAGTTGAACTTTTTTCTGCTGGAATACAACTCACTATTTCTCTGGTTGCCTTTTCTTTTAGAGACTCAGGTGTTGCTTTAAAAGCCGTCAGAAAACAAGAACAACCAACACACCCACTTTCTCAAGTTTATAAAAACAAAAATTGTCAAAAATTATAACTCAGTGACTGACACCTAAAGTCTCTTACAAGAACATTATTTTTAACAAGTAGGACTGGCAGCTTTTAAAACCTAATGTTATCTCAGCAACATCCCAGTCAAAAAATGGAGCACAAAAAGAGACATGTTCTGACATTCACAGTACACACAGGAAGTAAACAAAAAATAAGGAAGCCAAAAAATAAAAAAATTCAAACAGTTGAAATGGAAATCTACTAACAACAGGAAATGCAGATGGAGCCACAAGATCAGTGAAGTGAGGATTGCCAAGCGATTCCTCTCAGGGAATCAAGTGATTGATCACAGGTATTTTAATCTACGCTATTTTAGTTACAATTCAATCAAATGCATGATTCAAAGCGGAAGAGCAAGCATCTTGAAGGAAGCAATCTATATGAGCATAATAGATGAGGATAATTTTTATAAAATATAAATCAAGGTAGAGGTGCCTGTGGGCTTGATTTAATAGCAGAGGGAGAAGAGTGACCATTTTCTGTAAGAGAACTTTGATGTGCTTGCAGAAGAACTCATGTTTTTAAAATTATCATGTGCATCATGAAAAGGGCAACAGCTGCACAGCAGTAACTTGACATGCAAATTGCTGCCTTTATTCAGTCCATGTATGCACATGCTGATAAGAGATTTAAGCAGAAAAATATTCCTTTTGCGTCATCATATGTAGAAGGGATATAGTTGTTTGCTCTGAAAAAAGCTGCTTAATACCAGGAAAAATGTGTTATTTCACAAGCAAGCGTCAAAACATTTAGATTTGCATTGCTGTTTTAATCTTACAAATAGAAATACACTGATGGGTATGAGCCAACCATAAGCTGATGGGCAGGTTGAGAGCAAAATTTCTGAAAAGCCATAATATACACAAATGCAGGAAGGAGCAGCTAGTTTAAATATTTCATTTTAAAGAGAGAAATCCAGACAAAATTATTTTCCTCACAGAAATAAGATTAATTTGGTTAGATATGGCTCATAACACATCAGCTGCACATTTGTCTATCTGCTTTTGCCAGTTAAAACTGGCTATGCCAACAAGAGAAGATGCTCACATCTCCCTGGGTAGATTTGTCCTCGTAGTTCATTACAGGCTCTGTTTTTTCTCATTGACTGTTTTCCCTGTGCTGTAGCTACAAATCAGCACCTCTTGTCCAGGGTGACATGGAAAGTGGGAATCATGAACAAAGGCACATCCTCAGTGGGTCTCCCTCAAATGCACCAGGACCAAGATCAGAAAGGCTCTGGTTACAAAACAAAACCCCAGATTTTGTGTGAAGTCACTGATAATCCTGTCTGTCTCTACATCCTACTAGCCATGTCCCTGGTAAAAACTCTTCTCACCAGCTTTCTTCCTCCATTCTGATTCTGTTCTGTTCTCTCCTGTTCTCCAAAGTCCTCACATTCACAATTTTATTGGGATTTCTTCTTCTGTAAATCTTTCCCAAGCCATTATAGTCCCCCATGCAGCAGTACATGGATCAATATTTAAGATTTGAGAAGTCTGGCTAAGAGCTCTCTTAACTAAAAGCTGTGATTTTTCCAACCCCCCCCGCCACTGGTGAGCTGAAATAATACTGGCTGTGCAGCTCTTGTAGCCACCACCAAGAGCCACCTGTTCATACTGTCACCTTCTTGTTTGACTCCTTATTAGAACTGGCAGGTAGCAAGCTACTTAAGGAGCCCATCCCTACCAGAGAGGGACACATGACTTTGTTAACACTGAAATGATTGTTCTTCCTCAGCTCTTCCTTTTATTTTTTGGATGAGCACATAGATTGATTCTCTGCAATCACTTGATACAGAACAGGGGAGCTGTTTTAGTCTGGGGAGATGAGGGGACATTGAGCGTCCTCACTACAGTCTGCACTTGCAGTACTGGGGAAATTAAATACCCAGGTCCCAATACCCATAAAGCATTCTCCCCTGAAATTCCAGCAGATCCCAGTCACAATATTCTGTGTCCTCAATTACGAAGTCATCTCTAAAGAAAACTGATCATCAGAAGGACAGTCACAAGTAATCCCCTCATCTAGGGGACTGAAAAAGTATGACAGTTGAAATTAAAAAATTTTCTTGAATAAAGTTAAATGTGGCTGCAAAAGTTTTCCTCACATTATATGTATGAATTACTATGACATGCCATCTTTTTGAATGATGAGAAGCACAAGTTTTAAAGAGAAAATGGCAAGATTTCACAAAAATGTAAAGCCATATGTCTGCGTGAAAGAAAACCCATTAGGTAGTGAGCATCACAAACACAGCTGAAGTGAATATATCTATTGGGGGAGGCATTTATGCTTTTAAATGAACAGGTTGATGATATATCTACTAATCTATGGATTCTCCAAGCAGAGTTGGGACTAACCTGCAAAAGTGTGAGGCATGTATGCTTAGGATAAATTAAGAGGGTGAGTGCCATATCAGTGTAAAAGCAAGAGAGCTGCTGCTAGCTCCTCTCAGCAGCATTTGACGTGGCAGACACTCGGACAAGGGAACACAGAGGCCAAGAGGAGGAAACTGAACACCTTTGCTGCTAGATAGAGATACCCCCAAAAAATAAACTGATCCTATCTATGTGAACAAAGTTCCAAGGATTCTAATTTTAGTATTCCAGGTTCATCTGGGCTCCTAAGCCAAAGCTTAATCAGCTAAACAGGCTTTTTAAGAAGAAATACACCATAAGGTCACACTGCAACATGTTCAAAGACTGAGGTGCACAAAAGCAAAAGAGGTAATTGAATGAACTACAAAACCAGTGTTGTAATTACCAGCAGTAGACATAAAAGACGTATCTGGCAAACCCAAAGCATAACATTGCCTGGGTAGACAAGTAAGAATAGTTAAAAAACAGGACTGCATGCATACACAAAACTATCTTTCTACCTCTCCCTTCAACCTTTACAGCCAACCACTTTTCTGGTCCAGTACATAAACTTGCACCTGATTACCAGAGACTGCTGGGGCGACTGCAGGATGGAAAAGGTTATCACCAGAACCACAGCTACTTCTTCACTTCTGTGACTCATCCCATCTTTTTCACAGCAGCTGCAGTCCTGCACACTGGGATGCATGGTAACAGTTCTTTTAAATTTTTTCCTCATACAAAAATCAAAGGTCTAAGCAGAGCCCATTATTGCCAGTACAGTACCAGAGAACAATCTAATCAGTTGTTTATCAAGTCTTGATTTTTATAAAAATTTATTGTTCTAGAGGATTTTGGATTTTGTCTAATTATGTGAAAAGTTAAATCAATGCAATTTAAAAAAAGGAAGGAAGCACTATTTAACAGAGACTGAAAAGACAAAGGAAGTCACACATACAGACCAGTTTCCTAAATTAAATTTAGCAGCTTTGAAAGATCCTCAATACACAGCCCTGCAGAAGGAAGGCCTTCATCTATAAAAGATGCCGAACATACATATTAGAAGTGCATTCTGAGCTGTATGAATAAGTCATAAATAATGTAGGTCATTGAATGCCTCCCCACCTCCTGCCAGAATGGAACAGGAACAGTTCATGATTTTCACATAAATTGTTATTCAGAAATTATCTATGAAATCATCTCCATGAATTGCTATTTGGTTATATCTTCTGCCTGAATAGATAGTTGTTCTTATTATTGAAATTGTAAATTCCAGCTGTTTTGATTGGCTTGCAGCTCCCATAGCACATCTCTCCTCTTCTCCCTGAGCATGGGCACTTACTGGGAACCCACAAAACTACCTGTTTTCATTTGAATGCCGAGTCAAATTTTGTTTTCTGTGAGCCTGGTAGAATGTTTCCTTGCAAGCAGCAACCATTCACAGCACAGGTACAAGTTGTGCAGCCATGTGGACAGAGCTCTGAACACCAAGATCTGGGCAGTAGTCTTTATCAGGTGACTTCCTCTCACTGCTCAGGTGCCAGCTGCATCAGAGCTGTTGTCTTTAAGAGCCACTAGAGCAGGTGACAGTGTCCTGCAGAGGACCCAGATATTAAACTCATGCAACAGTTATAAAACTGAAAGCATTTATGGAACTACCATGGCATATTATCCCTGATCTTCAATACAGATCCTCTCTCCACCTTTGAAACACTCCTGTCCTTGTATGAAAACAAAGACATAGATCAAACACTAACATAAAAGCTGCAGAATTGGACAGCCCAGAGGATGCTCCACATAAGTGTTTCCAACGCAGCCATGCAACAGCTTTTTGTATATTCTTTGCACAAGCGTCTTTTTCTCATGATTTGATTTTTTAAATTTCCACCATCTTTAGTCAGATATTTACTTTGCTCATTTGCACTAAAAGCATTTGTCAAACATATGGTCTTGAATTTCTTCAGGGTTTACCTCCAGATGCGATGTCTTCAGTCTGCTGTCAGTAATCCACTAATCTCCAAAGGAAGCCTTTGAAATTGGCTCTCCTTCAGGATCCTAGTTTAGAAGAGCCCTTGATTTCTGTTTTAGCAACTTGAGAGACAAGGTAGATGTTTGCTGGTTGGGTTTGGGATTTTTTTTTTCCTTGTTTGGGAAATACTCCTCCTTATGACAGACTTGGTTAGACTGAAGAGAAGTACTGAACTGAAATATGGTGTTTGTGTTCAAATCAGTCACTCTTTCAAAGGGAATCCCACAAGGCTGCCCCTAGAATAAGCAAAAAACTGAGGAAACCGTTCTAACATAAAAACATCATCTTTTTAAAAGCCAAAACATTTCAAAGTAATGTATTTTATACAGATAAAGTGGAAATCTGACAGCATTAAAATACTTAGGGTT
Source organism: Sialia sialis (assembly GCA_009812075.1). Taxonomy (NCBI): domain Eukaryota; kingdom Metazoa; phylum Chordata; class Aves; order Passeriformes; family Turdidae; genus Sialia; species Sialia sialis. Next base: position 5,736,688 of record VRYO01001681.1, on the reverse strand, counting down.
TACTTTTATGTGAAAAAATTGTAGCAAATTTCACTGTTTTTTTTAATATTTTCAAGTATGAAAAAAAAAGATTTACAGAACATGAAAGTAAAAGAAAAAATCATTACTTCATTTCAGCTCCAAAATAAATGCTTTTATGATCTCAGAGAAGTTTGGAAGAATGGATTTCCTTATATGTTTTAAAGCTGAAGTTGGCTTTCCAACAAAAAAACCCCTAAAAGCTAAAAATTTCTGACTGATCTTGGGTCCAACAATCAATCTAGATGACAAGCCTGCCAAAAGCATCACTACACTGGCATTTCTTGGTATCACCATACCCACAAAGATCCAAGAAAAATGCACAGCAAAATGATAGACCAGAGAGAAGCCTGGAGTCCAGTATTTAGTTGTAGACAAGATACACTTTGCATCCTGGTTCCAAACAGGCTTCACCACGCAGCCTGAACATCAGGCTCATCCCCTTTAAAGTGTTATAGCAATTTTGGGATGAATGTGAAGCAGCTAAGCCATCCAAGACCAAATTTTAAAGGTCAAATGCCTGTTGTAGAAATATTATGCTTGTCAGCAGCCTTGGCTGATGCAAGAGATTGCACTAACACAGAATTTTGACTACTTATCAGTGTAGTACTCATTCTTCAGAACAAGTCTCTGAAGAGCAGTGCTAAGGTACATGAATAGGACAATGTGGAATAAATATTTTTAAAATATGAAGTTGTACTTCTGCCAAAGCAATTCACAGGCATTCAAGCAAAACAGTCACATTACTCTTAGTATGCAAAGGATTTCTATGCAGTGCTAGGGAACACACCGAGGATTATTCTCAATGAGCAACACCTAATGGAAAAAGCAATGGTCAAAATATTGTCTTTGATGCAAATGGCATTTGAATCACATGTTGCCAGAAGTGTCCAGCTGCATGTATCCAAATCTTTTTTTCAACAGGTAGTTATTTCAAGCAACCCGGTACCTGTTTGCACAAAAAAATTGCAAAGTAACTTAGAGGAGTTAAGTGGTTTGCTCAAGAATATTCAACAACAGGCAAGAATGGCACAGTGGCAGCCCTGTGAGTAGACTCCTGCTGTCTCAGTTTCCAATTCCCCAGCCCTGCAAGCAGGCCAGCAGTGTCGACTGCAGCAACATCTGGCAAGCCTTTCATTAAGGGCTGCCTGTCTGATAGGCTGTCTACCCACAGAAAACACATTAACCAAGATGTAATGCACACTCCAGCAAACACATCCACACAATAATGAGAGGGTGAAACAGCAGCATCCACATGAAGCAAGTCCTCACTGAAGTGAATGTTGCCAATATGCCATTTTTTCTTAAAGCCTGGCTACATCTTTAAAATATTTGGAAGTGTAAATACTGCTTTTGCATTTTATGACACAATAAAAAGTGGTTTAATACAGCAATAAAAACTCCAATATGCCTTGACAAAGTTATTTTAAACACAGGTCTAAAACTCATAGCTACTAAGTTGTAGACAGATTTAATTTCAGAAAGGCCTTGACACAATACCATTTTAAATGAAAGTAAAATATTCTGCATATCCAGACTTACTAAATAAATCTCAAGGTTTTTATGGCACTAATTAATGAGTATGATCACATTGGGACTGCTGAGTAATTTGCACTGAGGCTATATATTGTAGATGCAAGAGCAGAAAGTGGCAGATGCCTAAGTACTGAAAATGGGGTTTAGGACCTTCTGAAATAAAATAGCTGCAAATGAGGAATTCTTGTGGTTCAGGAGAGAATATTTACTACAGTGACCTAGGGCACAAGTGAGATGAAAGAATTAGAAGCAGCATGAACTGCATTCTGCCCTTCAAAACATCACACAACTAAAACAATGAATAATTAGAGTTAATTGTGCTTCTTTGCAGCAATCAGTGTTTCGTCACATGTAGCACTCAGCGAGGCACATGAACACTTAACACCCCTGTGAGGAATGGGATGTGACCTGTGTTATTTCCCAGCCATTGGGGTGGGAGACCCCATTGCCAGGGATCCATGTCCTCGCCAACCCAAGATCATAATACTAATTACTCCCCTGGGGAAGCTGGGGGGCCCAGCTGTACCCCACAGGCATCAGGACCACCTGCTGGGGTGGCTTCCAGTCATGGCCAGACACCTCCACTTTGGCAAAGCAGGACAGGCAAGCATCTCTGGCACATCTGTCCCCAGACTGGGTGATTTGGCAGCTTTGGCTTTAAAAAACGTTGAGCTCATGGTGAAGATGGAACTCAGTGTTAAGCCCAGGCTGCCCAATCAAGCACTCAGAAGCTGAATTAGCAATTTTTTTTAAATTTTATTTTTAACATACACTTATGCCAAACCTTTGCATTTCAGTTGAAATGAGAAAGGCACAGCTCTCACACACAGCGCAGTTAACCAGTGTAACAGGACAGTGCTCTCTGGCTGGGTGGCAATCTCTTTATGAGACACGCCCCAGAGCTTCCTCCTGTGCATGACCTTCCCACAAAGATCCCTTCTCTGCTTTGGAGCAGCAGCTCCTTCTGCTGCAGGTCACAGGACAGGGAAAAGGCAGTTTTTCTGAGCAATCACAATCAATTCCCGACCTGTTAAACCTACAGCATAATGAACCACAAAGGATGTTTAAACACACAGAGTGTGCAGACTAGAACAGCATAGCTTTGTCTTTTGAAAACCATTTCAATTTGACTTGGAAAAAATAAAATATCACAATGAACAGAAGTTAAAGCACAGAAAAAACAAGTTCTGCAGCATACATTATTTGCATAATTGAATTTATCTATGATTTTTTTTCCCTTAATGTGGAAAAGTATATTAAAATGAGCTTATCTCATCTTAATCAGAATTATTTTGGTGTTTCTGCCAGAGCATTCTTGTACCAATTGTTCCTGCCCTCACTTGGCATCAAATATTTTTCCCTTACCAAGATTAGTCAGCACACTTCCAAGGAATCAAGGTGGTATTACAGCAAGATAAAAATTAAAATACACAGCATTCTCAAATCACACACAAAAAAATTGGCAGAAACAAGACTCAGCCTTCTGATTTAGACACTGCAGAGCCCTCTTGTTAATTAAAAAGGTTAGGTGAATGATTTAGATGAGCAATTCAGAAGAATTATGAACCTTCCCAAACCTTTGTTCAAAATAAGAGCTGAAATTTCTGGAGACTCATAAAAAGCTAACTTTAACTTTAACATACCCTTGTTGCATGCATATATACACAAGTGCACACCCTGAGCTCTGCGTTTTCTCCTACCCTTCCCACTTTTAACAAGCAGTAAAAGTGTCAGAATAATCTTGAAGAATAATGCCTGTGTCAATAGGAAATTTTCCACCTCACATTGCCTTCAGACACACCATGTGCTTTTTCAGGGAAGAAATTCTGAAAACAGCTTGACTGTTTAAAAAAAATAGCTATAGGAGTGATGAAAATAATAAGGAATGAAACTTTGTTTTTGTTAACCAAAAAGCATTTTGATGAATGCCATTTTGTGCTTGACTTTTTAAAATGTCATTCAGCATGCACAAAGACTTAGGAGAAGCTTTTTATATAAAAAAAAACAAACAAGTGCTTTTTGGCACTCTACAAAGGCACCTCCAACCACATGATTTTTTAACACTTAAATGTGAAAGAATATCTATTTTGAAAACACTGCTCAGAATTTATTTTATTTGCTTTGCCTCAGCATTATCAGTGGCCCAGAGAAGCAGGAGAGGAGCTGAACTCCTGTCCTCACCCTGACTGGTGTGGAAGCTATGTCCAAAAACGGAGTTTAAGCCGCCCCAGGGTCAGGCTGGCAGCCCCTGAGCACCAGCCAGTGCCATGATGACACCTGTGCCAGCTGAGAAGGCTCACAGCTCATACCACAGATGCGGGCAGGGGAGTGTGGCTCTGCAATCTAGATCCCCACGAACACTCCTGCAGCAAAAGCCCAGGCTAACACACATTGGGAGCTTGTCTACCCATTGCATGCTCAGTAAAGTCTCAGCAAATCAGCTAAAGACACAGAGCTAAAGCCAGGAAGATAAGTAGTATTAGATGAAAGTTACTTTTAAGAGGGAATACCAAGAGGATACTTTAGACATGTTTTCAGGCAATATAACCTGATTTCAGAAATAAATTGATTTACCTTTCTTTTTCTAAGTACACATATGAATAAGAGGAAAAAAGAAAGCAGAAAAGGTAGTAAATGTCAGCCTTCAAAAAGCACCAGCATCATCCAAATAAATATAACAACTCACATTTAAATTCCTTTATAAACCACACTACAATAAAGGCATTGAAAACCTTCCTTACAGTTAAGAAGCCATACGACTGGGGTTTCATCTCAAGGCAGCACAGTTGCATTCCCAACACTAGAACAGGAAGATTTACACTTGGGAGGCAGTGGTACAACACAAACCCTTAGGCCATTCAAGAATACTCTTTGTTCTAGCACCTCAGTTATTATGGTTCTGGATCTCTGTTTCTGTTTTACCAAAATCAGGATTATAAAAACACCAATAACTGCTGTAGTTCCCACCTCAGCACAACATCAGCCACTGCCTTTTTCATCTGAGACAGCAGGAACATACATTAGTGACCCACCATCTTTCACAAGGAAAAGTGCCATGTAGTTTTAGAACAAAAAAGAACCAGAAAACAAACCAAAAAACCCCAAAATTTTTAGTTGTGAACTCTGTTCTCAGCTGCTTTCATCTCTTGATGCTTAGCTTCTTCACCCTACACATGGAAAAAATAAAGTCTCGGGAAATTCTTCCAGTGCAGAAATCTGGGTCGTTTAACCTTTTGGGGTTTTGCAGCACTACTTAACTGCATCTGAGCCAAAAGTTAATCCTTATGAAGTCTTTTAAAACCTTCTAGAGTCTATACTTCATGGCAAAAGCATCCTGCACATACTAGTACTTAAACTCCAAGTTTTTCTTTTCCGGAGATTTTATAGATTTAAAATGAAATTAAGTTTTGTTCAAAGTATTCTTAAATCACTTTCAAGACACAATCCATTAGAACAAAAAATTTCAGCCTACATAGTATAAAGGCTGGCTTCGGCACAAGAGTTTGTGATTAAATTTTGGTCGACTAACTCAACATTCATACACAACATATTGTGTAGAATAGACAGCAAGTATTCAATAAGACACTGACACTGCACATAAATTTAAGATTATCCATCAGTTGCAGTTCCTTACTGAACTGCTCTCCCATATGTGATTCTTTTAAGGTCATAAATATTTCAGAGAGATTGAAAAAAGACTTTAAAGAACCCTCCCATCCCCCAAACAAAGCATGAGGTGGAGAACATGGAAAAGGTGCAGAAATAATCCTGACCTGACATTTTGTCCACAGGTCATTCTCACTTTTAAAAAATTCATTTAATAAACTTTGAAAAGTTTTGTATTTTATATTTATCTACATAAAAGCATTAGGACTAATATGGTTATTATTGCACAACTAAGCAATGAATCAATATAAATAGCATTTGAACTACTGCTTTTATAACCCAAGGCTTACATTTTTCTATCTCCCTCCCAAAAGGCCATGCATTCTTTACTTGCTCATCTGCAGGAATTTTCAGGTGTTAAATTAGCCATGGTAAGCTTTACCTTTTGTTCCCCGAATGCTATCAAAACATATTGAGAATTACAATAGAAACATATTGAGAATTACAGAGAAAAAGTTAATTAAAAGTTTGAATAGAAGCTCCAGAAAGTTCAAACAAAAGATTTTTCCCTAGTTCATACCAAGATCTGTCTGCATGCATAATTGCACATAAATCAGGCTGTAACTTTCCATGCTTTTCTTCAATAAAGAAAAAAAATAAACCTTTCCCCTTCAATTTAACTAAATGTTTATAAATATCCAGGCCTCCCATTGCAGTCAATACCTTGTGGATGTGATGTTAAAGTGATAAGACAAGCACAAAAAGACCAAAAAGTTCCAATGATTTGTATTGTTGGGGCAGCTTGCCAGGTTCCCTATCTAAATCTATCCTATAAATAGAAGTATTCTAATGTAAAAAAGTTTCCCATGTATCCCCTCTAGTTTAAAGACCAGTTCTTTCAATGTCAGCTTTCCACAAATATAAATGATTGAGTCTAGCTCATAAATGTCAACTGAAAGTAAATTTTAAGATTGCTGCTTCCAATATTCATACCAAAATAGCAAGTTTAAGTTAATGGCCACTGTCTAGCTTACAGAAAGAACCTCCATGCTCCAAATTTCTCACTTGGCACATAAGTACTTAAATTAACTAGGCAAGGATTGAATTACACTCTTTGTGGAAAGGATGATGGGCATAGATATGTTGGCTTTTGTTTTTTTGGGTTTTTTTAAATTTACGTAATTTGACAGCAAGTGAAAGTTAAAACTATCTCTATGTCTCAAAACCTATCCTAGCACAGTTTTCTTCTCAAACAAGCTGTTAGTGACCATGGCAGAAATGCTGTTAAAGGGAATTTAAGCAGACAGGAGAGCCAAGGCAAAGACATTAGGACATTTGCCAGCATAATAAACGAGGGTCTTCTGTGTCAGTAGATGTGGGAACCTGATAGCTCACCATCCCACTCACTACTTAGCCTTAACCACCAGAGGATATGGGGCAGAAGCATTTCTTAATAAAACATTTCTGGCCTTGAAAAAAGGCTAAGTTGCTACTGCCATCAGTTTTCTATCACAGTCTCCTTGAAGCAGATTTGATTAAGCATCATGAATGCTCATAATTCCAGTTTTTGTGACTAGTTGGAGTAGTTCAGACAATGCTTTGTGCACTGGTTGTAGATTTAGTGCAGGCTCTGGCACAGCACCACCTCCAATCTGAAGCTGGCATGACAGAAAAGGAATAAGTTTTATAGTAGTGGCCATAATGGTGTTGAGAGGTAACACTGGGGAAGAGTAGTAACAGCTTTATTTAGTCATCCACCAAAATGGACCAAAAAACCCCAATCCAAATCAAAACAATAACAAACAAAAAAAAAAATCCCCCCACAATAAGTGTTCTTTTTGATAATTTAGATACTTAAGATACTTAGATATTTAAGATTTTAAGAGTCAAAGTAGGCCAAATGGCCTTTGCCAAACGTTGCATATTTCATTCGGTTTTTTAAACTAGAAAAATCATGCATAGAAGCTCTGATCATCACATTATCCTGACCTAGAAAAAGTAAAAATTTTTATTTAATAGATGTCACCATCCATTAGGTTCTGCCTTTTTCCTCCAAATTTGCACTTATGTCTTTCCAGATTTGCTAAACTTCTATTCCAAGCATACCTGATGAAAACCTGCCACACCAAAGTATAAACCCCAGCAACACATTTCCACAGCAATAACAATTACTCCATTCCTGCAGCAGCCATCAAAATCCATCCACCCTACCCAAACACTTTCTAAGATGTTCTTCTAAAATGTGCTGTGCTTCATTTCTTTGCCCTCTGGGTGAGACTAGGCAGCCACCATGTAGTCAGGTAACTCCTGGACATGGCTGTGAAAGAGAAGAACACAACATCTCACAAAAACTCTGCCTCTGGTCTCCATCTTCCTGAAAGACCTACAGAAGTAAAATCAAGGAAATAAGATTACTAACTCTAGTAGGTGCTATGTGCTCAATATTAAAAGAAACTAAGAATTTAGAGCAACTATTTTGCAGCCCATTAGAATTTAACCTATTTCCACCCCAATGGAACTTCTCCACTTGGGGACACAAGTGAGCATGTCCCCTAAGAATATGAGATCACAAACTTTTCAAGAAACATGTACAATGGAAAAGTATATTAAAAAACTTTAAAAAAAAAATAAAAAGATCCCTGCACTTGTTTTTTTTCTGTAGTCTGTAGGTGATACATAAAGGTCTTCTCTCCATAAGGAAGAGAGCTGTTCAAAAGCTGAATGTAAAGGAAACTGCACAGCTCCACTCTACAGAAAAAAAATTTAAAAAGGAGGATACTGAGCCATGTGAAAGTTGTGGGGGAAGGAAAAAAAAAATTGCACTCTGTTTCTGACCATTTTATGAGAAAGAAAATATTCCTTCATTAAGTTTTTACTTTCTAATTGCACGCTCAGAACAAGATCTAGAAATAGCCAGCAGTTGGATATGGTTTTCCTCTCTCTCATTATAAGGCTAGTCCTGCAGCTCTTTGTTCTGGAAGTTGAGAATGTGATGCAGAGGATGAGTTCTGTTTACTTTTCAGCTTTACTTTCCTTATGGGATTCTTGCTACCTCCCAGACAAAAAAGCTTCATTTACTGCTCTGCTCTGAAGCACAGGAACAGAAACCTCAGTGGGCTGAAGGATGTGGAGCAATACCTGCACCACAGATTCAATCAGCTCCGACAGGTCCACAGATCAGCTGAGGTGACAGACACCACCCATACAAAGACATCTTGCCAAGCCCACAAAGTATTTCAGTCAGTATTTCACTCTAATATTAGTTCGATTATTGAGATACATAGAAAGTTTGTTTAATTTATGAATACTTCCCTGTAGTATCCTTTTAGTTGCTCTTAAGTCTTAATCTGAAGGGCTTTTAGTATCTGGCAGTTGAAGCAACACTCACACAAATGATTTCAAATACTTTTGAGAAGCATCAATAGCTGTTATATTTGCTAATATGCATGGAAGCATTTAAGAAAATGCAGATACTACTCCAAAAAGTACAGACCTATCAGTAAAACCATTAAGCTCTGCATTTTTACCTTCCTTTAGCTGCATTAGAAGTGACTGCTTGAGGTTGGCTGAAGCTCCTGCTAATGGATTTTGAATGCAGTGCACTTTCTCCACCTCCTGTTTTAGAAGCCTCTCATCCTATTTCCATGTACATCTTGTGCCTCCAGTTGTCTGGGAGCTGCTCTCCTGTGTACCAATTAGCTCATAATCAGGTGGAGAGTTATCTTAACCTTGGCACAGCTCCCCTGACAAGCTGGACCTGAAGCATTACAGTTCAAGCACCACTTTCAAGTGCAGTCACACGTGTGGCAGAGAACAGGACACAGCTACCCCACATGCCTCACCTGATGGAGGGGCTTTTGTAGCAGCACTTCAGGGCATGTGGGCTATAGCTCCTAGAGCAGCAGGTGCTTGGCCCCAGCTGCTCCAGCTCTTTATTTCTGTGCCTCAAAGATGTGTACGGCTTAGCTCATGAGAGCAGCAGAGAGACTTTTTGCTGAAAGCAAATACATGAAAAACCAATAGGAGAGCCCATCTGTTCTCACTAGATGAGATAATCTGTGAGGAAGAACTTCATACCCTTCCTCAGCCTCTAGCTACTCCTCTGGCATCACACCACAGGCTCACCTGCAGTAAGGCTGCTGGGAGCCTTCCAAGAATCTCTGTGCATCAGGTTGTAGCAAAATCAGCCTTGGCCACCAAAGATATCCCACAGCAAGAAGAGGAGAGTCCTCACCAGTCAAGGCCTAGCTCCAAGAGTATTCAGGAAGAGAAGGTCCAGCAGCCAAGTTCAGAGAAAAGTCTAGCTTATAAGGCAATCTCCTGGCAATAAAGCATGTCTAATGCCAAGCAGGAAACCAGCCCACAGGCCAGCACTAGGATCAGGTCTAGTAATTGCCAAACTGGGCCTTAATGGTAGACAAAGTCAAGCCAGGTGGTCAATCCAGAGATTGAGGTCTACATCAGGAAAGTGCAGCACTGAAGAAGAACATTCCTTCCACAAAGCTCAATCAGGGGCCAGGAGCCCTGGTTTAAGTATAAGGTGTGGCTGGAGGCCTCAGGTGAGGCTCTTTAGGGTCACTAAGGCTCATCAGTGCCCCCAGGGCCTTAGCAACCTGGACCTGCTGCCATTCCTTCCTCAGGGTGCGCTAAAAGAGAATGTGCAATTGAAAAATGTGGTTTCCTGTTCACTCTGTGAGCTGGTTGTCTTCTTCCTCAGCTATCCCCAGGCCCAGAAAGACCTGTACCACTAACAACGTGTGCATGAGAGACAAGAGAAAGCAGCCAGTTCTTTTCTTTATATTCCAATGTATTCTTTTGGAGACTTTATTATTCCATTCCCCTTCCCAGAGACTTTAGCAAACTGATTTCATAAATACAACTCCCAGCAATGTGCATACCATACTGAATGGTTTGTGTGCACCAGACACCACAGTGGTTTTTTTCCCCATTAATTTCATCCTTCAAGGAGTTTAGCTATTGACTTTCCGTTCAGATCTGAGTAGAAATCCAAGACAGGAAACTTGCCCTGGTCTTACAAAATACAAACAGAGCCAGCTGTGCATCCTCTTGTCTTACTACTTATTCCATTGAACGTACCAAGCATTACATTAGCTTAATCAATTCTTTGTGCCAGGCCCTTATACCAAGCAGCTCTGGTGCTTGACCCTTCTCAGGAGCTCCAGCCCCTGGGTGCTGCTCCCTGAGACACACTACTTTTCTACCTTTGAGAGGCAGGGAGGAAGGAAGAGACACAGAAGGTAACAACTGGATATCAAAGCTGAAGGAGGGATTGTTATGTAGAAACTTGGCAACCTGTTTGATATTTGTTCTGAATTATTGCAGAATTTTTTCAGTCTACATTAAAATTTTATAAACAACAAGGATAATAAATCAACTACAGAAAATAGAAAACTTGTGTTTACTCTTGAAAGAATTGCTGTACCTTGAGGTAACTTTTTTTCCCAGCAGATGCTAAAATATTTTACTTCAAGCTTGACAAAGAAAATACTGTCACTTCCATGGGCAAAACAGATGTAGAGGAAACAAGTAAAAAGCAATACAAATGTTTCCAATATAAATACTACTGAAGAATTTCTGGAGCAGGATGCATATGAATTAAGCAAATAAATGCTTGGCAATTATGCTTTCCTTCAGTAATTTGTATGTGGTTGGTTTTTTGGGTTTGTTTTTTTTTATTTTTTTTGGTGGGTAGTTGTTCTTTAGTTGAATTAATCCCTTTAGGATTTTTTAACCTAGACTCATTAGTATTGGTATTGAAAGGGTTTGGCTGGATATATTCACAGTAATTATTACTTTCAAGGAAAATGAAAACAATTGTTCAGTCATCAGTGTAATGGTAAATCTACTCTCTGTTTGCAGCTTGCATGCATAAGCCTCAAAATGTAAGAATTTGGTTTCATTGAGCTGAAAGTAATATATTCTTAAATTTTATCTCTCAGATGTATGTGATATTTCACAATAAATCTCATGTTTTTATCTCATAGAAAGGAGCTATGCTAATGAAACCTATGCTATTGCAAATACAACCTTTGCAGAGAAACCTCTGTGTTATTATATCATTTAAAGTTGATAAAGTAATGGTAAATCCTTTACCAGGATTTTGAGTCCATCCTAACACAGGTAAAGCTTTCAGTTCCTTGCTTGCTCTGTGCCAGACTGCTCCATCATTTGTAGAAAGGAATTACATGTTGTGTACACATACATGGAAAATCAGGTAGTGGCAAATATCTCACCCTGTCTTTTAGTGGTCCCACTTTTTCTAGCCCATTGTCAATGTGGGTTTTGATATTCATTTTATTTTTTCCCTCTGCAGGTTCCTCAGGTAATTTTGAGGAAATCAGCAATTAGTGTAGTGAGGCAGAGGCTAATTGCGCTGATTAGTTGCTGGATGGCCAAGAAGGAAGGTTAAGAGACCAAGGCAAATTAAAAAAGGAAAGGATAGAAAGAAACAGGCTTCTCAGCAGATAAAAGAGAGGAAATATATATGCATGCATTGTACCTGATATTGAAGCCAGATGCTTAGTTTCAAGTTTGGATTTTGGGTAGCAGGTTTGGGTTATTTTGTGGGCTTTTGCCTGCAGGCAACATGCCACCTCCCCACTATCTAAGGAGGTAAAAATTCTATGCTTATCATGCATGCAGCAGTGAAGCTGACCATCTAGGAGCTGCCTCTTCTTGCAGTGTGAAAAATCAATCCTGTTCGATTGTCAGGGAAAAGGCTACAAGATTGTGAGGAGACTGCTTCAATACAGCTCTCAGTTCCCCTCCTGTGTCATAAGGCTTCTCTAATCAACACATGGACAATCTTGGCCTGCACTTGGCAAAAAGCAATTAAATATCTTCGTGAGTTATAGGAATTTATTAATTCACTGCTCCCTCTCTACATGCCAGAGTACCTCAGTGAAAAAAACAACAGCTAGAAGAAAAATTGTGGTAATAGTTATCGGTTAACTCAGGCAAATGAGGCTAATTTGGGAAGGATGTTACTAGTCATAAATGTGAAATAGTTCAGAGAGAAGTTTTAAACAAACAGAAGGTGAAAATCTAGAGGAATTTGTGACTGATTTAAGGTTAAAGAGCTAATCTTGCAACTGCAGTTAGCAATCATGGTAACTGAGTTTATGATAAGAGACTAGATGGTGATTACAACTGGGACAAAACACCCAGAGAAACTTATTACTAGAATCTTGGGATTAACGTGTAGTTTAAAACAATAACAACAACCAGGATAAAGCAAAATGTGAATATCTCAAACCAGGCATTTTTTACTTCAGAATGATTCTGAGGAATAGTGGATGCTAAAGTCACTACAGAGAATGTAAAAATGACAGAAACAGAAAGGTGTCAATGACTCAAAGTAAGAATTCAGGAACTTGGCACAAAGAGCTCCACACAATATTTTCACAAAATAGTAAATCTCAAGTCCCATAAGCCTGGAAACATATAGATAAGTTCCCTGCAAATGCATTCAAGCAAGGAAGTGTCACAGTTCTCCTAAAACGATGAGGTCAAATCCCAAGACCACTGATATCCTATATTTAAGCAGAGATGCTGAGTGGAACTTTGTCCGCATGTGTAAAGTTTTATTATTGCATAAAGCTCAGATGAGCTGAAACAACCATAAACAATTTAATATCTCTGTCAAAATGGGCTTGGCAAACAGTCTACTTCTCTAAAATAGGAACACGATTTTTTCCATTTGCAATGTATAAGTTATAAAAGTCATGCTAACTTGAAAGAAAATTAATAGTTAGAGGCACAAACACTTCACCTTTGACAAAAATCTATCAAGCTGAGTTTAAACCTGCAGTACATACAAGTCAATGGCCATCTCTTTTCTTTCAGTTCAATTTTAAAAAGAGTATTAGCTGCCAAGTCATGTTCCAAAGCTGGAGGTACTTACAGAAAAAATATTACCAAATATTATCATCATATTCTGATCAAAAAAATCAAGCTTGAGTAATGGAGATACTAATCTTCCGAAAAGAGAGACATAGAACTGGGTGTTTTGCAAGGTCAACCAATTGAATCCTTCATGGCAGCAAGGCAATAACTGATGTCCTACAGCAAAGCAGACGCAGCTTGAAAAGGCAAAACCAATTGTCCTATACAATACTTCTCACTTCCAATTCAGCTCGTCTACAAGATTCTACAAATAAAGAGTTCCTTGCCAGCTTCTATTTTCATAAAACCCAGTATTGGGATTCATGCAATTTAATTTTTAGCATTCTAAAATAAGTACCTGGCCTGAGCTAGTTGCTTAGGTTCACTCTCCAGTAAGGGAAGTACTTTGAGAGGATTCATCATTTTTATGTCATTCTAGAATAGTTATCTAAGGTAGTAGCACTAATTGCTCTCTGGAGCCATTGATCTTCATTTTATCTCTATTGACTACAGACAGAGTTTAAACATTTACCTTTGATGAGATGCTTCATTTTTATGTGTCTCAAATTAGATAGGAAAACTCCCACTTGTTATGTCTGGGAAAGTAATCGCTGATCATGTGCCACAGTTTAATGGGCAGGAGTTTGAGCAGTTTTCAGTGCAGCATAAGTTGAAAGGTAACACTTGTCCCTTTTCCCCCTACAACTCCTCTTACCCTTAGCCACCTGGAAAATCACATCGAAATGCTGAAGCAATGTGTTAAACAGGAGCTTCAGATTGAGATTCTGACCTCTGTTTAGCACTAATGAATTGCAGGGCAGCACCAGAGGACACAGATCAGCATGCACCAGCTTGGATCAGCTTCTGTTCAACAGGCAGCTGAGCATGGGAGCTCTCGAGAAGGACGAGCCACAGAACCAAGAGATGAGTGGGGTCATAACTAGGCACGCCACAGATAGCAGCAGCTCTAACAGCTTGCTACTCCAGCTAGATCAAAAGGAATAGGGGAGCCTTGCAATAAATTGTGAAATAAAGTAAAATGGTGCCATATAAAATGGAGACATATAAAATGCAGTCAGTTTTCTTACAGGAGGGGACACCTGAAACTGGAAATTCAACTCCCAAGGTAGGACAGAACTAGAATAAATTGGCTTTCAGCCTCACAAATAGTGATACACTGACACAGGAGACATCTTTCCTCGAAGTTTCCATGCCCCTGTTACAGCCCTGGGACTTTGAGCACTTACCTGGATGACATTAATAATGAGGTGTGGTTTACATCCTGTGTTAAACTAAGAGAAACTGTTAATTGATGTGTTTTTAATTGTAGCTCTGGAAAGGAAAAAGAGAAAACAGGGAGCATTGCCTTTTGGAGGCTCTAGAATGAACCAGCTGCCAAGTCACAAACATTCATTGCTGACCAGGAGGTTTCAAGTGAAGCAGGGCCCTGTAGGCTCTTCAGCTCTGAGTAGTTCAAAAGTTTAATTTACATACAGCTGTGTTGGAAGCTCCCCAGTTGTGAACACCAGCAAAATTAAATTGGGTGAGCAGCTACTATCATAAGTTTTATCATCCCCTGACCAGTACTCTCCCTGATGACTTATATAAAAAAGTTACTTTATCCACAAGAGTTTCACAATGTTGAAGGACATTTTAAAAATAACTCACTCAGTAGTTAGACCTTTAGCCTCTAGCATTGCTTTATTAAATCACAAAACACGATATATTCAGATAACATTAAGGTTCTGACCTTGGATGCACAAAAAGTAAGGAAATTCAGAGGAAAGTTTGAACCTCTCTGTGTGTCTAACATCAGACTTTTGCCTACTGTTTGCATTGAGGGCTTGTGGCACCTACTGTAGCTATGAACGATCTCCTGGTGGTTTGGTGACCCTTTCAATTTGTAGGTACAATAGCTTAAGGACAGGACTTTAAACTGGACATGAATTACCTGGTGCTTTAAGGTTGAATTTAGATCTTTAGCCAAGCTTGGGGAGTGTTTTGAGTTCAAATGTTCCTGTGTTTTAAAGGTACCAAGACAAAGCAAAGAAAGACCCCTTATCGACAGCCTGCTGTGGTGGTTAATGCAAAAATATGAAGTCTTTACAACCAAACTATATGAAGGCTGAAAAAGTTTCTCCTTGCCTGAGAATCAGCAGGAGAAATTTCAGGACAGAAGAAGAGATTTTTTCTTTGTACCTTAAAAATAATTCCAAAACTGGGGATTAATGTGAAATTATGGTTTAATCAAGCACTCCGTTATTCTTTAATGAACTAAATGGAGAAACTCATAATTAGGTATGTTTTCCTTCCCAAAAGTTCCTTGGGGGGTGTTATGAAGGGGTTAATTCCCTAATTAAAAAAAAATTCCCCCCACATTAACAATTACTCTCCCTCAGGTGAAACTGTAGTAGCAAATGCTATCTCTGAATAAGCTGCTGCAGAGCATTCATAATTTCTTCTACAAAATTACAGATATGCAAACAGAAATTTAAAGCAATAAAAAAACCCTGAACACCTATTTCCCAAAATAAAAATAAATGCAGAGTAACACAGAATAGCAAACAAGTCCCTTAATAGCCAGGAAGCTCTGCTTGTGGAAGCCTGTTTCCCTTCAGATGTGTATTCCCACATTTTCCTTACCCTCTGATTGCCTCCACCACAAGCATCACTATTTCAGTCCATCAGCATGCCTCCATGCTGCTCCCAGCTCTTCCATCCCAACCCTTCCCATTCATCTCCCAAGGGAGAGAACATGGAGGGATGAGTGCACACGTCTCATGGGAGCCTCAGGGATCACTTTTTTGGCCAGGCAATCTGAGGGTCCCACACAACCCCCAGCTTGTGCAGCTTGAGGTCCTATTCTCTACCTATCTGATAAATTCAACAGAAATTAAGCTACAGGTGACATCTTGAGAGTAGGAGGACAGCTGACTGCTGTGCCCACAGACAGTAATCTGCTGATCTTTAAGTACAGGAATTTCACGTGTATAAGGCGCACCTTTTTGACTGAAGTTTCAAGCCTAACCTGGAAGTGCGCCTTATATATGGACGAATTCCGGAGTATTGCCAACCCGGAAGTGCGAGGCGGGAAGGCGGGGAGCCACTATAGAGCCACTGCCAGGCGGGGGGGAGTGGGCAGGGAGCTGCCACGGAGCCGCTGCCAGGCAGGTGGTGAGCCGGAGCCGCTGGAAAGCGGGAAGAGAGCCACTTTTGAGTGGGTGGGGAGCCACGGCAGCCGGCGCCAGGGGCGGGAGTGCCGGGGCCCGCAGCATGGGGAGGGCGCCTGGGGCTATGTTTAAAGGCTTCGCTGATGTGTGAAAACTGTTTTCAAATTGAGCACCTGACAGTAAATCCCACAATCGTGCGATTCTGTTACTAATTCATTACTTTGTTGCACATGGATCCTCACTTCAAAAAAAAGCGCGCCTTACATGCCAGTGGACCTTATATATGGAAAGGTTACAGGGACTTGCCAGCAACCGGAAGTGCACCTTATACTCCGATGTGCCTTATGAGTGTGAAGTTACTGTAATCTGCAGATATTTAAGAAGGTTTCTGAAAGAGGAAATCATCACCTCATATCAGCTCCATATTTACTCAGCTTCATGTTGCTTCCCTCCCAAGGCACCTTCACATCTGGGGCCCTGATATCCTGCCCAGCCCTGCTGCTACCCCACACTCCTGTGGGTAATAAACTTCATCCCCCAGATGAAGAAGTACCCCTCAGAGCAAGTCTGGGGAAACCTGCCTGGTACCACAGACCACACCAGTGAGGACACAGGGAAAAATCACCAAGTGATGGGTTGAACCCCTGGAAAGATGGTGCTTTAACATTTGTTCAGTTTGTAACCAGTGCTGTTCTTGTTAATTTCACATAAAATCTAGTTTATAATTGCATCGTTACTTAAAAATTCTGGTCAGGTGCCACTTTTTTATCACAGTGTAATATACTAATAGTCAAATAAAAATAGGAAAAAAACCCACAGAAAACATTAGGGATCATGCAAAAAGATAAGAGCAAACTTAATTTTGTTTTCAGCCTAAGAGGTTTGACACTTTCCTACTAACTACAACAGGGATTGCTAGGGTGGTATCTGTACATTTAATTCAGGCTGCTGCATGCAGGTGCTTCAGGCTTTCAATTTTATGCTGTGTATCATCTAAGGTCTGTCTATGTGTTTCTAATTGCTTTCTCCATGCAAAAGAGATGCCATAGATTACCAACAACAGACCTATTAATCATCGATCTAAGTGCAGCTAGGCTTACGCATACAATATTTATAAGTGTTTATATACCTCTGGCTAATGCGCACAATCAATGGATGCTAGACAAAGCATGCTGGAGAGTTATCAAATGTTCATATCTTTCCATGATATTTAGTCTGTAGTTGACCTTTATTCCAGATTATATTTGTGATAAAAGGGTCTTTTTTTAATATATAAAGGAAATTATTTTAAAAATGCTTACTTTCCTGGGGAGCTGAACAACTTGACTGACTGCATATTGCTTGTACACCTAGGGGACTGTTTCTTGCTGCCTGTGTGGTCTTTCAGATCATCATCAAGTACTTAATGAGCAAATATGATTTCTCTCTGGACTTTGTAGTTTCAAAAGGTGTAACTATGAAGTAGGCCTTATGTGAGCTATAAGGGGCATGGCGGGGGGGCGGGGGGGGGAATCCAATTACTATATGAGTTTAATTGTATCTCCTCACACCCTATGAGGCTAAGAAAGAGTCTAATCAGTTTGCAAATAAAGTCTATTCACATTTTACATATTTCTGGTTGCTGGAAAAAGCATATTTACATTCTAAAGGGTTCATTCATCAGCCTCTGGTCAAAAAACATCTAAGCATTCACTTCTTCCTTTCGCAGTCAAGCTCAAAAAAATGTAATTCAGTAATGAGAACTACAGAGTCCTCTTTCATTTCCACTGAGCCCTTATGTTAAAAAACAGAGCCAGTCAAATGATTTATTCCATTTATTTATTTATTTTTTTGCAAATAAATTATGTGATGATAGTCATCCCTTTTTTCCCCTCCTTCTTTGTAAATCATTTGTGAACCAATCCAAATACTGTGACTGTATATCTTATTAGCAGGCATTTCCACAAACTTATTCCAGTCTTTGAAGCATTTGCTACCTCTTTGCTTCGAATTTGTGTCATTTGGTCTTCTTGGTGAGAGACCAGTCACAGAGTAAAAATGAGAAACGTGAAATTAATCCAGCAGTCATTTTGCTTGGAAGCAGAGCAATTCCCCACCCATTCCTATAAAGAAAAACCTGTGTGGAAGGTCATAAATATTTGAGGGAAAAACAAAGTGCAAGCAGCTTGGAATTCTGAATTAAATACCGCACACTTGACCTCACTCTCTTATTTTTTCCTTCTTGAATTGTTCTTCTTGCCATCATTTTTAAGCAGAAGTATCAAGGCCATTACCCCCCTGACCCTGTCTGTACTCCTGAGGCACAGGGCTCTGCATCTGGCACAGCCACAGCAGTGCTCTGTGGAATGTTCAGTCCTCACTTCCCTGTTTATCTGCAGCTCCTCGCCAAAAATATTAACAAACCCCAAGATGCATCTGTGAAGGTGGCAATGGGCAGCTGTGGACATCTCATGAAGAAAAGGAAAGGAATATTTCAGCAGGTTACCAAGCCACAGCTGATATCCCTGAAACACTTTACAATATGTTAAGTTTCTGTGTTGATTACAACAATTGCATTTGCAACTCAGTTCAAACAAAATTCTGCTGGCTTCCTGCTGCCAGAAGCTTTGGAATTTGTTCTTTCTTTCTTCCTCTGGTCCACCTCAGAAAAAATTGGTACAGACTTGACTGAGTTGATCCTCTCTGGCTTCTACCATCCAGTGACAACAAAATTGTAATTATATTAAAAGAGGCTGATGTTCAGCAGCAAGCTGTGCTTCAGTTGTGCGTTTCCTTTTGATGCCAGGGTAACCTGTGGCGGTGGCAGGTAAAATGATTTTTCAAGCATAAGCAGAAAAGCCCCTGAGGAAGAAATATGCTATATAATCATGAGAGGAAATGCAGCACTTTTTATTGAGGACATCATACCTTTACTCAGTGCAGACACAAATACCCCTCTCAAAAGAAATGTAACCAATGTTTTCAAGCATTCTGCTCCCTTGCATCCAAATCTTAAGCTATTTACAAGAATTCAGAGCCTTAGTATTGAAGAAGTGATGCCTGGAAAACAGCGATAGGTTTCTCCACATGTCTGTGTATTTGTGTGCTGTAGGGAAGTCTACATCTAAGCCCAGGCTCATCCCTCCAACAGCCCCAAAAGTATCAGCAAGTTGTTTAGGCTGGAGTGCCATAGCCTCCACAAGTTAAATAGCTAAGAAAGATGCTCTGTGTGCACAAAAAAGCAGCAGACAGCTGTGATTTTAAGCTCCTACTTTAAGCACAATATTCAGTACACACTTGGCATTATGCATTGAAATTAACAGTGCTGCTCATTTGCTTAAAGTGACTCCTGAAGGACCCAGCACTGTCCCCAGGGGAGTCATCCCACCACCGCTGCCATCCCACCACTGCTTCTCCAGCTGCACTGCAAAGCTGGGACCCCCCGTGATGATTCCCCAAGGCAAATCTATTTTTGCAGGAAATGTACCCTCCAAGTGCTTCACACTGCGTGTCTCATACAACAGGATGGGTTTATGTACACCTTGTAGTGGCCTCCCAGGGCCTGAAGAGAGTCTACAAGAGAGCAGGAGATGGACATTTTACAAGGGCATGGAGTAACAGACAGGGGAGAATTACTTTAAATTGAAAGAGGTGAGATTAAGATTAGATTTTAAGAGGAAATTCTTTATTGTGAGGGTACTGAGGCCCTGGCACAGATTGCCCAGAGAAGCTGTGGATGCCCCATCCCTGGAAGTCCAAAGCTAGGCTGGATGTGGTTCTCAGCAACCTGGTCTAGTGGAAGGTCCTGCCCATGGCAGGGGGTTTGGAATTAGATGAGCTCTAATGTTCCTTCCAATCCAAACCATTCTATAATTCTATGATATTCAACAACTTCCCTTGTTCCATATCTGAACACATGTGACCTTTGTTTGGGGCTGCTGTGGAAAGTGCTTACATTTCAAAAGGAGTATTTCATCACAGCCTTGTTTTCTGTCAGTATTAAAGCTCCCAACAGGTTGACTAGACACTGACTGGCAGCTGAGAGCTGTAATTTATTGCACAGAGCCGTGGCTACTCCTGGAGTGTAAACCTTGAACTTGACATCACCAAGCACAACACATCCAGGAACCTGCTCGTGTTGAACTGAAACTTGGCCTGCACACACATGGATCACAGTTTTATCCTCTCCTGTTTTTAAGTTATGTGTATTAAAATAGCCAGGACCATGCCACAGTAGGTGACATTTTATATCATGACAACTATTTTAAGACTGCTCCCATTTTGCAGATCCCAAAATGAAACATCACGTGCCCTGCTTTTTTTAATGCACATTGAACGCCATCAGATTCAGTTCATGCTTTGGAGGAAGGGGAAATTACTACCTAAAACCCCTCAAAAATTAACCAAAACCCTACACTTCTCCAACTCAGTATTGAGAATGTCTAAATATTTTCTAGTGGGCATCAAAATATTAAATTATATTTTATGGAAGGCTCTCTTACGAACATGTGTTCAGCTGTTTTTGCTGAAGAGAGTGTTGCCTAAACCAAGAAATAAATCTTCCAGGACCTTCCAGAAAGGCATGAGTCTTGTTCCCATGTCCTGTAAATGCAGTTCTTGTAAAGTAGTTTTTTGGTGTTTTTTTCATTTTCAGTGTCTTCCTCTATGTGCACCAGCAAAATCTGTACATACACAGCTTAAGCTTAACAAGAGCCTTTTCCATAAAGATATTGTTTTCTTTGGTATGTATACATTTGTTCAGCTTTGTTGCCAGGCTCCTATCCATTCTACTGGTATACAATTATGCTCAGAACATTATTTTTGGAATATTTTAGAAGTACAATTTAGTACAAACTTGTTATCTTTTTCCCCACATGCTTGCTATTTACAATTTCAGCAGATCATTTCAATGCTTGCTTCAGATTCCAACTCTAGAATTAGAAAGAATATTAATCACTAAACTATTTTTGTTTTAACATGATCTAATGTATTTTACAAAAGAAAAATGGAATTTTATAGTGCTCCTTGAGCAATTAGATCCATTAGGTATGTGGCTTCCTTAAAGGCAATAGCTAACCTAATAGGGTGGCCATATACAATATTTTATTCAGATGACATTTTCGGTTTTAGCATTTAGAAAAAGAAGCCATTGCTTAGCGAATCTTTTAAAATGATCCAAACAGACTATTTATCATCTTCAGAAGTCTCTAATGTTTCACTTACACTTAAAAAAGGTAACTGCTTTCTGGCCACTGAGCAATTTTTAACACACCTTTCAATAATACTTTCTCAAAAGCTATTATTTGCCCTTGTTCATACAGAAAGATTGTCATCAGTGTATCAGCAAACATTGGAATGTGAACATACTCTGAGATAATGACACAGAGAGACAGATGTGCCTGAAATTGTGTTGAGGTACAGGTTCAGGAAAACTGCCTGTCTTTGTGCCTAGTGTCCATGAATTTTATGAGAGCTATGGATAGGTGAAATCCAAAACAGAAACCAGGTTCTCTTAATTCATTCTGTGTGTTCTGAGGCAGTCACCAAGCTACCAGTGATGTGCTTTTTCAATTAATTTTGAAGGCAAGTAGGATGGATACTTGCCCCAAGTTTCCCAGGTGCACTGTAGAGTCCTTATTAAATCAGAGGTGTGGCCTCATAATATTAAACCTGCTGAAAAGAGCTTGTACTCAAGAGTCACTACCTGTGCTGGAGGGCCTGCATGGGACAGAGTTTCTGCCTAATGTGCAAAGAAGACCCAAAACAGAAAAGGAGGGAGAAGATCCTGTCTTTTGTGTGTTAGAGAATGCATCTTGGTTACCTACAGCTAAAAATCAGAACTCACAATTTCTAGAAGATGCTTAAGTCTTTTCAGATTTTGAGAATATTCAAGAAAAAACTACCATGCAAAACAAAGTATAAATGCATAAAGAATTATTTAGCATGAAGTGGTACATTTCCAGCTACATTTGAGGCATTTGCTTCAGCTGATATAAAGAATTACCCCCTTGATGATACTCAGAGATATTTCTGTTTAATTCAGTGGTGCTACTTTAGCTGATACTCACCAAATACATGTCTTCAAAGATAAACTTTCAAAAGCCTTTCAATTGCAAGCTTTTTCCTAAAACCCTAAAATTGTTCAACTGCTTGGAAGTAAAATGAGTTTGGAAATAAAAACAGTAGTCAAACTGTGCTGAGGCATATGACTGAACATACTGAGCTCTCCAAAGCCAGCTTCCTGTTTCCTCTACCCCGCAGCCTTGTGGCCAGAATAGTTTCTTCTAAAATGCCAGAAGAAAGTGCAACAAGTAGCTGAGACTTTCCTAAGAGACTTACCATTGCCTCAGAGGCAGTTCCTACACCCTTACTTCTGCCATAACAGGATGGCAGCCTGTAACACTGAGGTGTCAGCTTGTATAGTGGCACCACATAATACTTTAGAAAATTTGACTTTGCAGCTTCCGTTCTTGCAGTGTCATAAACACTGAGAGTCAAGCTCAGGATCTTCAGCACCAAAAAGCATATATTTCCACCTTGAAAGTTCAAAATACTCTTCTTTGAGCTGTAGCTGGCAATAGATTCTTCCTGTCAGTGAATCAGCTGCTGGAGGAAGATGTCACTTTATGTACAAGATACTGCATTTACATTTTGACCCATTTGAAAAGATGGCTGAGGGGGAGTGACAAGTCAGTCAGAAATCCTAGTATTTTGGCAAAGTTCATTCCAGATTCCTAGAAGAAGAAAAATAATAGTCTAGATTCAAATATAGTAGCTTTTTCTTCTGTTTTATTTATGAAAATAATGTAATTAGCAATTCTTTGCCTTTGCTCCAAACCCATTTCTACTGAAATTTTCTGGCTGTGCTGCACAGTGCAAAGACTATGCACACCCTTTAGAGAAAAAGAGTGCCCAGGCTACTGGGCTTTCTGCTCAAAGTAGACCTGGTGATAGATTCTAGTTCCGCTCAGAAAAGGGGCTTTGAAGTTAAATAATATTTCTCTTTCCTGCGTTTGAGTTCATAGGGGGAAGTCTCTGTACTGCAAACTGGATGCCCTTCAGATGAGGCCAAGCCAACAGATGCCCCCAGGGCACACCTGGCATAGTCTACCTGTGTGGCACCCTAGACCTAATCTGATGTTAGAGCTACTACAGGCAGTGCAGACCTTGGGTACCCAGCCCTGACTCTACAGATCCTGTTGCACTGTTCTGCCCTCTCAGGCATGTGTCCCTTTATCCATGCTTTGAATATAGAGCGAAATTTGATCAACTGATTCTATGCATTAAACTGTAAATGGAAACTAATAAAATCCTGGAAAGCCACCTTCAAGTCCTGAGGGTTCAAGTGAGGCTTTGTATCACAGATGTGACTGACCTGTCCCTGATGGAGAGAATGCCACATCAGGGATCCCTACAGCTTCAGCAGGAAAGAGCTACCCACTATGTCCATCTTCCTTCCTTTCCTCTGACCCAGTGCTAACCTGCAAATTACCTCTTTTTTATGTCATCATATGGATATTATGAATTAGAATTTAATATTCCAAAGGCACATGAAAGGTGGAACACTGAGAAAATTTGAAAAGGTTGCAAAAGTGCTATAATAAAAACACTACACCACCTGTACACTACACCACTACACCTCTTTGTACAAGATTTTAGACCTCTGGGAGACTAACACTTATTGCTTCTCTTTCTGGGGTGCACAAAACTGTATTTATATTCTAGTCTGCCTCACTACTAACTACAAAATCTTCTTGCCCCAGAATAAAAGAAAAAGAGAAAAAATTCCTAGAATAACATAACCTTTTTAAAGATCTTCCACAGTCCCCTTCCTCAAAGACATTCTAACTGGAAACCATGGGAACACAGATCCCTACTGCAAGTCTATATTATTCAGCAATATTCATAGGAATCTACTAATTTCTCAGGGGGGCATAAAGGAAACTGGGAAGTCTATTTCCCAGTAGAAAATGGAGCAAGTATCTCTCACTGGCAGACTTACACACACAATTTTTTGCAGCCTAATTCAATGCAGATATAGAAGTCAATTGGAACAACCGTGCAATTTAGAATGCAGCTTTCAATCCAGGCTGTTGCATAGGCCATACATAGAATTGGAAACTCATATGCCTTCAGTTTCAAAGATAAATCATAAGTTATATACACACAAATCTTTATTTCATCACATCTTCCTAAGGCAGATAAACTAAATTCTGTATCAATAACCATGTTGTAGCCTTTCATTGTTTTAACACAGCACTGAAGTAATGGTGCCAAATACTGCAGTTTACAGCATAGTGCATCTGGGCAGTTTGGAGCAGTTATTGTAAAATTGTCATCTAATTTATATAAAATTTTTGATCTTGAATTACAAGGAATTCTGCTTAACTTGTAGTAGAGATGTCATCAGGGATATTTTTTAATTACAAAGGGGTGAAAAAAGTGTCTTCCTAAGTATTTATTTTAAAGAGAAATATTGCATGCAACACAAAAATGCTCTTACGAGTATGATTACCTGAATCCTAAGTACTTGGTACTTTCCAGGCTGTGTTAGTCAGGACACTGAATACAGGTCAGAGAGGAAGCCAGTTCTATGTGACCATCACTTGCAAGACAGGGCCATTTTGTTGCACATTTTTTGATAGCAAAGGCAGGACTCAGTCATCAGCTGAGCAGAAATCACTCCTCAATTCTCTGCTAGTTTTCCATACTCTGAGGCTCATGATTTGATTTTAAACAGTCAAATATTCACCACTATTGTCTTCCGGGGGGGGGTGTGCTGTCTTTTACCTCCAGTCTCTCAGCACATTAGGCTGGCAATAAAGCCCGGAGGGGGCTCAGTGGCTGCTGCAAGCTCCATCTAGGCAGGAGCACACAGCTCAGCAGGACGTTCCACTGAAAGCCACCATCCTCCTGGAAAAGCAGATGTTGACTTGTACCATGTGGGAGTGGTATAATGTCCCTCACGGTCGTGCTCAATTTAGTACATTTGCATCCCTCTGCTTCTTACCACTGTGAATGTGTTAGCTGGTATTTAATGGCTTGTGTTATTTAAATTGGATCCAAACCTTGTTCACCTAGGTCTGTTACAATTTTTGTTCTGTTTCCTCACTTATTCAGAGGTGTTGTTCTCCCTCCTTGTTTAGTTGAGTTTGGTTTTCTTTTTCCTTAAAGGCTCCGTCTTCTACAAAGTCCACATACTCGTGAACTTCTCTTTTTCTCGATAAGCTCAGGATTGCAATTGTGGTCCCTCACCCTACAGTCTTGCCATCCAATTGCATCAGCATGCCCAATCTCTCTGTTTCCCCACAGCAGACCTTTGTTCAGGAGCAATGCTTCTGTGTGCAAAGTTGCAATCTCTGGAGGATCCTTTTGTGAGAGGCATTGCATCATCCTTCTGCCTTCATATGCACAGGTATTTTTAAAGGACAAACTAGAAAAGGCCAGTTGTGAGGTCAGACAAAAATTAGAAACAAAATACCTTGTTTACTTGAAAAGGGCTTGAATGGTACAGCTATATGTTTTCTTACTTGGCCACATAATGGTAGGTTCCCTACTCAGTTAAAAGGAAACTGAAAGAAATGGAAAACAGTCTATGATTTCTCTATATAGGCAAATATTCTACACTACCCAAAACACAGCAAGCTAATGAAATTTATAAGATGAGGGACTGACTAAGAGGGAGGGCTTATAAGAAGCTAATGAGGATTTCAATAAAATAAATAACTGCCTCTCTACACACCTCCAACCAAAGTTACTCAAAAATATCAAATTTGAAAAACCATAATTCTATCCTTCCTTGTATGTGCACACATATGTACACATATTTTTACTTTTATTTTTCTCTTTAGTCAGAGAGATAGCCCATGCAGACTGAAAAGCTGGCAAAGGAGCATCTCTGCCAGCCAGAATCAAATGCACAGTCTTAGCTAAGGTTAGGACAGACCTTTTGGTAAAACACTGGCAACACACAGCAGTTCCCACTGGAATAGGAATGAGTCCTATGGAAAACAGCTGTGGACCCTTTTGAGAGACAGCCTTTTCCCATTCAAGAATCCACTTACAGCAACAAATCCCGTCAGGGGACCCTGCAAAAAATAAAAAATAAAAAAAATAAATAAAAAAAAAAGCCCTGCTGAGTCAGAACTTCTAGCCCAGTATTCTGCATTAGCAGAGGGAGAAGCAGTTACTTAACTATTTATCCTCCTAATGCTCCTGCAGGTTCCACAGCTCCTGGGCTGAATCCTTTATGGTGTACATCCCTGATTATTCAATTACCTGCATTTTATGGACCTAAATAAATGTCCATTAATTTGTTCATTCCTCATCTGACCCCACTGATACAATCTACCTCCATAGCCTCCTGTTTCTAAACATTCAGGTATTAACTCTATGATGTAAAAAGTAGTTGTGTCTGTTTCAAACCAATTTCTGCTAGCTTTAATGCATATTTCTTGTACTAGTCTTGCACTAGAAAAAGTCTGCTCTAGGTTAGCAAATCAAGAGACCTAGACCACCCTAGGTCCTGGATGTGTGCTACTTTACCTGCCAGTCAATGATGTAATGAACTACCACCATATTCCCCTTAGCCTCCACTCCATCCTGATAAAATCACAGTCTTATTAGTATTTCATCATAAGGAAATTTCTTCACCCTCTGTTCGAATTAGCGCCCATATAAGTGCAAATGGCTTAAGGCTGTTGGAAAACCCTCAAAAGTGGTGAGTAAAAAACCACCCCCAGAATCCTCCAGTTCTAGTGTGCTCATCATAGCCAGAAAGTTCTCTGCTTCCCTTGTTATCATTGGTTCCTTTTTGCTGTAATAATTTTAATTTTACTAATTGCCCTTCTTTATTGGACCTCCTCCCTAAATCCTGCCCTAATTCCTCCCCCCTCCAAGTCCTGGCATGCCCTAACACCTACTTTTGTCCATTTATCCTCGTGGATGGAGCTAGCCTCCCTGTACCGTTTTTCCCAGTTAGTTTGGTACAAACCCTTTGCCTTGCTCCTTGTTATTTTCTAGTATTAAAGTTTTTTACTTCCCAACCAATCAGGTCAGATTTTCATTCTGCATAAAATCACTGAGTTCAGTGAAGCCTCCAGCCCAAACAGCCAGGCTAAGAAAGGATCAGAGGCTACAACCCTCCTAGTTGGTCGGTTGCCCTTTCCACTATCTTTTCTATATCCACTATGTCCTTTTAAAATTGTGAAGTTCTGAATCACACAAAGTACTTAAAAAGTGTATCAAAGTTTCAGAAAAGAGCAAAATAGTGTTTTCTGGTTTGCTCTTCGTACATTGATAGTGATACTTCACACTGTGCTGACTTTCTGGCTGATGTGATATCCAAGCAGTGATTTGAGAGGACTGTCAAGGACAACTCCAAGATCTCTTCCCTGAGTTGTAACTGCCATCTAAATGCTGAGTATAGCACAAGGACAATTTATTTAGAGGTTATTTCTCTCTAATTCTACACTTTTTTCATCTTTTGGATTTTGTGGACAACACTTTCTGAAGTTACTCACTATCAGCACAGTACTTGACTAAAGAGAAAACATTCTTAATATCATCTGCAGGTTTGAAGATGTCACTGCTCATGCTCATGTCAGTCAGCTGAGGTCTGACCAGCTAGATTTTCCTTTCCTATCCTTTCTGGAGATGCACTGGTGGTTGTATTACTCCCAAACATGTGGAATCTTTCCCATATTCTGGTTTAAATATTCTTCTGTGCTTTTAACTAATAGAGAGAGCAGCCCAGCAACCCCTTGTTGAAGAGCCTCCTCCACAGACACAGATTTAAGCTTACATTGGTTTAGCTTTTCCCTTCAGTGGGCAATCAGATAATTCCCCTTATGACACGTAATAACAAAGTGAGACCTGCCCTAGCTGAGGTACTAAATCACTTTCCAGGGACCAATTCCAGTTTTCTCTCCATCTTTCTTAGCCAACCTGCCATGAAAATTGTCTCACTTGCGGTCCTCTGTTCACTACATTGTTGTGTATGCAACCCTTAATTCCATGGCTTGTTTTTGCTTGGGCAAGAATTCCCAATAAAAATCAGCACTTGCTAAGACAACTGCATGAAGGGTTTGAACCAGAAGTGCACTACTGTAATCCAAAACTTCTTGTTCATCTAGCAATACTTTGCAGTAAATCTACCAAGTATGACGTGATGCCTGTATTTAGTTGGAGAAAAGGTGTATGGATAACCATAGTCCTTGAATTTTGACTTCAGTGGTGTAAAGCTTCAGAACAGCTTTTGAGGAAAAAGATAATTAAAGACATAGAGATCAAATGAAAATGGCATAAAATACAGCATGGGCTTAACAAAAGTAGATTGTACCAGATTAACCTCATACATTTCTTTGACAAGATAACCTACACTCTAGACAAAGGACATGATTGATCCCATCTGTCTTAACTTTAGCAAAGCCTATGATAACAAACTGAGAATTAATAGTAAAACAGGAAGAGATGGGGATTAGCAGAGAAATTGTGAGGATGAGAAGCTGTCTGAAGTCAGACGTAGAGTGTGCTTTTTGAAAGGGAAGGCTTATGGCTGAAAGGAAATTAGAAAATGAGGTTCCTCAAGAATCAGCTTTGACCTCAGTTTGTATAACTTCATAAAAGTCACTAACAATCAGGGAAGAAACATTCAGAGACACTAACAGAAAAATAACTCACAAATCAAAATTTTTTTCACTGAAGAGAAGAACTAGGCTACAGTACACAAAGAAGTGGATACCATTGAAGACTAGGTTAATAAAATGGAAAGAAATCTAAAAGTGCAAACTGAGAGATGACAATCTTTGGAACTAATAGCAAGAAATTCTCCTGTAGGTTTGTGCTGGTTTTGCATATATGACATTTGGTGAGGTGGGAAGAAGCCACCCATGGAAGTGATTTTTCTTAGAGTAGCTGTTCAGAGCTTCCTCTATGTCTGACAAAAACTGATTAGTGTTTGGTTTTGAGAACTGACAACCTATTAAACCACTGAGAACACTGAACATGCCTCTGTGAACACGCATTTAAAAACAAACAAACCCTGGGTAACTGTTTTTTTCCTTCTGGCCTCAGTACAGGCCTGGCCCCTCTGCATGGCCCACGGGCTGAGCCGGGCCCTGCCTCTGCTGCAGTGATGGCTTGGCTGGGCTCCTTACCCCCAGCCCAGCCAGCCCAGCCCGTGGTTCAGCTGGAATACTCGGCTGGAATGCTGCTGCTGCTGCTGAGGTTCACCAGAAACAGCAGGGGAGGGGGAGCCATCAACCCACAGCACGCTGCCACTGTGTTCTTGCCTGGCTACTAAGAGCCTAGCTTCCCCCAGCATGGCTGCTGAAGAATTCTCCATCATAAACAGCTCCAGCAGCAATCTGGCAGGGATCACATGACTATCTGCAGGTCTCGAGTGAGATATTAACTCACAGTTTAGACTTGCAGACCTTCCATCCTCTCTCAAGTGACAGAAAAGGACAGCAAGACATGCAGAGAAAAAACATGGAGACATCATGGTCAAACAAGAAGGAAGAGTCAGGTCCCAGATGGGAGGGGATGAGACGAAGCCCTAACTTGGACTAGAAATTCTCTTGTAAACTATGGAGAAGATATGATATATATGCATGTGTATATATATATATATATCAGACTCTTTTTTCCCCCCTAACTCATGGAATGCATTTGGGGGTATGAAGCCTTCTAACCACAGACATGAGCAGAGGCACCAGTGCTGAAGTAAGCAGATGCTAAAGTAGCCGTGCTCCCATAAGAAGTCTGAACAGAGAGAGAGAAGAATGATAAAGACACTTTGCCCCCGGGGAAGAAGAAGACCTCTGTTCCAAGAGAGAAAGGTGATCTCAGAGCTAGATGAAGAGAACCTTTGTTCTGAACTGCTTGCCCCATAAGTTGGCATGGCCCTCAAAAACAGTTGTGAGGAGCTGTAAGTCAAGAGAAGGGACTTTTGCACAGTGATCAAATATCCATTCTCCCAGGTGACTGACTCACTGTGACATTAAAGCCACGAGACAACTGTTTTCTTGTGGAGAAGTCTCCACAGACTGATGAGAGAGAGTCCTCTCCCTAAATGAACTGGAGAAACACTATTTTAGAAATGGTAAACTGACTGATTTTTTTCTGTGCATTGTCAGTGTGAGACAAAAGAGGGTGTAGGGGGAAGGAGAGGTGTCTGAAGGTTTTATGCTGGTTTTTTTTTCTTTTAGTTTCTGTTAATAAAGTTCTTCTTTATACCCTTTAAAGATTGAGCCTACTTTTTTTCCTAATCCTACCTCACAGCAGGAAATGAGTAAATAATTCCAGTGGGTGCACTGGCGATTTGGCCACTAAATCCACCACATAATTTGGTGCATTGGCCCAGGAAATCTCAAATTGTTGAATCAAAACCACTACATGAAACTGGTGTCTCTGCTCAGTTTTGAACTGAAACCGCCATAAGGTCGAATGGTCCTCTCTTGGAAATTGTTAAGAAGAAGCAGGTTTTCTTTCTGCTTGTTGATCTTTAGGAGGGCTGTGGGCCACTGATATGAGGAAAAGCAGTCATGAAAAAAACAAATTCAAGCACACATAAACAAGAACTGTTTCTGTAGAGGTGGAGAAGGATACTTGTTGTTAAGAGAAATAAAATTTAAATGGGAGAGGTTCAAGGAAGAAATACAGGGATAATCAAAGAACTGAAGAATTTATTTTTGTAAAAAGTCAAGAAAAAAGTTGAGACAGAGAGACAGTGATTGTTATGCACTAAATTATTTAGCCTAAAATCAGAGTTCACCCAAGAAAAATGAGTACAAGCTTTAAATTGGATTTCTTGAGCTTGAAATATATGGACTCAAAAATTAGTTTTTTGAAGGGAACAAGAGGGACAAAAAACCTGGTTTTAATATACAGTCTTACAGTAAAGGAAATGTAATACAGTGCTTGTGCTAGCCAGGGATAGCACTCAATTAACTCTGAAGTCTCTCTCCCAGTCCTGTCTGTTACCTTTACCAGAAGCAGTAATCCACCTTTGCCATTTAATCAGAGCAGTTAGAGGAAAAATTCCCATGGAGAAGAGGCTTCTTCTCTGGAAGTTTGCAGATTTTTTTAGCCAAAAACATCATTTTACCTGCCAATCTTGGCTTTCTCTTTGCAGTGGTCACCCCTTGCAGAAGCAGTGCAAAGGAGGGGCAGTAGTGGCCTTGCAGGTGTCTGTGACCTGTTACTGTCACCCACAGAAACCCTTGAACCTGCAAGGAAGGAAAGAGTCTCTGAGTGAAGCAGTGGGGGTGGACATGTACTTGACTCTGGTAAGAGGTTTCCTCCTGTTTTTACATTCACAGCATCTCTATGCAGCTGACAAAAGCAGGCTTGAAGTGCCAGCTAGGAACATGTCCCATGGTAGATTTAATCCAGTGTAATTCGCAGGAAGTGAGAAGCTGTGGCAGCATGGACTCCAGTGGGACAGCTGCAGTTCTGCCAAGGACTGGGGTATGTGTGCTCCAGTTTAATCAGCACCAGCAAAATATGCTTCCCACGCTGCCATTTTTTTATGTAGACATGTCCTCCAAAGCTAATAATCTTTACTATCCAGAGAATTCCACATCTAGAAATAGATTGCAGTTTAATTTGTATTTGATTCTGTATGAAAACAAGTGGGGAGGTGAGACCTAGCCTCTGTGGGGCTCTGTATCCTAATATAGACACATTTCATTACTTTGTCTAGTTTATTGGGGTCTTTCTCAGCCCACGGATGGTCTGCATTATTCAGGTACATAAAATCAATAGGAGCAATATATTAGCCAAATACTGTTTATAATACACTGAGATTGTTCAGTTGAGGCAGTGCTCAAGTGCTTCCCCAGCAAAGCATCACTGTAATTGTAAATGCAGAAAGAGTGAGGTTTTTGTTCCCACCTCTTCTTTAATCCTCTCTCAATTCTTTAATGACCCAACCAGTTATATAAACATAGAAAAGTGTTTCAGCAAATGTCCTTCAGGGAGATTTAACAGATTTGGAAAGTATTGTTCCACAGATGCCATCACTGTTGTTGGTGCAGGCAGCACTAAATCGGCTGTGATTTAAAATTTGACAAAAAAACATGTAAAAGAGAAGGGCCATAAATGAAAATGGTGAACCTTCCAGTATCAGCTTGGAATACAAGAACTAACAGAGCATTATTTCTTTTGCAGCATTAAACCATTTTGTAGGGGATGGTTTGTGGTTTGACAGAAATCAGTGTCATGCAGGACAACGCCATTCAATGACTTTCTGACCTCACATCATGGAGTTCCTCATATATTATAAAAAAATCCACTCTTCCCTAACCCACACATTTTACTTCAAAATAACTTTAGCAGATGCTTTCTGCAGGGAAAAGTTTGAACACAGGAAAGCAAGCAAGATAACAGACATCTGCTATCTGGTTTTTCAACAATGTGTGAGAGCCCAGGTTTCCCCCAGGTAGCCCCACTACCACCAAGAAGAGTTAGCCCCAATCCACAGAGCATTGCAGCTGCTTTGCACCACATTAGCAACACAAAGCATCACACAGAGTTTATCACCCAAGAAAGAAATATAGCCTGCAGTTTTCATAGGCAAAAAAATGAAGATCACAGTCAGAAACATTTCCTTTGGGTTATGGCACAAGTCTCACAAGAACAGCTTAAATTTATCAACCTGGAACTAGAATCCTGAAATTACTTTCACCTCAAAACCAAGCCCCGAGCACTAGCCTACAGTCACTCTGGATCAGTACAGAGTAATTTTGGTTTCTCTCTTGCAAGAAGACAGTCTGGCTGCCACTTGGAGGCAAATTATCCACCAGAGCCCTCTTTGTTAATTAATATAAATTTAGAGGCCAACTTGAATGCGTGGCTCTTTGCAAATCATGGGGTTTTTTTTCAGCTGCAAGCCTGAGTCTTTCTTCCTTTTCTATACCGTGGCAAATGGGAAACAGATTTTTGTTTCTTAATGCTAATATCCAAAAAACCCAAGGTTATAGACTCAGTTGTCAATGGCAACAGCAATATCATTGTTTAGCCTCTAATTAATAGTGTGGAGAGAGTACAACTATCAGTAAGCTTCTGTTTCCACAAATAGGAATTCTGCTTCCTTTGTGCAGAAATATTGCACATCACATAACCCTAATCTAACTGTCAGAATGGGGCTTACCTGTGAAGGTTGTAGCAGATGATTCCAAACTTTAAAGTTCAAGACTCTTCCTAAGGCTAGATAACAAAGAATTCCACACACTGAAACTATTTTCATTCCATCAAATTACAGTAATTTCACAATTATAAGCCACACCTGATTATAAGCCGCACCTCCCGGTAGCCGGGTAGACCACGGGATTTGTCAATATATAAGCCACACCTGAATATAAGCTGCACTTTTTTTTTTTTTTTGGTAAGTGAGGATGTGTAACAAAGTAACAAATTAGTAACAGAATCACTGCCAGCTTGGTTTGGTGTCAGGTGCTCACGTTGCAACAGTTTTCATAGACCAGCGAAGCCTTTAAAGGCAGCCCCAGGTGCCCTCCCCAGCCAGCTTTCACTTGTGAGTTGGCATTTCACTGGGATTTGTCCATAGATAAGCCACACCTGAATATGAGCCGCACTACTGGGGTAGGCTGGATTCTTCAATGAAAAAGGTGCAGCTTATAATCGTGAAATTACTGTAGTAGATTTCCAAATGGTAGATTTTTAGGCTTTTTTTCTGTTCCCTATTATATTCCCAGCCTGGCCAGGTAGTCGCACAGGGCTGTTTTGATAACAATGAAAGTTTGAGTTATGTCCTTGTTGTGAACTGCCTCTGGAGTAGCTTTTCTTCCCATTCATGAAAGAAAAACCCCTCCACTGTGCTACTTGCACTAGATAAGTCGACCAACTGAAATATCCTGCTGACAGCTATGTAGCTCCTTTTGTATTATATTTTTTGTGACTCTTACTGTATTATATTTTTCCTGTAGGTCTTGAGAAGCCTAAGCTCCCGTGCAAAAATCCAAGTTATCTGAGCTGATTCAATAGCAAATAACATCCTCACTTTTTGCACTTGGATGCAGATGACTACTTGCACTTAAATATCAAGCTTAACTGCATCTACATTTGTCCACCCTTTGCATAGCCTTCCTTTCCTATTTTCCTGACAGCAGAAGCAAAGGGTTTTAGGATCACAGGAAGGAATGCTCTAGCAAAAGAAAAAAAAGCAAAACAAAAAACCTGTACTGGTGTGTAACTTAAACTTCACTAAAGCTTCTGTACCCCACTTCCAGGAAGTTATATTTTGTTCTTGCAGCACATTTATGGCTATATGATGCAAAAAAAAAATACTACCCTTAGATATAAGGTACCAGTGAGTTAAAGAAAGGATGAAGATGTTTTTACAGGGAAACAAAGCCATTCACATCATATCTCTGCTTTCCTTCAGAGGAATAAAATGTTCAGGCTGTGACCATGCTGTGAGAGGTGAGACCTTCTGAAGGACATGTGATTGTAGCCAAAGGTTTCTCTGGCCAGCTCTGTGAGCAATGGAAAGGATTTCCCAAAATTTCAGTTTCCCTCTGCACAAGCAACCACAGTATGTGACTCTAAGACTTGAAACTCTGTCTTAAAAGCAGGAAAGATTTTGACTTGTGACTCTGTCTCAAAGGCCACTGCGTTGCTCTAATAGAAACTCTCCTATTTCCAGCCTATATTTATTCATAACCCTCTTACATCTGTTTCTTCTTGTGCCAGCATTGTGCTCTACCTTAAATTTCTCTTTTCCTCTGTAGAGTTTACCTCCATAATGCTTTTGCAGATAGCAATCATATCCCATTCTCAGACTTCTCTCCATCGAAATGACACTAAGCATTTATAGAGCATTTTTATGTCTGAAGTTCTGCACAGACATTATGAGTTTCTCCTAACCAAGAAGATGAGCAGATAAGCAATATGTGAGTTTTCATTTTTTCATTTTTGACTCTTAGTGCATGTTTGTGATGAGATCATTCAGGCAGAAAGCTGAACCTGTCACACTACAGAGGAGCATCACATACAGCTAGAAGGAGTCAGAATTCTCAAGCACCAAAAAGAATTCCAGAAAACAGCCTGGACCAAGGTCTATTTCATCTTGGTTTTGCTTTATATAAACTTTCTCCTCCTCCTAAACATCGATGTTTCATAATAGTCCATAATTTGGCCTATTAAAGAAGTGACATTTTATTACAAACAATGTTATCAAATTTGCTAGTGACACATAAAATAAACTTTAAATATATAATTTTTTTGTACAACATTTCAAAGTTTATGGCTGCATTGTGGCTCACCAGTCTGAAGGTCACAGCTGTGAATGCTTTGTTCTAAAAGGTTTGAACCATTCGTATTTAGAAATTTGTTAATGGAGTTATAATAGCCTCATATCTCCAAAAGCAGAGGAATATTTCTGAAAGAATATATATTAAAATGTAATGAAGAAATGTGAT
This sequence comes from Sialia sialis, assembly GCA_009812075.1. Lineage (NCBI taxonomy): Eukaryota > Metazoa > Chordata > Aves > Passeriformes > Turdidae > Sialia > Sialia sialis. The sequence goes on along the minus strand of VRYO01001681.1, from coordinate 5,701,029 downwards.
ATCTATGATTGCTTCCAATAAAATCTTGCAAGCAGCACAAAGCTGACATGAAAATCTAGCAGTATTAGTGGCTAGTTTTCGGATACATAGAGGGTACATGTAAATCTTTAGTGCTCAAAAGAGCTGAAAAAATAAAGCAAGGAATCAGATCTTATACACATAAAAGACAAAAGCTGAGCTTTCATTTTCCAAAGTTATCCCATTCTTGTAAATACAACCCAGCAAGTTTTCATTCAATAAGAGTCCAAGCAAAAATCAAAGTGTTAGACATCAATTCCTCAGAAAAAGGCAACTTCAGATAACTGGGTATTCTAATATCTAGTAAAAAAAAAAAAATAAAAAAAATAAATAAATAATAAAAAAAAGAAGATAAATTGCAGTAATTTCACGCTTATAAGGCGCACCAGAGTATAAAAGTGCACTTCCAGGTTGTTGACAAATTTCTGAACTTTGTCCATATACAAGGCGCACCAGCATATAAGGCACACTCTTTTTTTGCAGCAAGGATCCGTGCGCAAGAAAGTAATGAATTAGTAACAGAATCACGCGATCTTGGGGCTGCTGCGGGCTCAGCTCAGGGCTGCCACGGCTCGGCTCGGCTCGCACTTCCGGGTTGGCAAATTTCTGAACTTTGTCCATGTATAAGGCGCACTGGCCTATAAGGCGCACTTACGGGTTTCAATCAAAATTTCAGTAAAAAAGGTGCACCTTATACACGTGAAATTACTGTAACTCAATGGATAAGTGTCTCTCATGTAACAAAGTCGTATTTCACATTCAGGATTATTTTCCACAGGCAAGTTTTACTGTCTCCTTGTGACATCTGCAAAGCTGCACAAAAAGTTGGCTGTGTCATCAAGAATGCTGATCATCATCATCCATTTATACAGTGACGACACTTAGTGGAAGAGGAGAGAGAAATGTTCTAACTTGGAAAAGATACAATATTTCTAATATAAGTTACAGCCCAATTTAAAGAGTAAAGAAGGCCTGATAGATACCTGTCTTGCTTGAGATCTGCATCTCTTCCTGAGCCTTGCCAAGGCACAAACCTCCAGCAGTTACAAGTGAGTCCAAAGTGACTGCTTAAGGCCAAAATAATGTAATTATTTTTAGATATATTTTGACTTCAAGAGTAAGCACATGAGCAAAAAATAAGGTCTTCATCCCTGCCTTTTCCCCAGTCTCTGGAGTGCCTCAGCACACTCAACTCAGATTCTGAAGCCAAAACTTAAGCATCCTCAGGACTCCCTTGCACCCAGGCAAAGCAAAAAGTAATCCAAATACCAAGTCAAGAGCATTGCTGTTTCCACTGGGAAATGTCAGAGACAGTGTTACGAAACAGCAATTAGCCAAATATATGTTGTGGCAGCAGATTCTTATGCAAACTAAACCAAGAAAATCCCCAAAAGAGGCCAAAAAACCAAAGCCAGTTGTCAACAAAAGGATGTAGACCCTCTAGGCTAGTAGCAGAAAAATTCATCATTGATCAATCATTGAGCAAACAAAAAACAGTGTAATATGTAGACAGTTAAATTATAAGGACATTATCAAACAACAAATAGTAGAAAATAAGTTCATAATTCAAATCATCTTGTGTTAAAGGTGGGACAATCCTAGCTCATAATTACAGTCTTTTCATTTTGAGCAGGTGAGCCTTAAGACCTGTTTATTGAAGTCAGTTGAAGGAAAGATGTCAGAGATCTAAATGAGAAGGCATTAAAAACCCTCTAAGTCAAATGGATAAAATTAAATCTGGTATATGAATTCTAAGTGTGGAAAAGAAAAACTTCACAGAGCATGTTGGGTAGAAAAATCTGCATTAAAAATTATAGCAAAGATGCCTACAAGAAAGAGATGAAGACTGACAAGTAATTAAAACCACTGCTTAACTTTATCCTAAGACAATAGCACTCAATACACTGCTATAAAAATGAAAGAATGCACATAGTCCTGCAACTTTGTCCCCAATCCAAGACCATTCAATATTATCATTAATGATGGGGATGATGGGATGCTGCATATTGTTATGAAATTTACAATGACAAAAACTGTGAGAACAAAGGAGCACAGGACTGAAATTCAAATTGCACTGGCAAATTGGATAAAGATCTTGCAAAAATGAGATTCAATACAAGTGGGAGGACAAACATGGGGCACAACTCTTAGGCAGGAATAATCAGTTTGCACAAATACAAGATAGGGAGCACCTAGTTAAGTAGCAATTCAGCATAAAAGGATGTGAGGATTTTAGGGGATTACAAAAGAAGTGCAGTTCAGCAATGTGGGGCTATTACAAATGACATAAAGGCACAAAACCACAATATAAAAGCAGGAAGACAGTCTGTGAAATATATGAAGTATTAATTACTCAGCATTGTGTAAAGTCTTTGCTATAGTATTGTGTCTACTTTGAATACTTTAGACCAGAATCTGAGGAGAAACAACAGCTTGAATGAGAGAAACTTAAAATATTTGATATACTCAGAAAGAGTGAATGATCAACAAAAAGAAAAAGAGATGGAAGGATGTTGTGATGACAGTTATTGGAGGGTTATGTAAAGGATAAATCAGGAACTATCATAACACAAGTGGAAAGTGTTCAAAGGAAAAGTAAATGCGCAGTAAACCTTTTTTTTACCTCGATACATAAATAGTAAAGAAAAGAGCAAGGTCAGGATACGCTGAAGATGGAATCAATAAACATAATCTTCATAGAGCTGTAAGCTAAACAAGCACTTTAGCATAGCTTCACTCACTTTAGCATAGTTTCACTAAAGGTGACAGTACAGAATACTCAGATAATGTGGAATAAAGGCAGAAAAGTAGGATCACTGTGAAACAGGGGCTAAAATAAGGTGGAACAAAAAGGCCAAAGTACTTATTAAAATGATGTGTCCACATGAGATCTATCCAAAAATCTCTAGGAAAACTACCGTATGGGAATATACTGTGATAGCAATAGCAAAAATACTGCCTGCACATCAAAAATACCAGTCATAAATTTCAGTGACATATCCAAACCAATTTCAAAGCAATAATCAAAGTTACAGAAATAAGGGGACATGATAAAATAAAACTCAAGATGGTTTAATGTGAAATAGGTTGCCCTAATCTAACTTCCTTTCTGCAGTGTATTTGGACTTGAGAAGAACATCTGTTATACATAAATCTGTATCGGAAATGACCTAAACAATATGACTTCATGGGAGCAACTACTTAGCAAGGCACTGAAAGGAGGTAAATATGGGTGTTCTCAAAGACTGATTTCATAGCCAGTCTTATTCAGCAATATTTATTTTAGAGGACTCAGCAAAAAGAATTTGAAGGCAGTTAAGCAATGTGCTGATAAGACAAAGTTGTTGAGTGTTGCTGTACAATAAAACATGATAATTAAAAGGAGTTTGGAGAAAAGGGATTTGCAGATGGATGGGAAATTCAGGTAGAAGGTGGGAGGGCATCAATTTGATGAGGAGGAAGACATGAGTGAGCTATTTTATCACAAGTGACACTGAGCAAAGGTAATTGCATAGGACACTTCATGGGGAACTACTGAAATGTCCTGTGGAGCCCTGTGGGCACTCTGGTGATACACATTCCCCAAAATGATGAATTTAAGCTATTTAAACTGGAGCAGGTGCACAGAACAGTTTCTAAAATGACCATGGAAATAGAAACCTTTGCTAAAAAGAGCAACTGTTTAACAAATGAAGGCTGAGAGGGAATATAATTGTTCTCTATAAACATATCAAAGAGGTAAATGCCAGGAAAGGAGAAGAGCTATTTAAGCTAAAGGCCAGTATTGGCACAAGAACAAAAAGGTAGAAGCTGGACATAAATAAGGTTAGGCTGGGAGCATGATTTCTAACCATCAGAAGAAGAGAATTCTGGGGAAGCATTAAGGAGCATGAAATTCAGGTATTTTACAGTGGAGCTTTATTGGTTTGGGGAGGCAACATGGTAAGGTGTCTGCCTGGGACTGTGGGAGGATTTAATTCAATGAGACAAAGAAATCGTTTCAATCCTGTACCTCATGAAAAATATAGAGCTCTTTCTGAGCCGACTGAATGCTCAAGTATAAATCTGCTATGCTCATCACAGAAGCATCTTTCCTGTCATGCAGAGGTGTGGGGTACAAACAACTGTCCTGATGGGTCCCTCAGAACATGTAATACGTCTCAATATTCTGTGGCTACTACCAAAAAACCCTTCACAATTCTCTCTTGCCTTTATATTAACAAGCTCTTCCAGAGGAAGTCACTGCATACACAAACATACTTTACAGCAATTAGAACAGATCAAGTCTAAAAATCAAACCTTTTAGAAAATTATTCTACAATTTTGTATTACTCTTAAGATATGGGGTTTGCCCATTTTCATTTCTCAAACTGATGCCTTAAGTTTTAGGTTTTGTATTTTCCAGATTCTGTACTATATTGATGTGTGACTCTGTACTTCATATAAAGTGTTAGCAAGTTCTGTTCAAAGTCTGGTTAGACAAAACAATCCTTTTCCAGCCTGAGAACCAAGGACATCATTGCAGCTTCAGGCCCAAAAACTGCAAACATCAGCAAATTGAGGAGAGCAATCTGGGAGGATGGGACTTCATAACCTGAAGCTGTAATTGGACAATTCACCCCAATATGTAAATGGACCAAAACTTATAAAAGTGTGAAAACGTGTGACCCATTGTCCATGTTGGGTGGAGCCATGGCCAGGCTCTTGTACTGCTCAAGGTGAATCCTATGAAGGCTTTTAAAAAATACCTGTTTTATTTCTTTAACACTGTCCAGCCTCTGTTCTAGGTAACCTTTCAAGGGATCAAAAATCATTAATGGAAGACTTTGCTTAAAATTAAAGTAAATGTAATGGAAGTTTCTGGCAAAATATCTATTAAATGCTGTAAGAATTTTCAGTTACAGTAGTTTCACACTCATAAGCCGCACCTGGTTATAAGCCATACTTCTGGGTATATATAAGATCCATATATAAGGCGCACCAGCCTATAAGCCGCACTCTTTTTTTTTTGAAGCAAGGACCCATGTGCAACAAAGTAACGAGTTAGTAACAGAACCATGTGATTGCGGGGTTTGCTGTCAGGTGCTCAATTTGCAAACAGTTTTCACAGACCAGCAAAGCCTTTAAACGCAGCCCCGGGCGCCCTCCCCGTGCCGTGGGCCCCAGCACTCCCTCCCCGGCACTGGCTGCTGCGGCTCCCCACCTGCTCAGCAACAGCGGCGGCTCCCTGCGCTGCTCAAAAGCGGCAGTGCCTTGCCACGCGAAAGCACCGAGTGTCACCGCCCAAAAGCAGCGGCGGCTCGCCACTCGAAAATGCCGAGTGTCGCCGCATGAAAGCGCCCAACCTCGCTGTCCAAAAGCAGCGGCAGCTCGCTGCCCGCTCGCCAGTGGCTCCGGCTCGCTGCCCACCCAGCAGCAGCTCCCTGCCCAGCCGGCTCACACTTCCAGGTTGGCAATTTGCCAGAATTTGTCCATATATAAGGCGCACCGGGTGAAAATCCATACTTCCAGGGTCTGATCAAAACTTCAGTCAAAAAGCTGCGGCTTGTAAGTGCGAAATTACTGTATTTTAAAAAACTCTTTATCAATTATTTTTATTTAAATAATAGTTTTGATAAACTTTGATGAAATAATCCATTAAATTTTCAGTAAAGTGTTTGAGAAGCCCTTCTAATGAAGTAATAAATTTTCTAAGAGTTAATAGTTTATTAGGTGTCAGATGACTTTTTTGACAAAAGTATCTTTTTGTGGGAATTTAAAAATGCGTGACACACCCAGCATTTTCTACTCAGCCCTTTTCCAAAGAGAATAGCGTTGAGTCCTGTACCCATTACAAATGGGAACATAGGGGAAGCAAAATAATTTGATCAAAGGGTAAACAATGCATTAATAAAGTACCAGACCTCAAGCATCCAAATCCCATCTCTTTTTACCAAACAATTTATTGCTGAAAGTACTCGTGCATATATATGCAAAACAGTAAAATATTTTTACTATCTAAGAAAAAAAGTGCTACATATGATACACTTTGCAAAACTGTACAGCTCTTGAAAGGTCCCATTGCTGTGAGCAAGTTTCATTTTTCCAAAGACTGACAGGCCTGGTGATGATGATAAATGCTGAGAAATTAAATTCCACTTTGAGACAGAACTTAAGTAAACCCCCAAATTTGCAATGAAAATCATGACTGAACAGCAGATCTCTACAGGGGCTCAGGAATTACAAGAATCCTAGTCAAGTCTTGCATTGAGAGATAAAATTTAGTGCAGGTCAGAAGGATGATGCAAGGTAAATGAATCCCTTAATTTCTCAAAATACAACTTAAGTAGGACTTGAGTAGGAAGGGATCTTTGCCTGCCTGCCTGCCATGGGGAAGAGACTCTTCCTGTAAAGGTTTGCACAATGCACCCCATGCACTGCTGTGGGGGCCCACCAGGCTGGGGTGAACTCTACATGACATCCAGCCAAGTATTCAGAAAGGAGTCAGCAGACAGAACACAGCTTTCTGCTGAAATTAGCTCAGGTGTGTTTGAGATCTCCTTCTGGACTACTACAATATGCCAAAGCATCAGGAAGCCTTGCTTGAATTTGTGGCTTATAATTAACCTTAAATCCACAGCAGATGAAAGTCCTAATATTTTTTAGTGTGGTTTTTTTATTGCCACTCTCATGGAGAAAAAAAAAAACCAAAAACAATCTTGACAGGCCAGTGGTAGTACTCTGGATTTAAGGGAGCTTTAATGTTACAGCACTTGTCAACAGCATGTTGTTTCCTTTAAATGCTATCATAAAAAAAGAGAAAAGCAAATTAAGCTATCAAACTATCATTCTCCAGTGTGTTAGCAGCAAGCACACAAGGAAAAGAAACCTGAAACCTTTTATTTACAGGACTGAGGCAGGAATCCAGAGCATGATTCAAATGGGGGGATCAGGTGCAATCAGTGTTCTGCCCCTACCAGCCAGAAGGGAGGTGCCTTCACTGCACTGACTGGAGCTCCATTGGCACCATGACAGGCCCAGCTCCAAAAGCCATGAAGGGATAACAAGGCTGCTTGCTTTTCTGTGTCCAGGTCAGGCTTTCCAACCATCAGGATAGCAGTAAAAGCAAGCAAGGTGGATGTTATATTAATGAACTCTTACAACTCTCACAGAGGGTTTTTTCCATTGGCAAACTTCCCTGAGGTCCTGATTTTCCATGTAACCTTGATTACAAATCAAGTAGTTTCTCCAATGCCTCCAAAAAAATCCTCTCCAACAGTAATAAATAATGCATGTTTGATGTACCCAGAATGCAGACAGAGACAGCAAGTTTCATAGGACTGATTTCCAGGTGCAAATGGAACTCTGTGGGTTTGGATATTTTACTCTGATAATTGGTTCTGTGTGCCATTTGATCTCTAAAATCTATAAACTGAGACCTGGAGAAAATGCAAAACTTGTTAAATTCTAGTAAGAAAGGCCAACGTTGATCAGCTTCCTTGGGTATTCCTGATCATGGAAAGTCTTGAGAAAATTCCTGTTATGAGAAAAATTTTGGTGCCAGAGAAGTGCTTGGGATTCCATCTGGATATGCACCCAGGGATAGGCATAAGAGAGAAAGTTAAGCAAAGCATTTCAATCTCAGTCAGACTTTTCTTGCTTTGGTGAGTTTCAGTCATAGAATTAACACTGTTTGTAGTAACTTTTGTGGACTTTAAGGGTTTCAGCCACTAGAAGTAAGTCACATATACACAAAAAAACTTTCAAATCAAGGAAAAAGAAAAAAGAAATCCAACTTAGTTCAAAATGTTAATATCTCTCCAAAATTAACTTGGTTGTCCTTTTGTAAAACCACTATGTAGCCACAGAAAGATGTGTATATAAATTGCAGCATAACAGACTTCTAGAAATTAAGTCATTTAACGAACAGAAACTCCAGACAAATACTTTACATTAGGCATTTAGGACTTGGTTTGCTAATTAAAACAGATAATAAATATGTTCATATGAAAGGCATCCCATATGATTTCTTGTCTCAACTCAGTAGTTTCTATTATTTCAGGGCTCTAAAGCAAAATCATATTTATCATAACTAATTATTCAGATAATTCCTTGAAATGGTTCTTTCATTTAATTATCGTGTAACTCAAGGTCTTCTGTAACTAACAAGAAGCAAGCTCAAGAAACAGACAATAACTTGCAATCCATACTATCAAACTGCTCATCTCCAAGTGTTTGATAAGGAAACATTATATGAAACATTATATTTAATAACTGGGTGCCTCAAGAAGGGGCCCACTGTGCAAGCATTTTAAAGCTGTCATTTCCAGTAGCCTGTGTTTGTTTGAATACTTCTTTATCACTGACTTTACTGGCAGTTGCTGTTTTCTATTTGATGCTGCATTCTCTGCTTGTCCTGACCCACAAATTTTCCATATAGATCAGACAGATTTATAGACCTTGCATACTGCATAGGGCAGAGAATGCTACCACAAACAACATTTTAGGCTGATTAATGGGTTTGTGCACCACATTAAAAATGTCTTGTTTTTCTCCTGCTTCTTTTACCTTAGTCCCTTTAGGTAAGTTAATCTTGCCCATCATATCATATTTGTCTCGAGGTTGGTATTGCCTTCATTTATCCTCTTTTCTCTGCTTCACTGGTTGCTTGCCTTTCTCTCAGAATGCACTGGGAGGTCTGTCCTGCAGGTGGTTTAGTCTGCTCCCCCTGTGCTGCTGCTAGGGAATGCAGATAAAACCTGCTCAGAACCTGCCCCCTCTCAGGGTAAGGCTCTGTGCAGCCGTGTGAAGCAGCACACATTAACCAGCAGGAAACTCAGAGGGCTTCTCGGCTGCACTCTGACATGGGGCAGATGAGAGAGGGTGGGATGGACATTGCAGTAGAGACTTCTGGAGCAAACAGATGTGCACAAAAAATCCTCAAGGTACTGCTAGAGCAGGGCAAACTACCGCTCAGCCAAAAAAAGCTACAGACTGCTCACCATGGCTTGTAAAACCTGGCACAGACAAGTCCCAGGTCCCACAGTATCCCATAACAAAGTCATAAAATTCACCTGGCACTATCTACAGGCACTAATGCTGTTGCTTTACACCCAGTACTCCAAAACAGCAGTTTTCCCCCCATCTTTTATTCCTTTCCTAAAATACACGTGCTCACATCAGTTTTCAGTCAGAATTGTAATACAAGGGTAAATCATTCCCAGGCACAGGAGATATTCTATATTTGTAAAAACACAGAGAGGAAAGTTTTACCTTTCCTAATGAAATGTAGCATATCAAGTGTTTTTATCAGCCTAGAACTTTCTAATTGCAACCTGAGGCCCACCTGTTTATTTAAAAGTCTCCATGGATACTGCTGGCTCAAATATCATTGATCACACACACACACTCCTGTGCATCCATAGCCTCACGATATTACCTTTTGCTTGCAAGGGATCAAGACCAACCAGAGCGTAGATTAACTCTGCCAATGCTGTTCCAATGCCCTCTGTGCTGTGCCACCCTCTTGTACTTAAAATCAATGGCACAAAAGGCTGCCATTAGGGGCAGAGCTGGTATCCCCCAGGGGATCTGCTGTGAAATACCAACACTGGTCAATGACACCCTGTTAGTTCACCGCTTCAATTTACAGCAAGAGTGCTACTGATGCCAAAAAAAAGCACCCGTGTTGCTTTTTGCTGCACAGTAAAATGCAATGGCCAGGGTGAGAGCTGATAACCTGATGGAAATAGGAAAACATTGTACAAAACACAGAAGTTACTGACAAATTCCTAAGAGCAGAGGCAGTAATAGGATATTTTTGCCCATTTTTGCAAAGAATGGGTACTATGATTGCCTTCTGCTTTTCATATGTTGCCTTAAATTTCCCAGAGTGCCAGGAAAGAGAGTTGTTTGCAAGGCAAGTGAGTCTAATGTTTAAATCAGAAGAGATCACAGTGACTTGTTGGGATTAATATGTTTTATATTGGACCAGTCTCGTGGTGAATATTTCCAAGTACAGTGTCATCGTGTCAAGGAGCACTTTGCTGTTAGATTGTGCTCCCGCTCATGGCAAGAGCCTTGGTGGGCCCATAGGCCATATTGCCTAGCTCTTCCTATAAGAAGTCCCTGTAGGAAAGGGGAGGGAAACCTGTGATGAGACATATCTCAGGGAAAGAAAAGTATTTTGTCCATCTATGTACTGCTAGCAAATATGTCAGATAGGACAGCAAAAAAATAGGAAGCCCACCATCAAATTAAGAGAAGATCTTGATCCACACCATGCCAGGCTGATGCTAGCTCTCAAAGGGCCAGAAACCATCTATATCCCAGGCTACCAAGGACAGGCTGGTCTCTATCTTCTCCTGCTTGCCACCAGGGACACTGCAAGAGCCGTGACCACTATCAACACTGAATTGCCATCCTCTTGTCTTTTGCTCTAGCCACAAAGCAGAAAGAAGCAGATTGCTAGCAAGACAGCCCATGTCAAGCAGAGATCCTGAGGAGCCAGGAACCAAGTGCCATTGTGCTGGGAAAGGTGCCATCACCTCTCCCCTTCCAGGAAAGACACAGCTGAGATATCTGAAATGCTGGAGCTTATCTCCTCTCTTGGGGAATAAATTGCCCAAGAGACAAAGGGCTGGCCCTAGTCTGCCAGCTGCAATATAGACTTTATTAAGTCTTGTTTAACACACAAGCATTGCTGCAGGTATGTGGCCACCACACACAAACAAGAACACCAGACCTCCACAGAATATCAACAAGTACCGAAACATCTACTAGCCAATTCCACAGCAAATGTCAAAAGATGTTACCTCTTTCTCCAGCTATTAAGTGATCCTACCTTCTGATTTAGAGCATTGCAGCAACTGGGGTACACTCAGGACCATAATTCTGCTTAACCCGCTCTCCAATAAGGTTGCAAGTTGGAACTCAAGTCAGACTATGAGCAGTCCTTGCTTGTTGTCTTTGAATAATTCCATGACAAACAATTCTGCACAGAAGACAATTAAAAACAAAGTAAAATACATTAATATTTTACATTTAAATCAAGGCTTTCAAAATGTTTTGTTTACTCTACTGTATCTGTGTTTTCCACACACCTGGATACCTGTGCAAAAACATGGACAAAAACAATATTTCATGGGACAGTACCCTGCTAAATTTCATATCCAGATCTAAAAAATTTAATTCTTGACCTGCAGTGAGTTCATAGAACTACCTGCTCCAAGGAACTCTGTATCTACAGACAAGAAAATTAATCTCCAGTAGTTCTGTAATATAAGTGATTTCTGCTCTTGTACGATTAAAATGCATTTTCTCCTAAAATTGACTACATACTAGTCTCTAACAGAGCTAACCAGCTAATCTTAAATCTTTTTGGACTTTATGATTGTTCTAAAGCAAATCAGTGAAGTCACCTCTTTGTCACTTCATTAATAACAAATACAGCCATTAGAAGTGACCATATGTTCCTGCAGTAGTCTGTGTTATTAATTCCCAGCAGGGGATGCTTTTTTATTCCTAAAAAACCAATCACTAACTGAAAAGACCTTTTAGCTAAAGCAAGATCTTCACTGTATGAAAACAGCTAAAGTTCCTCTAAATTTTCTACAAAAGGAACAAAGGAAAATTGCCGGGAAAATACCACATACCATCTCTTTATTATATTTCAGCAGTCTACTGAGCTGACTAGAAGGGCCTCCACCAGTATCCCTGCCTACTCGTGCCACCTCATTCCTTCAGTACAGTGTAAGGATGGATGGCCAGAGGCACCTTTGTTGTGCTTAGCAGAGCTTTGCTTGCTGGCAGGTGGTTATTCACACAATGCCACCAGCAGTGGTGCTGCAGGAGAGCCCAGGTGCAGCAACACTTCCAGCCAGCCCCGGGGCTCCAGCAGGTGCAGCACACACTTCTCTCCTGGGAGGCAGTGGAGAGCATGCTACATGAGCCCTCCAAAATCTTCATTAGCTCTCTATTCATCTCAGGAGCCAGCTCAGGATGGAGACACACCACTACAAAGCTCTCAAACATTTGCATGGGAGCTCTCCTTTGTACCAGGGACAATCATCAGACTTGAGAGCCTGCCAGTTTCCCAGGGGCATCGAAAGAGCTGGGTTTTGAGTTTTTTCTTGTATCACTTCCAGCTGTTGATCAGGTTCTTCAGGTCACAAAGCATATTAAGAAGCCTTCCAGACCTTTTTGCCTGGGAGGATGAGCCTCTCAGAGCTGCTGGGTCAAGAGCCACTTTGCACACTTCTGCCACATAACCTTTTTTCCATAATCTGCATGCATTCCAAAACACCAGATATAAATACAGAGAGCATCCACATGCATAAGTAATAAGATTCTTCTCATTTTCATTTGTTGTTTCATAAATAAGTTTGCTTCATCACAATGAATTAATTTGCTAATACATTTTCCCTTAGGGCATATGTGTTTCCTTGATTGAATTGGTTATCAAAATTTATTGTAGTTTAAGACCCACCCCCCAATACGCAAGGCCCTGATTTATTATTAAATGCTCTGAATTTTATGCCTCTGTAAAATGGACATACTGTGGATTTAACTTGGATATGTTGTTAGTTCACTAGCAATGAAGCTGTGGATGTCACACACAGTTTGCATAATTTCAGTCATTGCAGCACTTGCTATTCCTATAAAACTAACCAGTGCAACAATTGCCCACTTCCATGTAAATAAATTTGAGGAACCCTTCCTAGTAGGCTGTGGAGACAAAAGATATTTTCTCCTTGGACAGTGAAAAGGAAAGAGGCAGGATGCATGAAGATGTGCAGTGGGGGGAAGGAAAAATTCTTTTCACAAATGAAGGGATTTGTTTGTTTTCTTTGTCTTTATGTGTGGCACTTGAGTTAGCCATTTATTCTCCCCCCTGAATTTTGTTTTTGACTTTGCAAAGTGGTAAATCTAATGTTGAATTTTAAATCTAAAGCTCTTCATTCACTCTGTACCTCAGAGGGCTGAGGGGAAGATGACCCAAATAATGTGTATTCTGAACAGCACTCTGAGTACCAAGCTGTGAATGAATGAGTTCAGGTAATGAGAAGAGGAAAGATTGCTTTAATGCAGTCTGGTCCAGATGCACGCCAGCTTAATCCAGCTGACCTAGCAAGACACACTTTTTGGAATAGTAAAAATAGCCAGAGGATCCCTTAGCTGTTGCAGAAATAAGGAGAAAAATGGGCACTAAACTTACATATCACAACCCTTATCAGTTATTTACTGCTGCAAGTGTGGGAAGGTGCCTCACAGACAATTATGTGTAAAGAAAAGAAATGGTCACTTTCTGCAGAAGAGTAGCACTGGACTGAGGCCCTCGTGACAAGACCCGCCTTGACTGTCTAAACTCAGTTTACCCCGTGCTCACAGAGCTGCCATCCAGCCACAGGTCTGTCTGCAGGAGTGGCTGTGAGCTGACACACAGGCTGGTTTTTGTTCTCAGAGCAGCAAAAGCAAGCAGCAGCTGAACTGAGGTCTGCCGGGGACGCAGCATGCCTACAAAACCCAACAGGAATAGGAGAAGACAATTTCTTTGAATTCTGTGGCCTGCTTTTACACAGTTTTGCAATAAACTTTCTCCTCATCACATTCAATGTGCTTCTTTCAAAACTGAGAAACAAGGAGGTGCCCAGCCATGACTAAGTTAGCACCTGTAAACTCCATGGCTTGCAGTGCAATGTTGTACAATGGACAAAATGCCTACTGCAAATCAAGTTACAGCAGTACATTTGGATGCAAGCTTAAAAACACACACTCACTATTTACTCCCTTGGCATTCTGACTTCATGTTCATCTATGCTTCCTAAGGCACTAAATTTAATCAGAGAAAACAAACACCAGTATTTCCTCATATTGTGTTCAAAATAATGTCATTAATTCTTACATCAGAAACAGCATGTACCTTCTTTTGCAAGTTGGTTTAACCTATCTCTCCCTGATTTGAGTGGAGGTAAGAGCTTTGAGCAAATAATTTAGGATTAAGAAATCAAAATCTGTCTCGATTAAGTAAATCCATACATATCTTACAGAAGCATTGCCATTTACCTGTAGTGCAGGTAGCTCAGCCACAGACTCTCAGAAACTGTTTAAGTTCCTCAGACATTTGTCATTCTGCTGTAGTCCACCTGGGCCCTACCAGGGGCTTCATATCTCAAATACTTCAGCTGTACCTATTTTATCTATGACAAAGGTTCAAGGCCAGTTACCCAAAGAGCTGTGCTTTTGTTCAATACCTACTTTGACAGTTCACTTTCCATGAGCATGTGGTCTGTAAAATACAACTGAACAGTAAAACGGAATTGCCTTAGGAGCTCTGAGTTTAGCCATCTCTGAGTATGACAGAGTAAAAATGTTCCCTCTTGTTACTCCTGATGAACACAATAAAAAAAACTTCAGCATCTTCTGATGCATTTCCCTACCTGTCTTAGAAGTTTAAGACAATTAGTTTACAGTTCCAGTTCTTGCTGGATTTTTTTTTCTGGCAACAGTTTGACCCAATGTCCCCGATTTTTCTCACAGCTTCTTGCAATCTCAGTCAGAAGTGCTCTCACATATTGTCCATTACAATCAATCAGACATGAACTGTGTCCAATTCTTGCTTATAGCTTTGCTGTTAAATCCATTGAATCATGGACCTCCTGATGCTGTGAAATCTGACAAGTTCTCTCCCAATGTCTGGAATCTGTGAAATGTAAGAATAATAACATCAACCATAATAATAACAACAAATTAATCCTGATTAATTACTTTTTCTCCAGCTTCAGTTTTCTTTGAGCTGACCTCCCTCAGAAAACTTCAGCATATCCTAGCTAGCACACTGAAATACCCTTCCTGGAGTCCCTGCCCCTCTCAAGGCACACCTGATTTGTCCACACCACTGAGGCAGGTGTCCAGGTGTGTAGACAAGGTGAGCACTAAGGGCTGGATCTGCCTCAAGGAGCCAGAAGCAGCAGCTGTCCACAGCAGTCCTGCTTGACTTAATTTGAGTCCCAATCAAACATATATTACCTTGGTTGGCAGAGAGGTAGATTGCAAACTTTTTATTCATTTGAAGTGATTTCAGGGCTCCTTGGGAAGATGTTTAATTTTTGATATTCCACCTAATGTAAGAAGAGCAAATTTGAGAGGGTCCCATTGAGGCAGCCTGCAGGAAAATTTGTCCTTTCCTTATCTGTCCTTGTCAGAGATGTCAGTTTGCATGTTTGTATTGTGACTCTCTTTATTTTCTCTAGGCTTTCCATGATTAAGAAAGAATAGCTAATCTCTGACTAAAAAAAAATAAACTAATTAAAAACAAAAAAATACAGTTCTGGACCAAATTATTATAAAAGAAAGCGGTGACACTGATGTTCATTTGAACACTAAGCACCCAAACAGCAGAATGAGCTGAGCTGCTGAATTAACAAAGCCAGGGTTCCTGCAGACCCATTCTCATAGGAACTCCCACATTTGTGACACTTCTAATCTCTATTCCTGCTTCTTCCCCTGGTCTGTTCACTCCCTGGAGTCTAATTAGGGTTGAGCTCAGTCTGAGACTTTCCATCTACTCATTGCCTGGAAAGTTGCAGGAAGTAAATACCTTCAACTTCTTTGTGAAACCTGATCAGTAGATTATTATGGAAGAAAGGACAAAGAGCCACACAAACTCTTATTCATCCAGAGCATGAACATACTACCTTTCCTTCCTTTGAAATGCAAGGAGAAAAAAAGGAGCTGCCACATTCTTTTGAGTATTATGAGTGCCTGTGCCTAACTGGGAGTGGACAAGGCTGGCATTCAGGTGCAGCATTCTGAAAAAGCAAGGAAAAACTCAAAGGCTCTCCTATTATCTGCAAATAAGAATGGAGTGTAGTGGGTGGAAGGGGATGCATGCCTGTTCAGCTGGGTAAGGAATACAATTAACTTCTAATCTTTGGTTATCATTTTAATTGTTCATTAGACAGCTGATCTGTGTATACTTGCAATGGAAAAAACCCATCCAAAGGATGTCACAGGTAGACGTGCTGTGCAGCTGTAACTCCTCACAGAACTCTGAGACATGATTTCAGGAGCTGAGCAGGGCAGGGACGATGGTATATTGATCAACCAGGAAAGGCCAATATCTTGAAATAGATCCTTTTATGTTTTCCATAGCTGTGGATGAGCTGTTATATTACAAAAACACAGTAAGAGCCAACAGCGCAAGTACCACCTTTGCATGCAGCTCAGCAATTCAGAAATGGCTGCTGCCTTCCCACCCCAGAAGCGCAGAGGGATGAGCGTGCTCAGGAACAACAGTGCCGAATTCACTAGCTGCACACCCCTCCTGAACCTGTGCATCCCCCCAGAGCACACCTGAAAAGCTAATGCTGTGCCATAACGCGTTCACGATAAGCAGCTGCTGGGTGAGCTTGTCTCTGCTGCTCCCCTGCCACCTCCCTGCCCTGAGCAGCGCGTGTTACCCCGCCTGCCTTCACTCCAGCAGCTTTTATAAATCCTTCACTGTGCACTAGCCTATTGGTTTATTTACTAGAAGTCAAGAATACATTTACAACATCCCTCTCTATGAAGCATTCTTTAAGGGAGCTTCCATACTAATTAAGTTAAATGCGATAATGACACCCTGTTGATGGAACTGAAGCTAATGATAATGATGCCATACATTTAGTTGCAAGCACCTACTCAGTTAAATGAATGGGTCTATTGTTTTAACAGCACTGAGTCCCACAGCCTGAGAGACCACAGCAGAGAAAAAAAAAAAAACAAAAACAACGTTACAATTCAATTGCTTTGCAGGGCAATAAATAGGTTTGAAATGCACTATTTTGGCTTCGATGAACATGTGTCCAATCAATCACCCTGTCCTGGTATACAGAGATATGTACTAGTGGAAATATGGTGATTTCTAAAAATGGAATAATGAAAAATTGATGCCTTTTTAATCAAATGAACACACATTTGCCCTGTCCAGAATGTATTTATTTGAACTACAATAGGTACTTGGAAAAATTGTCTCTTTCAAGAATGTTTGAAAATCAATAATACTCCACAACCTTTGCTGATCAGATATCAGACCTTTTTTCAGACTGTAAATGTGCACTTAGGACTGAGTGCAAAACAATCTGAGTTATATAGCAATTCTTCATTGATTTTACATCCCAAGACTTCCCTGCCTTTTTCTCCAAACACTTTCCCACAAATACAGTATCGTTTTGCTGTAGTGCACCCACATTTACCTTTCTGAAAGCATCTTCACACAAGGTTTAAAAGAAGAGGAGGTATTTTTGGTTTTCTTTCTTTCAAATTACAATGTATCTGTAGTAATGTTGATCTGAACAAATGATAGGGATGCTCTTTATACCTGCAACAGTCAGATGTGTCTCTCATCACAGCTTTCTTCTTGGCTCTTTCTTCCATGATTAAAGAAATATTAAAAGTATTCATCTTCTCAAAAATAATTTTCTAGAGCACATAAGCTCACAGCTACACACACCATTATCCTCAGGAGGCAGCTGGAAACTGTGGTAGTTATACCACAGCCACACTCCCTCTTTTCCTTTTTCACAAAGTCCCTTTCTGTGAGATGAAGACCATGCCATCCCCTGCAAGCTGTTGCTGAGTAGCTGCCTTGAGATTACCTTTCTCAAAACATCACTGCCTGAGGACACTTCCTCAGCCGTTTCTGTGGTGGGTGAAGTGCCAGGCTAAGCAGGAGCACCCCATCCTCCAGCAGAGCTGTTCCCTCACACACCTGGGGGCTCACACTCTCGCCCAGCCCCAGCATCCCAGACAGCCCTGGGGAGGGAGAGCAGCTCACCCCAGGACTGGACAGCTCCAGTGCTCCCTGTCTGCTGTGCCTACGCCTCCTGTCTCAAAGCAGACCATGCAAACAAGTGATCTCAGCTAACTGCATGGACTAATAATCATTCCAATATACCCAGTTTGGTCTGGAGGACAGATCAGCAACGTGTGTTTGAGCCATGGGCTCTGCCATATTATTCTTTCTGTCTACCTCTTACCCCTTCTCTGGCTAAAAGCATGTTTTTGAGGGTAGCCTGCTCTTCTGATCACACATTTGATTTTTTAGGACTGACTAAATATCTTGCAAGTAATTCACAGGCCAACTCATGGTTGCTCACATTTATGCGCAATTAATTTCTGGCCCTGAGATAAACTATCACTTTTCATTCATTCCTGTAAACTCTCACGCACATCCTTAGCACGACATCCATAAACACTTCAATTAAAATCACCACAATTCAGATGCATAAATTTAGAGCATATCCATATGTGACTGCAAGATTTTGGCCTGTTTCTACCAACAGATTTCTGCCTGTTTCTGACATTTCAAACCCCTATGACTTTGCATATTCAGAAAACATCTGCTTTAGTTAACAGAGTCCATACTCCTATTTTTCCCATCTTTTGTTTTTATGTTCACCCTCAAAGACATGGCAGCATCTAGTGTAAACGGCAGCAATATGCTGTGTGCATGCAGAGCCTAATAGATTCCATCTCAGACTGATATATATGGGAAACTGAACCAATACATTTTTAAACCCATAAGATCTGCAGATGTCATCTATGGCCTTGTAAATTACAAACTTTTACTGTTTTATTTTTACAGTTGATGATTGTAAAATATAAAATTTTGCATTATCGCCATGTAATAGCACAAGCTTTAGAAACATGCTGCTACAGAAGGGAGCATATATTAAAACAGAGTATTCAAGGGAGCTTTACAATGCAATTTTAAGCTCTACAACTGACTGTATAATAAAACTGTAAAGCAAGATATGAAACATTGTTTGCTAATAACAGAAAAGTGAAAACTTTATTAAATTTTTGGGACTTCAGAAACCAGCAAGGAAAAAAACAGCTGCATAGAGGACATTTAATTAAGGATAAAGACTGTTTGAGTCATGCTGGGGCATCTGGTCACCCTACATTAAACTGAACGTGACAGTGAATAATAAAGTATGCAAGAATGACATTAAAATAACTGAAAGACAGCTTTGCAAGCTGATATGAGTAAGGAAGTCTTGAGTTAGGATTCCAGATCCTCACTTTAAATCATCCTCCTGTGGCTGAACCACATTGCAGCCACAGTTAGTAACAGTGTTTTTAAGGCCAGGACAAGATCAGAGACACAAATGGCCAGAAAAATCCTCCAGACTTTGCAGGGGCCAAATGGGACTGCACTGCCTTGTGGAGCTGTTTGAGCCCAGCACACTCCCCAGTAGTTTCTCCTGCTTTCCAGCATGACAAGTGTGGCACATGGTACCCTTCAGGTCCTGAGCTACCCAGTGCCCTGTGTAAGATCCAAAACCTCCTGTCTGATCACAGCCCAGCGCTGTGATGGGAGACAGCAGAGATTGTGATTTTAAAAGTTACTCTCTTCATGGTGCTCCCAAGTATGTCACTGAAGAGTACCGATCACCATCTTCCTGTAACAAACCTAAAAGAGGGAGAGAGGGAGGAAGGATCACAGGACACACAAAGAGCAGAAAACATCAACAAATACATGAAATTCCTCCTTCAGCCAACTTTTCGCATATGAATCCAGTGCTGAATCCTGTTAAAAATATTTTTTTGATCCCAGAGGTTAATGCCTACCAAACTCATGCCAGGTCAAAGTCTTGAAGATGATACATTCCTTAGAACTCTGTGAAAACAAGAGAGCCACAACTCACATCCCCAAAGGGCACTGCAGAGGTGGGGAGTCCACAGGGAAAAATGCTGCAGTCATCCAGACTCTGCAAGCAGCTTCAGGCACAGTTTGTGCCTTATTGAGCACATCCACATGGACCTAGTTTTTACCCCACATGGACATCTCTCCATCTGAACATCTCTCCTCACAGTATTCTCCCGAGCAGACTTCATAGTGTCCAAAAGGAGTGACCTTGTACTGCTGCTTTAGGATAAAATTCAATTAAACAGTCTCTCACCCAAGAGAGGCCCCCAGAGAGCCAGGCTTCGTTAGTTTCCCATGCTCTCAGCCCTATAGAGTGCTAAACCAGTAATGGTTTTATTCTTTCAACTTCTTTGGTGCATATGCTAATTTTTGCTCTACATTAAAATTTCACTACCAGGGTTAGTCCCCCTCCCTCCAGCTCATCAAAAGAGGACCCTCCTGAAATGTGACGATCTTTTTCCAAATCTACTGAAAAATGTGTTGCAAATTATTTTGAGGCACAGGGGAGCCCTACAGCTTTGCAGCTTGTACATGTTAAGGCTACAGCATCATCTTTTTCAGAGCAAAAGTGGGAATGAGAGCCAAAGTCATTCCAGATATGCCAGTCGTGCCAAGCCCCCTCAAGTGGATTCTATTTTTGCCTGGAATCAGGTGCAAGATCAAAATATAATTTTGCTGTTGTGCCAGGGAGAAATTGCACCTCTTACTTAACCCCACCTTCATGGAAGAATTAGAATCAAAGAAGAAAAAGCAGGAAAAATAAGCAAGTGTTGGTCTGTGCAACCCTAAATCTGGTATTGGCTCACTTTCTTAGTAATACCTGTGGGAATTTGCTTCCTGTTTTCAGAGTGTGGCTTGACCATACTTTCTATGCAATAAGTTCAGTTTCTTACATTTGGACTTGTATCCAACATCTGGAGCAGTATGTGCAAAATTTGGTACAATGTGACCTTCTAGGAAAACATTGCCTCACATGGGCCTTTCACTGCAGTTCCTTCCTCTTCCACTCCCCCCATCACTAATCTCTTCTGGAAGACTGGTCCTCAATGTTGGTTTTTTTCCTTTTTTAAAATATGCCATGCACGTGGCAGATGAATAAAAAAAAACCAGCAGAATTTGAGTAAAGAGAGAGAGGCAACAGCATGAAGTGTTCTGAAGAGATAGGAGATCAAAAAAGGTTTCGTTCCCACATGCCTTAAAGGTCTATTCACATACACAATAGGCTCATCATATCTGGAATTACTTTGCACGGTAGCTCAGTGTGTGTGCGCTTTTATCAGCTGCCTTCCAAAAGTGCATGCCTTCAGGAAGGACAGCCTGGAACAGGCAGGAGAGCTGGGCACCCACAGCTGCTGCTGCTGGCAGCAGAAAGTCCGGCCTTGCTGGCAGCCAGATCTCAGACACTCAAGTGTGAGGTATTGAAGACAAACACACACATATATATGAAATGTACACACACATATATTTGTATGTATCTATGGAATTAGGTATCCCTGGGATGATGGGATGGTCATGACAGACATTTGCATCCCAGTGCCCTGAACTCTGTGTTGTCATTACCCCAACCAAGATGTGAGATCATGGGATCTCTCTCTCTAGCCAGGGGTCCTCCAGCTGGGACAGAAAAGGGGAGATAGAGCTCATGGAAAGGCAGCAATTGTCCTGTATAGGGAGAGATTTTTCATCCCTCCTGTCTGCTAGCAGTGGTACTTCAGCTCACGTTGAAAGAGCTCAAGAAAAGTTGTCTCAAAACATCCTCTCCAAGGTGTTCTCTAAATGAGAAGGTAAAATGGGAAATTAAAAAAAAAACCAAAAAACTATGGCAATGCTTTCAAACATCTTCTCTTTCCTTGAAAGCATCTCTCTTATTTTCTGGTCATCCCATCTTATTAGGGTCCTTTCCTTTGGGAAAAGCTATGCCTCATGAGATCCTACATCCCCCAGGCAGTGAAAAATACATTACATTTTCAAGTAAGTGTCAGTGGGTTTAGGGAGGTGAGGCTCATGATATTTTAGTATGTCTCTTTGACAATATTGCCCAAAACCACAATGCTGATGTCAATATTTCACAAGTATTCATGAGAGAAACAATATATATGTGTTATCTTCAAAAACGGGAAAACCTACAGGAATACTGGAGTTTAAACAAGTATTGCAGACATCAAAATCTATGCTAAGACAAGACTTCCTAAAAGGTTGGTAAAAGAAAAGGCCAGCATTAACATCACTTAGCATTAATTCTTCCTCCACATAATACCCAATCAGCATTTAAATATAAAGGAAAAAACTGCTTTTAACTGAACTGGAAGATGCAAATGGTTTTACAGTAGAAGCAACACCACCATCCCTCTCTTTTCACCCTACATTTCTGGACTTTTTTATTTTAGCCTGGAAAGCTGGAATGTTAGATTTGAAGTGGCTGCTTTGATCTCTGCTCTTCTGCAGCCCTGGTCTCCTCAACTACTCTCTGCCAGTTTGATTCCTCTGGCTTTGGTGTGGCTGTATCAGAGCACCTGAGGGGAGTTTAATTTGGTTGTCAGTCCTCCAGAGTCGACCCACACTCCTCAGCTGCATTGGCTCTGCAGGACTGATGGGAATCAAAAGTAGTAAGAACTTATTTTTGTGACTGAAGTCAGCAGATATGACTCTTCACAGAGGTAGCAGATGTGTCGAGTAAGAGCATTTTTAAATGGTGTCTTCTCAAAGTGAGATTTTAGTGTAAGTTATACAGCACACCAGTTTTGTGATCTCTCAGCCCTGAGACTGTCCCTGTAATATTAATTGTATACTTTCCAAAGTGCTACCCTAAACACTTTTTTCAGTGCTAGCAAAAGTAGTAAGAAATGGCTGGTACCTTCCAATAAATATAAATTTCCTCTTACTTCTGAGGTAATCTAATCCATACAGATGCATTTCAAGGTCTGTCAAAGTTATTCAGGCTCATTCCACAGCAGCCTGAACACCCTCTGCCCTGGAGTTTTACCAAGATATACTACGGAAAAAAATCCAAGAGTAGGTGAATTGGTAATATGAGCTATTTCTGGATTAAATTGGGATATTTATTAGGCAAATAAACCAACAAATGAAAAACACAAAGAAGATGCCAAAAACAAAAATGACACTCCTGTCACTGTGAGAAACATTGAGAATTGCTCAACCTGAATAAAGCACAAGATTTAATAAACTGTTCTTGCAGATGTGGATATAAGTAAGTTTTAGCAGCAATAGGTTTCACTGCTATTTGGGCTTAGAACCAAAAGCACTGATGAAGCTCAATGGCCAACATTATTCAGGGGAGAGCTAAATAAAAGTCATTGTAGCAGAACTCCATGGCATACAAATATCCAAGCATGAATAACATGATGCCAGCTCACGCTGGTCCTTTTGTCTGCCTGTATCAACAGTGTGGGTGTCAGCAGATTCTACCCCAAATATGCCACCAATTTTACAACCCAGGAAACCCAACCATATGGCAAAGGGCTTAGAAATTTGAACAAACTGATCCCAGTGCACAAGCAGGCCCCCTGTGGTGTGCAGAGAATGGTACCTAATCTTTTCCTATAAGAATTCTATCCTTCAGCTCATAATATCTAACCTCAGGGGCTGTGAGGCTCAGTAATGCAGTGAAAAGCCTTGCATAAAAAATTTGAACATCAGTGCTCTTAACAAGTCTCTCCTGAGTTCAATGCATCCATGCTTTTGGGAACAGCTCCCTAACGCTAACACAGAGCTCCCCACCAGCTGCAGCACCAGCAGCCCTGCCCTATTCCCCAGCTGGGAGGCTGCCCTGGCCTCTCACCCTCTGCCCCATCCCTTCATCCCCAGGGCAGGGGCAGGGGCAGGAGAGCAGCCCTTTCTGTCATGGTTCAACACCAGACAGCAACTAAGCCCACACAGCTGCTCACTCATTCCCCACCCCTAAATAGCATGGGGGAGAGAATCAAAAGAGTAAAAGTGAGAAAACTCAGGGGTTAAGCTAAAATTTTACAGTGTAGAAATCCTGGGAGGTGCCAGCATGAAGGATGCTTCTGCTGGGGACATTCCAGCTCCCCAGTGCCCTGGAACACACGGCAATGAGAGCTACCAAGGGGAAAAAAAAAAACATTCCATAAGGATCAGAACACTGCCAGAGGTCAGGGGCTTGCATAGACAGGTCAGTGAGAGCACATGTGGTCCCAAGGACCTGCCCTCACCACAGAAGCTCCCCAAGATCACAAACAGGCAGGGGAAGGGCCCATTATTCCCCATGCATTCACCACCTTTGTCTAACAGAACAATGCATAGCACTGCAGAGACTCTTATCTACGCCTAAGAGAAATAAATTGATAAACTGGCCCTATCTTTATTCAAGTGGCTTTCAAATTACATGGCTGGCCTGGGCTAGTCCAAGAAATGGAGAAATCACCCCAGCCTATGTAAGGACCACAAAAAAAAGGAAGAAAAAAAAAAGTCTAACAAACACTAAGATGGAATTTAAAATCCCGGTCATCCTTTATCACTTCAGACTGTAGACCAGGATTACAAGTAAATTTTATTTTCCTGTAATAAAATATTCCTTTTTTACAACAGGAACATCAAGCTGACATTTGAAATACACCATTTGACTGGAATTACCCCAAGAGCAAATGCTACAAAGTGACTGCATCACTGCACACGGCTGACAGTAATTATTAATAGGAATGCTCTTCTTTTGATAGGCATGCATTACAGGTGGCTGAATAATGGAAACATTTGAGAACAATTGTTTGGTGGCAGGCAGGAAACCTTCTGCCAAAATTTTAATGCTTAAACACAATGCAATTAACCAGGCCTGAGCCCAGCTCTTGCAAAAGCAGGGTCATTTTCATGGCACCTGCTGAGCTCTCCAGGAGCACAAACAGCAATACTGTTTAGAGGGTCAAGAGTGGATGAGGTAGAGGCAGTTAGACTCCCAAATCACCCTCCCTAAGCCACGCTTAGTGGCTTTAGGGAGGTATTTCACTTAGATTCAATCAGAAGCATCTATTGCTAGAGCAATATGCAGAGAGGGGTGAATGTAGTCCTGACCTAGCAGGCAGCTCTGCAACCAAATAAGTACCCCATATAATGCTGGAGCCCACAGTATATCTGCTGATGAAAAGAGGAGGGAGAAGTCTCTTTAACTCTTCCAGTAAACCTGAATCAGGGTTATGCCTGTAATAGCAAAGGGATTCACTGACTAAATCAGAGAGGATCTCTAAATCTAGAACTGAATAAAAATGTCAACATAAAACAAACAGCAATGGCCAGATTTCCATCCCAAAATCAGAAAACCAGATTTTGGCTTGCCAAGGGAGGCAAAGGAATTACCCTTTTTTTTCAAAGGGTTTATGAGAAGATCCCTCGAGGAAAAATCTTGCTTCATTAAAATAAATTATAATAAAATAACACAATGACAATATAACTCATCAAATTCATTATCCTTAACCAAACAGGGACATCCACATGTAGCCCATGCTAGGCTCAAAGATACCTCACACGTGTTTCTCCTGTCAATGCTCACACATTTCATTTAATCTCAAGTACAGTAATTTCATGATTATAAGCCACACCTCCTGGTAGCCAGCTAGACCATGGGATTTGTCCATATATAAGCCGCACCTGAATATAAGCCGCACTTTTTTTTTCTTTTTTTTTCCTTAAGTGATGTTCCATGTGTAACAAAGTAAAAAATTAGTAACAGAATCGCTGCCAGCTGGGTTTGGTGTCAGGTGCTCAAGCTGCAACAGTTTTCATAGACCAGCGAAGCCTTTAAAGGCAGCCCCAGGCACCCTCCCCAGCCAGCTCTCACGTCTGGGTTGGCATTTCACTGGGATTTGTCCATAGATAAGCTGTACCTGAATATAAGCTGCACTACTGGGGTAGGCTGGATTCTTCAATGAAAAAGGTGCGGCTTATAATCGTGAAATTACTGTACTTGATGCTGCTCTTCACCCCGGGCACATTACAGCTGAGCCCATCCTGTTCCACTCATGACCCCAGTCTGGGAACTGCCCTTCCTGGTCTGACCTCACACCTACCTCAATGCCATGGGCTCACCAAAGCTCTTGGCCAACCTATGACTCTCTGTTTGGGTAGCATGGGATGCAGCTCTGGCTGGTGCCCCTGCCCCACTCTCCTTCATGGACAGCACTGTCCTTACTGCTCCCTGGCAGGAAGAACACCAGCTGCCTCCACCTTCCTCCTTACCTGGAGATGTTCCAGCATCTCCAGATCTGGTGATAAGGGCTGCACACAAAGGGCACATCTGAGAAAGTGCAGTTTTTTTGGTATGTTCCCAAAGCTCTTCCCTGTCAGTTTTCTGCCACAAAAGAGCCATGACTGCCTCCAGCCTGATCCATAGCATAGCTGGAACGATTTCACCAAGCCATGCTATTTTCCCTCTCCACTCATGATCTCCTTCTGCCTTCTTTTCTCCCTGTTTTTAAGTTTCAAGTTTTCAGGTAGTCAAACTTTTATAAAACGTATGAGATCAAATCAAATAAACTGATTTTTAAAATAGATTAGTCTAAATGACTAAAACATCGAGAAGTATAGTCATAGCATTTCATAAAATCAAGAAACATTTCTATTGGAAGGGACCTCAAAATCCAACCCTGCTGCCATGGGCAGGGACACCTTCCACTAGACCAGGGTGCTCAAAGCAATTTCTACTGACTGGCCTTTGCAGTATCCTTTAAACAAATGCATATTTTAAATGTAGGAACAAATGTTTTTGTAACCTCATTTTTAGAAAATGAATGTCACTAGTTTTCAGTAAAAAAGCCTCCAGGCATTTCTACTTAATGTTTTAAAGAGGGGAAAATGAATAAATGCAGTTGGATGTCTGTAGGAACAAATTATCAAAGAGCCTGAACTGTAAATTGTCCAAAACCAGAATACATCCTTCAGCTGGTCTTGTAATTGATGCCTGCTATATCAGAGAAGAAAATAGCAAAGGTTTACCACTTTTATCTCACATTAAGATTTCAGCATTTCAGATCTATATTGGCTTTATGATCTTAAAGAGTAAGTGCTATCTGACATTGACTGATAGGGCAAGAGTTATTCCAGGGTTTTGCTAGTCTGCTTATACGTGAAAGAGGGAAATATTACAAGCATGGAGTGACTGGAGTCCCTCCTGTTCAGCTGAGTGAAGCCCACACAGGGACCTGCCTACTGAGGACTTTGAAGTCCTGTCATCATCTGACTCCAGCACTGGGCTCACTTCCACAGCTTCAGGTGGGAAACACCAGCTGTCCCCAGCATGTGCGAGCAGTTGGACTGAGGAAAACACTCATCACAAACAAACAATCTCGGCCAACTCTTCAAGCCCAACTTCAATTCAGTGTCAGTTAAGGGAGAGGAGCAGCTGGTGCCACCTTCAGCATCAACACCTGCCCAAAAGGACACGGAGGCAAGCAACCAGCATGAAGCCTCCAGGAGGGAGCACAGTGATGGCAGGGAGAATTTGAGGAGCACCTTGGGAGGTCTGTACCCAAAACTGCAATCACTGTAGACCTCACTGGATGGCACTGCCAGAAAAGTCTCGATCACACACTGAATGAAGTCTGGGGTGTGCAAAAGTGTCAAGTGCTGAGATCCCCAGGGCTTCAGGCATGCCCTTCACAAGCCTACAGAAAAAGGGGAAAAAAGCTGTTGCATCTCTTTGTTGTTGCTAAAAAGTCATGTAAATGTAGAAATACACAGATAAGGGCACTGCCAAAGGCTGCTGTAGGATTCCTGAATGTTGCCATGCCAAATGCCAAATCTTTCATTACAGCAAAATTTCCAGCTGCCTCACTTGAAAATGAATTGTTTCTTGTCACTAAGGCAAAGCTGTCACATGCCAAAGTGAAAAAAAAAAGGCCAAATAAAATCTGCTGCCTCTCATTAGATCAAAGGTTGGCAGAAGAAATAAATCACCATACAAAATGACATTTATTCAAAAGAGCAATTGACTACAGAGTCATTTGTCACTTTTAATAATACTATAGTTATAAAATGATGATAACAGAAATCAAGTTACCCTAATGGTAATAAAATATTTGTAAACTAAACTTGTTCATTTTGACTATAAAAAAGACATTGAAATAATTCAACTGCAGAGAATAAAATTGAAATGGGTCTGTAATTACATAGATTTTCAGCATCTTCTTTATGAAAATAACTAACTGCTGATGACTCTCACATTTCTGGCACCTTACTCTGCAAAACAAAAGATTAGAAATATATACCAGATGCACAGAAAAGGGGCCTGCAGCAACATTTCAGAAGTGATGCATACATTTCTTCCTATTTCTCCTTCTTATTAGTAGCATGCCAAGTGTCATATCTCATTAACCAAGTCAGCCTGTATGCCAGAGAAACTTCACTGAGTGAAGAGAAGGGATACAGCACTATTAATGAAATCACTGGATCTCAAAATCCTCCTCATCACCATCAAGGAAAACACTGCAGGATTTTTGGCTATTTTGACACTCAAGCATGCTGTCAAAACGCATACTGTTGTGACCCAACATGGCTTTTTTATCCTAGATGACCTACCTTCACAGGTTTGATGAATTCAAGCTAAGGATTGCAAGAAATTCATCACTTTTCTCTAACCCCTCAGGTTTCTTTAAATTGGTTTGATCTAATTTCTAATGATTTCCCTGGAACATTTCACGTAGAACACATTCCAGGGCTGTCAGCTGTAAAACATGTCAGTCCCAAAGGAAAGAGGGCAGGGAACTGAAGAGCACCATAGTACCCTGAGTGTATCTTAGGCTACATTCCAGGATCCCTTGTGCTGCTGTTTAAGATTTTAGTTTATTTCAGATTAGAGCCATTTGAGTTTCTTAATTACATCTAGATTTTAGAAAAGTAAATTTTTTTTTAATCTCAGAGTAGTGCCAGTGCATTTCAATTTTTAACATGCCTTCCACTCAGGTTGGATCTAAACTGTGCCAAAATCAATGAGACTGGTACTTCACCTCAGACCCACCACATATGATAAACAATAATGGATTTTGAAACTGGATGACCTGACTGATTGCACAGGAAATTTTTCAGGTTTTGAAATGGCTTTGGCTGCAGAGACTTGTTTGTCCTGAGTCAGAAACTTACAGAGAAAACCTGGACCTTAGGGAAAATGGCAAGAAACCAAAAACTGAAGCCAATATATAAAGGCATGCCAAAATTCTTGCCAGCAAGGTTTTTATAGCTGCATTTACAACCATTCCCCACTCTTTGTTTGGGTTTGTAGTTTGGGTTTCTTTTTTAATTAAAAAAGCTGTGATCAGCACTATGCAATGCTCCTGCCATTGAGGAGGGAACCCATAAGAGCAGCTTCTGAGGACTTCAGAAGTCCACATCTGCAAGTCCACCATAATCTTTGAAGAAAAACTATAAAACGAAACTCTAAGTAACTGTATCAGTTAAAACCATATCAGTAACCTGAATAACTAATGTTAATATTGAAGTAGCCTGCAAAGGTGCTTTGCAGAATAGAACAATTATCCACAGGTTCCTTTCCTGCCCCAGAATGAGATTTCAAAAAGCAAAAATATTTTATTTCCTATGTTGTTATTTATGGAATTACAAGGGGTTTGCTTCAATACTGTTTTTATATGCATGTTTCTGGTAATTTCATATATATATTTGTATATAAATTTTATCACACTTAAAGGATGAGTCACGTGCTTTGAACACAAGTGAGCTCGAGTCCTAGGACAGGTTTCCTGTGTAGATCTTAGCATAGCACACAGGATGCTCCTGTGCTGCAGAGACATCATTTCAGTACTTATAGGCAAGCTGGAATTAGTGAAGTTAATCCAGTGAAGCTGCATGAAAATTGACACCAGTAAAGCCACAGTCTCAGCTGGGGTTGTGCACAGTTGGGCCACACTGCTGGTTTTGCTGCCAGCAGTGCTGGACCAGGAATTCTGGACCTGGGTCATGGCCTCTCCTCTGGTGCTCTGAGTCCAAGGACAGTTACCAGGCAGGAAGGGATCGGCTTGAAAATTAAGAGGTCTGAGCTTTCCAGTCAAACCCAATTGGCACCACACACAAAAAATATTTCCTTTCGCTGGTAACCTCTGTGGAGAAGGCCCCTTGAGTGGTCTGTGGTCTGTACCTGTATTCAGTGTCACACTGTACCTCCATGTCCCACTTGTAAAGGGAACCTGTGCAAACACAGTCCTCCCTTTCCCCTCTCTCTCGAGGAGACCATGCCATTCATGCAGAGACTTACTCGTGCAAGGCCAACAGGGCTCATTAGCCTATGCTTTATTGCCATGCTTATGAGGACCAGATCCAGCTCTGGAAACCGCATGCCCACACTCCAAAGGCATGGAAAAGATTTCAGAAAACCTTGCCTGATTGGAGCTGCTCCAGGGAAAGCTTGCCCAAGTGTCTACTGGCTAAGTGCTGAACTGAAACGGGAAATTATTTGGGAGCAAAGTGCAGTGGTATCACCTCTAGTTTCCATTGGAGCCAGCTCATGCCCAGCCAGGCTTATTACCGTATTTTCATGACTATAAGGCACACTTAAAATCCTAAAATTTGATCAAAACCTGGAAGTGCGCCTTATAATCTGGTGCGCCTTACACATGAACCTTGAGTACTGAAGGGATCTCAAAACAATTTCTGTTTCACATTGTGCAGCCACAAACATGAAGCTCGCAATGAAATGACTGCGAGCAGGCAGAGCACACGTGTTGGGGAGTTTTTACTTTTTCCCTCTGTGGAGAAATTTTTCCCATTATCATGCTGAGAAAGCTGTCAGGGCCACTCCCTTAGCTTTTAATTGCTCAAGACAAAAGGGATGGGTGGGTAGTGTCTCGATGGCTCAATCGCTGGGGGGGTTTGAGGGGTCGGGGTAGATGGTCGTGGGTTCCTTTTTTTTTCCTTCTGGGGGGTCACTCTGGCACTTGCCAGCCTGAACGCGGAGGAGAAAGGTTTTTTCTCTGCAGTCGGATCTGCCCTGCACCCCAGCACTGCTACCACCTCCTGCTTCTGAGAACAGCGCTGAGCACCAGGACATAAACTGTGAGTGGAGTCTTCCTTCACCCTTCTCCCATCTGGGACACAGCCCTGCCACCTCGCCTCCCTGCTCCTGCTGCTGCAGCTGTGAGGGGCCTGCCTCATTCTCACCAGGACCGTGCAGAGAGGAAGAGTGTCTGTGACTAGAAAAGCGACTGAGTTTTGTTCTGTTTTGTCGCTGTTTTTTTTTTTTTTTTCATAGCTGATGTTGTTCTTGTTTGTCTTGTAGATATATCAGTAAGAACTGTTATTCCTAAACCCACATCTTTGCCTGAGAGCCCCTTAATTTCCAGATTATAGTAAACTGGGAGGGAGTGGATTTCCACTCTCCATTTTAGGAAAAAAATCCTGCCTTTTTCTGGCAGTACCTGCCCTCTAAACCAGGACAACACATCCCTCAGGTCCATCCCTCCTGATTTTATGCTAAAAGTTGCAAAAGTTGCACGTGGATCTTTGTTGCAAAAAAAGAATGTGCCCTATAATCCGGTGCGCCTTATATGTGGAAATGGTTTGAGTTTTTCCCGTTAACTGATACTGCGCCTTATAGTCCAGTGCGCCTTATGGTCATGAAAATACGGTACTTCTAGTTCCAGTCCTCTACAATTCAGAGCACTTTGGGATATCTCTGCTGTGCCACAGCATGACACAAACAGAGCCAGCTGGGGTGCAGCTGTGACCAGCTTGGATGTCTTTCATCCTAAGGGTAGACAGGGCCACTGAAGAAGCATTCAGATGCTGTGCTGGCCCACAGCCCTTGAAAACACAACTCTCTGCAGGTGCAAGCATCCCACCAACATCTGCCAGCTGCAGGAGGAAGGACAGCATAACCAAGCATGGCATCTGATTCAGTTAAACATTATTTTACCAATTACAACTTACTGGCTGTATACCTTCTTAAAATATCATCATGCAGCATCTAAAAGATATGCCACTGTAACTGGCTTTGGTTGGTTTGGGGTTGTTTTTTTTCCTCTGCAACTGAAGATAATCATAGTAATCTCTAGAATTAAAATAGTGATATTTTAGCTCCATCAACTCATATCTCAAAAATTAAATTCCTTCATTTTAAAAAATAAAAATAAAATAAAATAAAATAAAAATCCCATGCTCTGGAATAAAATCTAAGTGAATTTTTGAATTTTCAAAACATGCCCAAATGCACAATCCACCCAACCAGTCATACCCAAATCTAACCTACAATCAGTCTCTGAGAAGAACTAATTAGATTTCACACCCTGTTTAATTTCCATGTGCAAAACTTGGTATACATTTCTGTCCTCAAATCTTCTAAGTGCCCCAAGTGTCAGAGACAATTGGGTCCATAATATGCCGAACATCATTTTCAGTCTTTGAGGAAACAATGCATGAATCCAAGATCCTGACACTCATCAAATGTACAAGGTGCCAATGCAATTACTCAGCTCTGACCATTCACTGCAGCTTTAGGAACATGCCCAATTTTAGTCCAAATCATGACTTTGACACAAGAAGGAAAAATAGATGCTGTCACTAGTAGCAGGAGAAGAAGCAATATATTATTGCACAAATCCAATAGATCCTGATTTTGTCATGGGACTGACTGAAGCGATGAAGCTCAGATGGATAAATGTGGGCTACAGCCCAGCACTTCTCAGCCTGCTGGCCCTCTCGATGCACACGCTGCTGCCAGGGCCACCCTAGGCTGATGGAATGATACCCATTAATTTCGAGGCATTGGCTCAGTCACTATGTTTCCCAGAGCTGATGTGGGAGGGCCACTGAATCCGAACATGCCAGAGAAGTGTCTGGCATACACCAAGAAATAAAATATCTGCAGTCTAGAACTAAATTATAGGCTGAGATATTAATTTTGAAAAATGCCTTTTTAAGATTATACATATGTTCTTTTATATATATGTATGTATCAGACACAGGACACTGCTATAAACACATCTCAAGCCTGCTGTCACTATCTTAGGATGAACGACAACCAAAATGTGTGGTTTGTTTTCCCCTTCTAAGAGCCAGAGGACATTTTGTTCCATGCTCATCACTTTGTCTCTTTCCAGTCATTAAAATAGCATGCATGTGAGAGGAGACTGAACAAAGTACTTCACCCAGCCTTGTTTCCAGCAACAACTTCAATGATTTTTGCACATGATTGGAATCATTTGCTGTTTATTTAACTTTGCAACTGTTTTGGAAGACCTCTTGTAATGCTGACTGTTTTTCTCTGCTGGGTTGCTCTTTTCACTGCCTCAGGCAGTTTGCCTCTGTACAGTCACAAAAAGGGATGTGGTCCTCTGGACTTTATGGCCATTGAGAGTTGCCAAGACAGAACTGCAGGACAGACAGACTTCTCAGCCTGCAAAATGTCTCTCTTCATCAGCTTAGCACTATCAATGCCCAGTGGGGCTTGCTCCAAGCAGCTCACACACAGTGCCCAGTGAGCCATGGAAGGAGTGGAAGCTTTCATTGCTCTCCTAGCCATGGGCTTAACCACCAAAGAGCAGCTGCTCCTGAGCAGTCTGCCAAATATGAGCATGGGCCCAGATATTTCTGCTTTTTCCCTTTCCACAGGCTGGACTTTGAGACTTATCACATCCCTGCCTGTGCTGCTCAAGGACGGTGTGCTTTAAATTACACTTATGGTAACCATGGTGAAATGCATGGTCCCATTACTTATGAATAAAGGCTTTCCCAAATATCTTCTAATGTGACTGCCCATGAGCAAAAACTTATTCTTTGACATCCTTTCCTCCCTGCTCTCAGCTCTGATGAATACAAAAGATGCATCGAATTTTTTCCACATTGAAAAAACCTCCAATATTACTCACAGGTTCATGAGGTAGAAAACTGCAGTCAGTGCAGCGAGGTCAGCCCATACAAAGCATTCACATAGTCCTGGCTCAGGAATTTAGATTTTTCTGAACATCTTAGTGTTCATTATAACTCTCAAATTTAGGATTTGCTCTTGACTTGCAATTTCCGTGTACAGGTCAAGTAGTCAGCTCTAACAGCTTCACCACCAATTTCTTACAGCCACTCAGTGATTCACTTTTAATTCTCCCTCATTTGCCCAATTAGCATTCTGTTAATTAAACACAGAAAGTGCCTTTACTTTCCTCAGAAAAACACATTCCTGCTTAACCCTTGATTTATATATGTACCTCTGCAGGCTGTTTCAATGAGATTAGAGTTTGCACACTGTTTTTGTTCTTGGTTTGTAGACATTATTCTGAGGAAATCTTGCAGTGTAACATCAGACTCACTGTCTGGCATTTATACTGGAATTTTGCCTAGCATAGTTTGACTGCTGAGATAATTAATAGTCTTTAGTAACCATGATTCCCTGCTTGTGAACTTCAAAGACAGCAGCAGTTTAATATTCTTTCTTTGACTTTAAATAGCAGACAGTTATTAAAGCATTACATGATTTGGAAGTGAGGGACTGCACAGGAACTACTAATTGAAGTTGGCTAGAGGGCTTCACCAAATCTACCTTGAGTCAAGCTGTGTATGGGGAAAGGATTATATGATTTTTCTAATTCTCCCTCTGTTTCCTTTTGAACTCTGTCAAACTCAAATTATTGTATTACCCAGGTTATATTTCAACACATTACTGTGTGCCTGTCCCAGAACCACCCAGTGCTTAGGGACTTCCAGCTGTGGGCTCTGCCTTTCTCAAGGCTTACACAGCTCTGTTCTCACCTCCTGCTCAGCCTGAGCCAACATCAGGATTTGTGCCTGTGTGTAACCACAAAAGCTGTGTATTTCAAGTCCCTTCACAGGTCTTCAAACACCCTAAGAACATCCACTTATTTCCTTTCTGTTCTCCTGCCTCTTCATCTCAATGTCACACCTTTAACAAGCACAAACCAGGTGCTGGGTAATGACATGAGAGACAGCAAT
The DNA here is from genome assembly GCA_009812075.1 of Sialia sialis. NCBI lineage: Eukaryota > Metazoa > Chordata > Aves > Passeriformes > Turdidae > Sialia > Sialia sialis. The sequence goes on along the minus strand of VRYO01001681.1, from coordinate 5,666,426 downwards.
TAGAGCACCTCTCTATGGCTTCAGAGGTGTGGGTATGAGTCTCTGCTCTGCTCTTGGGCCAAAATTTGCTGCTGCTCCATAGAGGAAGAACATGACTTCATGTCAAACCAGACACCCGTGTGCCCAAGCTGTGTCACAGAGTGATGGACAAGACTGTGAAGTCCCCAGAGGGTCCTGGGGTCCAGCTCTGTGTGTACCAAGTTACAATCACAGGATCAGAGCCTGGAGCCTCCTGAGCTTCTTGGGAATTACTTTGTAGTTCAGTTTCAGTGCTTGCTCCACCACTGGTTATAAAAGCCTGGTGCATCTTGAGACCACTGCACCAGTGAGATGTTGACAGGACTTCTATGGGCAAGCAGACTGGGTATATGCAAATAAATACTAAGGAGTCCCAAAAGGAATAAAGCATTACATGCCCTTCCCCAGAATCAAATACATAATTTTACCCTTTCTGTCAAGACCCCTGACCTGACTTCAGAATGGCATGAACCCCAGATCACAAGAAGTAAAAGCCATTCTCATTTTGTAGACCAAATTTCCTATGTTTAAAAACCTCATAATTAAATCCCTTATTTTCTCCTATATCCCATTGCTGCTCCTTGGTTCAGGCTGTACCATCTCCACATACTCATTGTGTCAAAGACTTTGCTTGGATTTTGGTGAACACCCAGGACAGGAATATAAACACTAACACACTTCAGATGCAGATGGAAAGATTAAAAAACTTGCTCAAAAAGATGTACACAGTGTTCACAGGAGAAAGGTAGGGAGTTTAGATACCTGAATGACTAGACTACAGGCCAGTTAAGGAATTCCATCGAGTTTATCTTCCCCTTAACTGCAGCTGAGTTAACAGAAGCTCTGAGCACAGCTATGCCTGTGTGGAGACACTCGCCGATTACCTTCCCTGTACCCTTGCAATAAGGGGGTATTTCTTACAGCAGAATCCCCAGACAAAACACTGCCTGATTTACAGAAGGTGCAGGCATACACCTCTGTGATATCTGAACTGAGTTGAGATTATCAGCCCTTCTTGTCCACTATTAGACTTGAACAAAATCCATTAGATTTTTCCCCAAGGACCCATGAAGCCAAGATATTGCACGAGAGAGATTTCATGGCAGTGTTTCTTCCAAGGCTGGGCACAACATTGCAGTAGCTGCTCTAACTCACATTCCAGCCATTGCCTCAGTCATAGCCAGGAGAGATAATGCCATGGGAATGCCACTCCATCTGGGAATGCCACTCCATCCCTCAGCTCCCTGCAAGGCAGGGCAACAGCATTGCTTTGCCTTTGCTGACCTCTGAGCAACACAACTTGGGCTTCCTTTGATCTACATTTCTGAAGATTTCTAGAGTAAGGAAAAGCCCCTTTGTAGAAAACAAACAACTGACAAAAAGCTCACAACAGCAAAACAAACAAACAAAAAAACCCAAATGAAAAGAGCACGTGGTTTAGAGGTATATGGTTAATTATGAGGCATATCATTACCTAGCAGTGCAAACTGTATAAACTCTCTACATACACATCTGATGAAACCATTAGATGACCAAGAGGCCAAGGAACCTTTGCAAGAAACTCTCAATGTAGGGAAAGGACACAACATAAAACCACATCTATATAAATGCATTTGATTCTGACTCCCATTTTATTCAGCAAAGACTACTGCACTTGTGCAGCTGCCTCATACCTATTCTTCTGATCTATGTACATTTATACCTCAAACACAAGAATTTATCTGAAGCTAACAGCTAGCTAGTCACCAGTTGATAAATTTTTTCATCCAACTAAAGAACAAGAATAGCACTACTACTCAGGAGACCAGGCAGAAAAACACGATAGTGTTTGCTTTACAGCAAATCCAACATTCGCAGGTTTTTAAACAATTCACTCCCAGCACAATTACAAATAATGAAGGCACAAATACTACAATTTAGGAAGCATTTTGAAGAAGAAGGAAAAAATTTTTAAAGAGGCTAAATTCATTTAAAATAGTCTGGCCACATTTAGATTTAAAAAGTAAACATGCATGTTGGAACCCAAGCTGCAGAATTTCCTTTCCTTACACTTTTTGTAAGACTCAGCACACAAGTTTTGCTTACCATTTAACATGTTCCACATAGGCTTCTTCATCTGGAAGTCTGTTGCTATTTGTATTGCCAGTGCACTTGAGGTAATCCAGAAGTTGATTTTCTCTGAGATGTTTAATAATAAAAAATAAATGCAACATTATTACTTCATCTATGTACAGTGAAACCCAAAGGAAATATTTCAAATTTATCATTTATTGAAGAAAAAATAAAATTAAAATAAGTACATAATGCTTTTGGAAATAAATTTCCAGCTCCTTTTTTTTTTTCCTGATGTATTCATCAAAGACTTACCAAGGGGCTTTGGGATAAGTTATAGGACTTTTTGGTTTCATACTTTTAAAAGTCAATTTTCTCTGTGTTTGCAATTGATTTAATGTAGCCTTTAGGATTTTTGATGCAGAATTTTAAATCTCTGGAGAAATCATGACCACTTAAATAATCTAAGTAGCACTAATATGTTTTCTTACTCTTAGCTGCTTTATTAATGTTCAGAACAATTCAAACATAAGGTGCAAAATATGTAGAAATATTTTCTCAGTCTTCATGGCACTAGATGTGATCAGTAAGTCAGACAACAGGCTGCTAAACAGACTCTAAGAGCAGACTTGGTCATGGTCAGACATGTCAGTTCAAGAAACCAAACAGTAAGAGCCAGGAAAGAAAAAAGTTTCCTCCTAATCTCTAAGTCAGAGCTTGGCTGAGCACTCATATGTTTCTGTGTTCAGTTGTTTACAGCTAACACTGGGAACAGCCTCACTGTCTGCACCCAAGTCGGTGGGAAATCCTGCTGAGGTTTCCAAAGGAGTCCCATTGCAGAGGAGACCTGCACTTGCTGCTGCCAGTGCACAAGGGGTTAAAAGGGACAGCACTGAAGTGAACCACCCCTCCAGCTCACTGACTGTCCCTTGGCTTTGAGGGTACAAAAGGGGGTTCTCTGAATAGGAGCTGAAGATTTAATTTCAAAAGGTATTAGAAATGTGATAGAGAGGCACTATCTGATACCATTTCAGGTGAAAGTCCTATGGTAAAATCATTATGGTTTCAGTGCATGTGTCTTTTTTTTCCTCACAGAAGAATCAAGATACTTCAAGCTCTTTAAGAAAAGAGACAGTAAAAGGTGAATGACAAAAGCTTGAGCAAAGGGTCAGTGGCAGGTCCCTGGGACTGATTACCTCTTTGAAATACAGGCAGCAGGGGATGCAAGGTGTCAAAGGCTGCAAAATCACTTCTGCTGAGCATCTAATCACCAATGGGTCTGATCAGTGGAGAACATGGGGTGAGGAACCAGGAGAGATCACTAAGAAGGAAATACAAAGAGTCATGCTGCTTCACATTGAAGGAGGAAAAAAAAAGAAACAACAAAAGTGCAGCCTACAGAAACTGCTAGCAAAGGAGACAGACAAAAGAAAGAATTAATAAAACACTTAGGAGTGAGGGTAAAAAAATAAAAACTAGAACAAATAAGATCTAAACATTTTTGCCAAGTCTATGAAGTGTGTGGGAGTTCACTGACATTAAAGAATGACTTTTCACAGAAGCTCTTTACCCTGGTGCCACAGAGTCACTGGGGTAGGTAGGAGAGGATAGGTTAGGGGTCACCATCTGACTCTGAGAAAGAAAAAAATGGCACAGAAAATGTCAATTACAAAATATGGAAATGGTTCTTCAAAGAAGTGAGGAGGACATACGGAAGACAGCTCCCCAAAACCCAGGCTGTATGACCTCCCAGGGCAGGCATGGCTTCCCAGAGAGAGGAGCCCTGCCTCACTGGGAGTGATTCTTCAGAGTTGAAGTATTCACTGACCAAGGGCATTGCAAAACCCATCATCCCTGCCCGCCCCTTGGCATCTACACAAGGCACACTGGGAGAACAGAAATTGTTCTGTTCTTCACCAACCTCAGTGCAATTCCCAGCTCCCTTCCCACCTTAACTCCGCATTTTCTCTTGTTTAAATGACCACATTGTTCTAATCACTACCAATGTGGAGGCAAGATTTCCACCCTGCCAGCGTTGCCACCTGCACCATGCTACCCAACAAGCATCTGTAGCTAGCAGATGTGTGGGTGCACACCTTTAAATAGCATCATTAGTTCCACCAGGTCCTGCGTGTTCCTGTGCTTCCAGGACAGAGGTGGCAGATGCACTGGTACAATGCCATCACAGGGAGGAGACAGGAAAGTGTTGGGGCTCTCCAGGGACATGGCCACATCCCTACCATGGAGTTCAGGAGATGACCACTCACCAGGATGGACAGGGTTTATGAGGAAGAGAGGCTACAGGTCCCTTCCCTGCCCCAGGCCAGGGTGCAGCCCCTCACACTTTGCTTTTCTTCATGAAGAACAGGCAGACAGTAGTCATTTAACAACACACATTGAAAGAACTGTTTTCCAGTAGACTGACATAGGGGAATTTAGGAAAGCAAGATGGACATGCACATGAGGACATGCACTCCTGTAGGGACTGAGAATTACACTTCCAGAATTAAAATGGAAAATGTAATTCTGTTTAATGATGATTACAGATTTAGCTACAATTACCTAGATAAACCTGGGTAATAGCATGACATCACTTGTATTGTTAAAATCTGTATTTATTATAACATGTGGCAAGTTCAAAAAGACATTTCCATAAAATAGGATGGATATTTACCTCTGAGTTATTCTTACCTTACCAAGTTTCAGGGAATGTACTGATCTGTAAAGGTACCTAGTGACTAATTGAATGTTTATCAACGAAGTATTTAGGCAGTACTGTTGTTTTTTTCCCTGGTTACAAGCTGCACATTTGTTTCACTGTGTTTTCACTACTTGTATGACCACTAAAACGATATATTCAGGATAATGAGGTTTCTAGTGGTTTTGAAATGTTATTTAAATGCTGATTTCAGAAGTACTGTTCATAACCTCTGTTAGGTCTGCCAAGAAAGCACAATTTCCAAGAGGTTTATATCAGCATAAATCTATGGAGCTTTGTTGAAGCATTGCATTCAGAGCAAAATTTTGCCACTCATCTGACTAGATACCCACAAACCACTGACCTAGCTGAAAAATAACATGCAGCACCATAAATTGTATCTCAGTTAAATGTGAATCTTGAATCACTTTAAGGTTCTTTTTTCTTATTTTCCACACTGTTCTTTGAGTTTGGAGGAAATTTTCCACATCCAACTCAGTTTTAACCCAGCTCAAAAGTATTTCTGCAAATGGAGTAAGCCTGCTCCTCCATGATAGCAAGAGAGAATTGATGAATCTTTGCTTCTGCTTTTATAAAAAGCCAAGGTGTGTAACCAGGTGTGTGGTTGGGCTGCTGGATGACATCATGTAAGTCATGTCATCTTTCTTTGCTTCAGATTTCCATACACTTGGAAATAAATAGATAAAACACTTGGAAATTCTCTAGCTAAATCCTTGAAACTGGTGGGTCTTATTTTTCTAAGAAGAAACAAAGACCTGTGCATTTGCAAGGTGGCCAGAGCAAGGATTAGTGAAGCAGGTCACACCCTGGCTCTGGCACTGCCTTCCTCTCTGGCTCAACTCACCTCTCTTTGCCTTCATTTCTTATATTTGGTATAGGTATATTTATTCTGATGCACCTTCTCCAGAATACTGTGCTAAATCTTGCTGTCTGCCATGCAAGAAAGACTCTGAATTACTGAAAAATAGAGGGGTTGAGAATCGAAGAGACCTCTGGAGCTCATCTGGTCCACCACCTGTCCCACTCAATTACAGCAATTGCTCAGGACCATGTTTAGGTAGGTTCTGAATATCCCCAAGGAAGGAGACTCCACCATTCCTCTGGACAGCCTGTGCCAAGGCTTGGTCACCCTCACAGGAAAAATGTGCTTTCTGATGCTCAGAGGGAACCTGCTGCATTTCTGGTTGTGCCCATCACCTCTTCTAATGTCATTGGGTACCACGGAAAAGAGCCTGGCTTGTCCTTTTTGCACCTTCCATTCAGGTATTTGTACAGATTAGTAAGTTCCCTCTTAAACCTTCTCTTCTCCGAGCTGAACAGTCCCAGCTATCTCAGCCTTTCCTCATAGGGAAAGTGCTCCAGCAGCTCACTCATTTTTGTAGCTCTTGGCTGCACTTACCAGTAGCTCCACCTCTCTTTTGTGCTGGAGAGCCCAGAACTGGATTAATATCTATGAATAGCTGAGAAAAAGAAATATAATAATTACAGAAATCCAAAATAATGTTCCTTAGAGACTTCAGGAATCTACTGGTTAGTTTACCAAGAAGAAAGTTAAGAGAGAAGCTTCATCACAATTTTTGGGGACCAAGACATGGAACACATTATTTAAGTACAGTAATTTCACAATTATAAGCCGCGCCTGATTATAAGCCACACATCCGGGTAGCCCACAGGATTTGTCCATATATAAGCCGCACTCAAATATAAGCCGCACTTTTTTTTAAAAATTTTTTTAAGCGAGCGTCCATGTGCGACAAAGTAATGAGGTAGTAACAGAATCGCACCAGCGTGGGGTTTGGTGTCAGGTGCTCAAGTTGCAAACAGTTTTCATAGACCAGTGAAGCCTTTAAAGGCAGCCCCAGGTGCCCTCCCTGGCCGGCTCTCACTTCCGGGTTGGCATTTCACTGGGATTTGTCCATAGATAAGCCACACCTGATAATTAGCCACACTACTGGGGTAGGCTGGATTCTTCAATGAAAAAGGTGCGGCTTATAATTGTGAAATTACTGGAATTTTCAGTTCATCAAACAAGAGTGTAACAAGGTAAAATGACCCAATTTGAAAGGGGACAGAAGAGAAATGAAGTGCAGTGCAATTAGTTGTTTAACAATGGCAGCAATTAGCTGCTGGAAAATTTACCAAGTATTCTGGCTGATTCTCTGTATTTGATGATTAATCTGGTGATTAAATCAAGATCAGATTTTTTGTCCCCTTTGAAGTCTTGTCCTAGTTCACATAAAAATTCCTCTGGCCTGTGTGATGCAATAAGTCAGACAAAAAATGATCACAACAGTCCCTATCATCTACTGTTTTATATGAGATGACACTTGCTATTCCAGTGATTAGGCAATTAACATTGCAAAACAACAGAAAATTCCTAAAATTCAGCAGGGCTGAATGCCTTGAGTTTGCCTCTTTGCCTCAGTCTCAGAACAAAACTCTGAACACAAAACACCAGTACTTGTCTCTAAAACAAGCCAGAACCAAGACAGAGAAGAATTTGGTAGTTTAAATGCCAGTTTGGTGTACCCAGCCTATCTCAGGTGTGTGCTAATCAGTAGCATCTGTGTGCCAGACACAGGCTGATAAAATCTCCATACTGCTGATCATGATCAAGTGTGGCAGACAGATTTATTTATAAAGAAGTGAAGCATCTCTGAAGAAAAGCTGTTAAGGGATTCTTTGTCCTAGCAAAACTGCTCAGAGTAAAAATGCCTGCATTTACCCTGGAGAGGAGTCCTTTAAAAAACAGTCTTTGAGCATAGCTAGGAGCTGGAAGACATTGACTGGTGTAGGTCAGGTTGCTGCAGTAATTATGTGTTTGGGCTCTGGAGCCAGTCTACCAGATGTACCAAGGAAGAGGAAATTTTCTGAAATAGCCTTGATAATAGGTTTCTGAGGGAAACAGCTCCTTGGAAGCAAAGCGCTCTGATGCCATTTACGAAGGTGCACCACGAAGACAGGAAGGCAAATAGAAGAGAAAACATAACATATGTTAATCATCTGCAATTCAATCACTTTTCTGTATAGCTAGGAAATGAATAATTTTGTGTAATGCTAAGCACAAGACTGTGACTCTTTGTAGATAGTCCTTGAACTGAAACAATAAAGAAAGCAGCATGCTGCTTGTCATTCTATTGCAGTCCTCATGAGAGCCAAAATAAGCTTTAGGAAAGTTCACGTCTAATTTTCAGACTTGACTGCCCTAAAGACATCAAGGAGCCCAAAGAATTTCCCTATGGATGAGTCATCCTTAGTAATTTCATGTTATTTCTCAGACCAGACCTGAAATCCAACCCAGATCCAGAAGCACAGTGCTGTGGGAAGGTTTAGATGGCACATAACTGGGCGTGGAGTCCTGCTCATCCAGAACACACAGACACCTCCAAATAAGCAGTTCCAGAGAGGACACAGATTTATTTGACAGGCATGGAATGTAACATCACCATAGCCATGGAAAACTCATGGGCAAAAGCCTGTGTCTTTCCCACTAGAGGATGACAGAAAGCAGTGGAGGCTGAACATCTGTTCCTGCTTGCACCCCATTTCTGTTCATGCTTGCAGCTGACATATGCTCTATTGGCTGCTCCGGTTCCATGGCTGCTGGAGGACTCAAAGGCTAGTCAGGAGGATACCATATAAATCCATGAACAGATTTTTATCTTTTTTATTTGGTGCATATCAGCACACACTGTGGGTGGAGGCACTGGTGTAAACAACCACTGCCAAGGACAGATCTCCCTCCTCCAGCCAAGGCTGGAGCTACAGCCCTTTTGCTATGGGCAACATTTTAGCTCGTTTGCTACAGCTGCACAACTTAAAAAATATGTAAAAGGGTGAGAAATTTAAATTTAAGCTGTGTGTGTTTATAAGCCAAGCAAATAGCAGTATTATTTATTGTGTCCCCATACCCCTGGTAAAAGCACACAGACAGCTGCATATAAGTAATTTCTCTTCACTCACATACCATCAACTCTTCTCTCTCCTGCTCTTGGCATCACTTGTTATGCCTGATCCACTGTATCTGTGGGAAATTTTTGAAAAGGAAAGCTCAAAAAATACTAGAATTAAAAAAAAAAAATCACTTATATACTTTCCTCAGTCAATAGGGGAAAGCCAAGCAATGAAGGAAATTCACACACACATATCCTAAAACTGTAGAAGAGACTCTTAGTTTGGCAGAAGTGAGTCTGCATATAAATGCAGGATTTCTGAGACCAGCCCAGTGTGTAAATACACACATGTATATCAGCTGAAAAAATTCAGCTGTGTCTCCCTGCTGTCCCAAAGCAGAGCTGGTCCATGGTGCATAGCCACCACACACCATCCCCCAAGAAGGGCAGCAGTGTGGCAGAGGAAAGTCCAGATTTGTCCTGGCAAATGGGAGAAATGCTCCAGAAGGGTGAAGGACACAGTTGGGGCCAAACACATGAAGTATGAGATTCAGGCAGGAATACATCAGCTGCTGGGTGGCATTTTGGCAGAAGGTGGGCTGGGGTACATGGGGACAGCACAAGGACATGGGGTACACAACAACAGCACAATGATGCCTGGCTGGCACAAGAAAGGTGAACATTAACAGCACATTCACACAATTTTTTCCTTCTTCAGCTTCTGTCAGACTGCTGTTATGTACTGCTGGAAAGCATTGGTTTGAAGGCAAATAGAAACCAACTGGGCACAACATAGGAGCACCACAAGTGGCCTCAAAAACATCCTGCACTGCAGGTCACAAGCTGTTTCCTCTGAGAAAGAAAACACTTATGGTAGTGGAAGGAGAAGTAACAGCAGCCTTGAGTTCATGAAGGTGAAAAAGAAAGGGAACAGTGGTTCCCCACGTCTGCAGGAGATCAAACAAGAAACAGATTTAAATTATGCAAGAAAAATAACTACATAAGCAACCAGAAAACTCTGGGGGGATGTCTTTAAGACAAACACCCCCAAGTTCAAGGCCAGGTTGGATGAGATGCTGAGCTACCTGGTGTAGAGAAAGGTGTCCCTGCTCAGGGCAGGGAGAGGGAACCAGGTGATCTTTAAGGTCCCTTTCCCAAACCATTCTATGCTTCGATGAAGAACATCCCATCCTGAGGTTATCTGTCGTGTAACTCAGCAATTACAACATTCAGAAAGCGCAGAAAATGTAAAACACTAATACACAGTTATAGAAAATACAAATAGGTTAATGATAGCTAAGTAAAGCCACAGCTGATGTCTGGAAAAGACAATTGGCCTAAAGTCTCATTTGCAGCATTATTTTTGTGAGGACCAGAGGTCAAACTCACAAGCTTCAAAGGGCATTCAGATGAACTGAATTAATTTTCAGGGGGATTTGGATGCAACACTCTTTTCACATAAAATCTCAAATCCCTTCACCCTCTGCTTTTCCTTTTCCCTCTAATAGGTTTTGCCTGTGAATGATAATAGTGCAGAGACAACGTCTAAAATAATCTGAGGTGCACACACACTCCTACTGGATACAGATAACTGAGGGTACCCAGTACATTTGCAGAAAGCCTGTGACACACTAGGGAATAGTCATGTCAAACCAAGACCTTCTCTCCATTTCTGTGTGGAGTCTTGGCTAACATCCAGTTCAGACAGAGCAGCTGAAAGTCATTTCTCTCTGATGTTCTTTAAAAGCCTAAATGCAATGAAATACTGGTGTGAGTCCATTTTCCAATGAGCAAAAGTGTCAAAAAGCCACCATCAGAGCTGGATCTAATTGGCACTCCCAGTAGGGAAGCAAGGAAAGAAATGGCAAGACACAATGCCCTGCCTCCTGTGGTACTTGTTACAAAACTTTCTGCAGCAGTTGTTCCAACTATTGGGGCAGTGAGGTTCGTTTTTTTCCCACCCACATGAAACCCCCCCATGCTCTATTATGGTTAACCAGACACCTCGTAGACATGTTCTGCCTCTTTATCCCTCCTGGCTTTTGCTGCCAGTGAACAGTTGTCAGTGTGTGAAAAGCCACACCCTGGATCCATATTCTTGTCTTAATAAAACGCCTGGGCCCATGGCCACTGAGGCCTCAAAACTGCCATGGCTGCATTTAAATATATTCATTCTTTTTGCTATCAACAGAATATGACTCAATTGAGCACAGAGTTATAGGGTCAAACATCATCAATTCTGCCGCTGAAGCTTTACCTCCCCACAACTTGCTGCCAGGTCACTCCCTATTACAGTGAAACAATCTCAGAATCAAACCCTAAGCTCTGGAAGATTGGCTGGAAAACCTGACCATGAAATAAGATTACCTGAGCTACTCAAGGCTTACTCAAGAGCTTTGCACGAATTTCTGTCACATGTAACACTGAGGACTTCATGGCAAAGTGGGCACAGGTGAGTACTGCTGTGGGTAGTCCTGTAGTCAAGTTGCCAGCCTAGCAAGCCTGGTTTAGGGTAAATGTGCTACACCTGGCTCCCTCTGGGAAAACAGGCAATCCCATTGATTGCAAGGAGGTAAGCATCCTGCTTTTCTCCTTTTCCTTGCTGCCTTCACTTTGCCTGGAAATTTAATTGCCTGGAAATTTAATTACCACTTTGCCTGGAAATTTAAATTACCCACTCCAGGCACTTCAGAGGGCAAATCTGTTTAAAAAAGAAACAAGGCTGATGAGAAAGGATGATTAGGTGCCACCAGCAGCTAGAAAAGCATTACCTTATTTCCAGTGGTTATCTGCAGCTCTCCATGAACGTATGCTAAAACAAGTAGTGCATGTTTCCCTTCAAGAAATAGCTTCTTTTACAGCATCCATCCAGTTAGGTGGTTTCTGGAGCCTTCCCAGTAGCAGTAACAAAAAATCACAATAGACTCATTTTCTTCACTAATTCTCCTGCTAGGGCATTCATCTGCTCTGCACAGTTGAGTTTATTTCCTCCTTCCCCTTTTCTCCTCACACTCTGTCCTCTTTACTTGTTTCCATTTCCTCACCTCCTCTATACTTTTCTCCTCCTTCTCACCTTCTGCTTCATAATTTGTGCTAGTCAAAGCAGCAAATTTTATGTTTCAGTCTGGGTACAAGAAGATTGGTCACTCTCGTCTTCTCTGAAAATGAATTTGAAAATTTTGGTCTCTCTGCCCTGCATATGAAAAGTAGCGTGAAAGGGGAACACAGCAAGAACTGGCAAAGAGCACATAAATAGAGCAACAGCTGCTTCTGGGCTCTGGCACTGACTTTCCCACCGTTCATAGGTTGGAGAGGACAAGACACATGGCACAGACAGAATTTAGGCTCTGCAGTACTGTTTGACCACACAAAACCCCGGGGCTTTCTACACTGTCATGCTCTGCTCTTTCAAAATTCTTTCAATGCAAAAGGAGACTTGTCCAAAAATGCCTTGGGAGTTTTGTCCAGAAAGAAGCCTGGGTGGCCATTTTAGACAACACTTGCTGTTAAAGGGAATGTCAAACCTCCCATCTGAGAGGGAAAACAGTAGCAGGTCTCTTAACTGGCAAGCACCAGTCCAAAGCAGGAAGGTGCCTGGGCAGGGAAAAGACTGGACAAATAGTTCCTGGACAACACATTAACAGAAATACATCCTCAAATCCTGCTCAGATAGTTCCAAGTAAACACTTTTATAGAAAGAACTATTGGTACAGATAATTAACAAGCTAAAAGAAAGTCAAATGCAGGCTTTCTGTGAATTCAGTTCTGTTACTAACCTCTATAATAATGTTAATGCTCTGTACCATACACTAAGTTCTGCACAAAAAGGGAAATAATATAGGCTGATATCAGATTACTTTGATTCCTCCGTGGTTTCTATAGTATGCTATTAATTAATACATAATTTATGTCCCTTTTAGTCATGTAAAGAGATTTTAATTTTGCTTTTCCAGTTCCTTGTCATTACTGCAGACAGGACAGTTTTGTATGAGAGCAGAGGCTGGTGACGTGTAATACAGCAGCTGGTTCCAAAAATTTGATTTCTCTGTTTACATCCCTGGCTACAAAGTCCCATAGCAACTGAAAAAAAAATAATAAAAATCCCCAACTAAATTACCATATTGAAAACTTCCATATAATCCTATTTATGCAGAAGAGTTTTTCTTACAGCATTTTGCAAAGTTCCTTCCCAGTTGCTAATATTTTATTAAAATACCTTTATTATTATGGAGTGCACTGAGAATTAGATCTGGAACTTCTCTAACTGCAGCTTACCTGGGAGAAAGAAATACACCACTAAAACCTTTGCAGCTCAGGTCTCATTGCTATTTCTTTCCCTTTCAAAATTTTTTTACTAATTTCAAGCCTTGCATCTGCTTTGATCACCCATTTTGCTGATTATATTTTCTTTACTCCTGCTAGAGAGGAGGCTGGAGCTTTACACTTCTCCTTGACAACTCTTCCATCAAGAATGCTTTAAGAGGTGAGCACTTTCTTTGGCAGCAAAGAAGGAAACCATGATGTGTTACACACAGAAGGCTGTCTCAAAAATAAATAAATAAAAGAACTCACCTCATATTTTATCCAGCATCTTCTGAGTCTCATCAGAGGAAATTAAAAACAAAATTGGCTTCTTGAGAGGATAGATCAGACAACTTAAAGAACAGCTGCAATTTGTGTTGCTGAGAAATGAAAATTGAAATGCAGACTAAAGTGGGTATTGGGTGATTTATTAACCTACTTTCTCCATTCTTTCTGAGTGTCAGTACATGCAGCAGATTATCAATAGCACCGTCTTTAATGTACGATTTTTAAAATGAAATTAAACAGACAACTCCCTGTCTCTCTTCCTTCTCACCTCATACAGAGCACAAGGATGTTCAAAGGCACTTGCAGCTCCTGTTTGCCCAGCAGGAGGCACGGAGCCTGCAAGCACACCCTGCAAATCTCACAGCCTGCCAAAGTGCAAGGGACACCAACTGCCGGCGGTACTGCTGCTGTTTGTGCTAAATGCTTGAGAGCCCTTATGAGCTCGCCCAAGCACACAAAGCCTGTTCATGAGCAAAAATATCAAATATTACTCCTTGACATTTTGTTGTTTTAGTAATCTAACCCCACAGAAATTTTATCAAGACCTGCAAAGCTATTCAGCTCTTAATCATAGCAGATTTGAATCACCATGTCAGTTAACACTACATGCATAAATTGCTGGCAATGTGGATTTATGCCACCATTCACCAGTATCACCCCTCATATTTGATTAGAATTGTGAGATTTGAGAAGAACAGGCTTAGCTGGTTGAAATTTGAGCGTGACCTTAACAAAATAGTCAGGGACTGAGGTTCACAATCTGTCTGTGTGCTCAAATAAGAGTTTCACATTCATCCTGCTCAGATTAATTGCTTCTTTAACCTGCAAATGCTGACACACATGCACAGCTGTGCACACTAATGGGGGGACAGCAGCTGAATCTCTATCAAGTTTCATTATATCCTGCATGCTTAATTGTTCTCATCACTGGAAACTATTATTTTATGTAATAGTTTAAATACAACAGGAATTCCATAACCTCATTTAAGTATTAAAGACATTTATAAGCAAACAAAAATGCTTTTAAGAGGAACACATACTGCACAGATGCATGGACTTGGTCACCTGGTGCAGATAAAAGATTTTACTACTCACCCCCTGTGTCTGTAGCCAAAGCAGGGTCAGAGACTGTGATAAAAAGTTTTTTGATTCATTCAGCTTAGCCTGGTGACACTAGCATGCTGGGTCAAGCGCACTGTAGCTGCCCATAATTGCAGATATTAATGAAGCTTTGAAAGAGATTCAAAAATTACTTTAAATGTCCATGCTGGCAAGAAACCCATTTTGTCCTCATATAAGCATGCTAGATCATCCAAAAAATAATTCAGGGGTTAAAATATACAGATAATACCCAAGCTCTTTTACGGCTTTTACACATGCCAGGCTTCTCTCTCCTTGGCTCATTATCTTGTTCATCCCCTCTCATTTGACAGGGAGCTCACTGAATATCAGAGCAGTGCATCCGCATGCTGATGCTGCCAGATCCTCTCTTACAAAACCCAGTTTGCAGAGGTACTCCATCCCCCACTGAGGCTTTGAAAGCAGACACTAGGTCCCAGCCTTGGAAACGTGTCAGATTTGAACGCCCTCCCCTCACAGTAACTGTCTTGAGTGGGTGGATTTTGCCTGTCAGAGACCTGTGGAGTGTCAAAACACAGGTGCCATGATCTTCCACCAGGCACCCCTCCACTCTGCCTCTGCTGGTGTCTTTGCCCTGACACTATCTTCAGTGATCCTATGGTCCCGTCCTTCTCCCTCAGTCCCCTTTCAAGATGCTTCCTTTATGGACAGAACATGTGAAACCAACACAGACCACGTTGGTAGCAGGTGCTGAGAGGCCTGGGCTAAACTCCAGCTTCCCAGAGACAGCTTGCAGGATTACAGCATCTCTTTGACCTGGCTGCATGTCTTGGCAGACAGTCATCCTCATCGCTGGAGCACCAGCCCAGCTCACCCACTGGAGGGGCAGCTTGGAATTTGGCTTCTTCTTCCACTCTGGTTCTGCTGGCCACTGGCTGCACACATACTTACATAAGAGCCTAAGATTACACCTGCTAAAAGACAAGAGAATTCTAACAAAGCTCATAAATTTCACTTGTCAGCATGAAAATTTGTCTTTTCCCAGAGAAACCAGGCAAGTCACACAGCAACTGCTGTGCAGAGAGTCCCTAAGGCATCCCCAGTGCCACGTGTGAGCCCTCCAGTGCCTCTTCCCAGTGGCAGCCTTTCTTTAACTGCATGAAGAGTTGGGAATGGAGCTGCTCTATTTCTCCCTGCTGTTAGTCAAACTTTGGAGCATCCAACCGACACTAGTCTGTCAGCCTTACGGTTATTTAAAGACAGCCTGTCAGTTTATTATTAATAGCAGCAATTATATTATTGCAGCTAAAAGAGACAAGTGGGATTGGGAATGTACTGCAGCCGGGGTTAGAGAATTTCTCAGGCCTGCTTTGTGCTAGAAAATGGCTTTCAAGTGTGATTATATGAGCAAACCCTTCTTGCTGAGACCCATGATACATCTTCCCACAGCACGAGGCAAAGACAGGGGCTCATTCTGCCAGCCCATCTATAAGCTGAGGGGCCACAGAGCCAAACTTTAGCTAATACACCCTTCCTCTTGGCAATATCTGTGCCTCAGGTTTAGCGAGGCATTCATCTATCCACGTCCCTTCTGGTCATTTCTGAGCTTGAGGCAGAGCATGCTGACCTCCACTTCTGGCACATCATTCAGGCAATGCCCCTCCCCCATTTCTAGAGGGGGGAAAAAAACACAACCACTTCACAAAGAGAATGTATTTATCCAGCAGAAAGCCATGCTTTATTTTTGCCCGTGTAGCTGCATCTAAACTAGTGGTCTACATCAGCATTATTAAAATAGCTCAACCAATATTTTTTTACCGTCAGCAAGTCCAAATGCAGGTCTTAGCCACTGGGAGAGAATCATCTTCCTAAGTAGGCACTGAAGAGTTCATGCTTTAAAGGCTTTCTGGAAGAAGGGAAAGACTCCCCCAAGGTCATGCAATACATTTATGCAAAACATGACCCTACCTGCTTTTTAGTCCATGGCACAGATGCCATGGAGGTAGCAATTTAATAAGCTACAAGCCCCATCTGTTCATTATTGTCTCAACTGGAGATTGCCATCCGCAAAGCTGAGCCACATTAATTGATTATATGAATGCTCTTGCTTTGACCCAATGCAAAGGCAGTCAATTTAATTTAAATCCTTGTTGGAGAAGATTTCAATTTGCTGGCTGACTTTATGCTGAAGCAGACAAGGAGCACTCACAGAAGTTTCATACCCATTCCTGCTACATCTGACAGAGCACATCTGTCCACCTTCTACTTCCCTGGCAATTTTTAAATCAAAACAAATAAAATGTGAAATGAGCTAAAGGGAGACTTTCACTGTGGCACTACCCAGAGCTTTGGGCTGAACAGAATTTCAGCTAGCAAAATTTCCCAAAATTATCAGAAGTTTTCTGAGGTTCTCTGGTTTGCTTTTCAGAATCATGTATTTTCCCTTTCTCTCCATACTTAAATCTGGTAAAGAAAAGGGAACACGGGTCATATTTTTGTTCCAGCTACCAGCATTAGGCGGAAGTAGTAGAGTCACAGAAGCTACAGAGATGGAAAAAAGCTTTTAAAAAAACTCTCCCTAAATGCTGCATCCACTCTTCTTGACATTTTAAGTCATCAAAACTTCACTAGTGATGTGAGAGGCTGCTAAATTTTTCTCTCTTACCCTTTTCTTTCATTTTTATTAGCAGTTGGATTTTGATTACATTATGCCTGACAAGGACCAGCTGCCTCCACAAGTAACTGCATTATCATCAGAGGCATGATGTAAAGTAAGTAAAAAGCATGATGTAGGTAAAGGGGTCATAACGTTTACTGCTTTTTTTATAAACTGCATGAGAAACCGATCCACACACACCCTTCTAGTGTTAAAATAATAGACTTGCAAGTCCTTCCTGGGGAGCTTGGCTCCCAGGAAAGACCCTCATATCTCCAAAACCACCTTTTCCCTCTTTTGTCCATGAAAACAAGACCATTTTTGAATATTTGAAAGTGCATTAAAGAAAGAGTACTCTTCTTGTTAAAAGACAGAGATTTTTAGGTCTTTGTCCTAGAAGTTACACCCCTGCTTTGTTTGTATTGGGGTGTTTTTCTCTTAGTCTTGGGAAAAAATGAGAAAAAATGCACAAATTGCAGCTCACAAACAAAAAGGCATGAGCACGGACAATTCAGGTATCTCAGTCCACAGCAGTGACATTACCAACAATTGCAACACTAAATAAAGTAAGCTTATGTTCACAGGCAGCTGAACAAGGTGGTTTGAAGATACCCAAATTACTGCAAACAGCCCATTTCTCTTTCTTTTTCACCTTCTACCCCATCACTTGACTGTAATGGCACTTTTGCTGTTCATCACTCTCTCTCCCCATCAATTTTCATTGCACTCCACAGCTTCTTTATCACTTTTGTTGTCAAACCTACAACTACCTTTATCTCAAATGTTTGCCATAAATTCTGGCAACAGACATCCAACCCGTGAAGAATATAAATAAATTGGGAAGTTTTAAGAGGCACTAGGTGATAATGTATTTTTTCATATCCACGGATACAGCTAAAACCTTCACATCTCTATTGGAAAACTGACTCAGCACTAATGTCCTTACTCTCACTGGTTGTCTGTCTCACTGCACTATTTTAAGAACCAAGCATGTTCTGGTGCAGCAAAAAAGGACCAAACCACCACATGACTCAAAACAATCATCAGCAAAGAAACATGTTCAGCCATTCCATTCCTACATACCCTGCAGGATGTTTTACTACAAATGGTCACTAAAACAAAACAAAAAAAAAATGCATCTTAACTCTAAGCTTTGCTAAAAGACACTGAATGCTCATGAACAGAACTATTCCAATTTTCAAAAATTAAAAATTATAGAATTTTATCTTTCAGAAAAAGTAAATCTGGACGCATTACCTTCTTTTTCTTGCAATTTTGTGGGGTTTTTTTGGTTTGGGTTTGGTTTTGGTTGGGTTTTTTTCAGGGGGAGGTTTTTTTTTCACTTTTACACTGAAGCAAAAGCATTGACTTTAGTAGGTGCTGAGTTCACTACAAACAACAGAGAAAAATCCTTATCTTTGTGCGGACATGTCTATCCCTCAAGCCAAAATGTGTGACTGGAAGCAGGTACCAACATGGAGTGCCCCTTGTACCCTTTCACCACAGTGCCACAGCAGAGGCTAACTGGTGTCTCTGCTTCTTCTACCCAGACTGAAAAAATGCAACGTAAGTCCACACCATGTGTAAAATACTAATGATGAGTAAGTCTGGCCTTATGAAAACTACCAGATTCATGTGTCTCTGACAAGTCCAGGAAATTTCAATTCCCTCACTAGTTGAAATCCCTTATGTTTTGAGAAAAAACCACAAATTTGGCTCACTGACTCCACACCCACAGCCCTGCAAGACACAACATTATTCCCTGTAGTCTGGACCACATAGTTACAAGCTGAAGGTGCAGACACAGTTAACAATAAAATGACAAATACATCTCTAGCTGCTGACAAATCTGAAGAAACATGACCCAAGTTTCACCGAAATTCTCAGAGGCCAAAGAAGGAGTTTAAAAAAAAGTTTCAACCACCCACACTTTTTTTTTTTTTAGACGGACCCAGTGAAGGAACAGAAGAATACATGGGGACGCCCAGCTCATTTTCTGTCACTGGAGTACTCCTAAGACATAGAAAGACAAACTCCTAAAAATGTAACAGCTGAAAGACAGGGTAGCATCACACATATGTGTTCATAGAGGCCTCTTGTTCTTTTGTTCCTTGTTTACCCTGACGAAAATAAAAGGGTAAGGCAATCCCTGACAGCTAGGGAGATTTCTCTATGGAGAGGCAGCTGCATGGGCTCACCTCCTCCAAGGGCTTTGTGCTCAAAAGTATGGGAGGAACTCAACCACTGAAACAGCCTCTGGGGCTGTAATTAGCTGACCTCTGCCAAGGGGAAAGAGGACAAGGGGAGAAACTGAGAGGATTCAGATGGCAGCTGAGTCTGTTTCCTTCAGAGAGACACAGGGGCTGGTGCTCCTTTGTTGCCATTGTCACCCTGAGGCCACCTCACAAGCAGCTGTCTGAGGCATCCTAGCAATCAACCATGCAGCCAGCACGTCCAGGTCACAGTCACAGTGTGCACACACATTTGCACACACTTTAGCAAGTAACCTGGTGCTGCTGCAAACACCAGCTCATTACACGGGTTCAGCACCCACCATGCTTCCAGACCCTTCCAAACAGACAAGCACTTGGGTAGTTTTTGTGGGAAGTGGTCACTTCCATCTCAGATCATGATGACCTGCAAGTACAAGCCAAGGGAGCCACTGTTATGGCTACACTGATGTACTCTGTGTAGGATACTCTCTTCTTCCCCTTTTAACTTGGCAGCATCATTTTCCTTCATTGCAGCTACTTAGGCACATCTATGATACAGAATTTGGAATTTAAAAACAGGTAATCCAAGTAAACCAAAAAACAAGAGTGGAAGAGGGTATGGAAATGGTCAGGCATTTGTAGGCTGTGATGCACAAGTGAAAAGCATATTCATTACTGAGAATAGTGTTTGATATTTCCAATTTACATTCACATTTGACAGTTGGAGATGGAAATGCCGTTCAGCCTCATAGAAGTCTCTCCCATTCTTCCTTCTTGCTTCCCAGCTGAGCTGCCAAAGACAAGCAGCCATGTGTTATTCACCTCCAGAGCTCGGCGCTGCAAGCTCCCTCATCCCCCAAGGTACTTGAAATTCCAGGGGCTTTCCTCCCAATCCCACAAACCTGACAGGAGAGATGGCTGTGTGGGCAGCAAGTTGATGGGTGGCGCACAGCTACGTTTTCAGGAACTGGGACATCCAAGGTCACCTTCCACCACACCCTTGATCTTGCTCAGGCAATCTTGGCCTGGGTGTTACATTTCAGGCACCCCACAGTTTTCACCTTCCCAGCGTCACAGATTAGCAGCCACCACGTTGTTTACAAGCCAGCCCCCACTTTCTTCTCTGTTAGCAGGCACCTGCCACTACCACCACCCAATTTACAGGCTGCCTGGTGCTGGCTGCAGCTTTAATGCAGTCACTGGTGATGAATGATGTCACAGGCTCTAGATTGCAGCATTGCTAAATGGATCTGGATGATAAAGGGAGAAGAACACCTGTATTTAGCACAAATGTCTTCATAATTGGCACGGCCAGGAAAGGAAATAGAATTAGGCAAGAAAATAGAATTAGCATTATTTCAATTCTAACTGGAAGAAATGTGATGCTTTAAACACCAAGTAGATGTGTTTTTTCCTGGAAAAGGATATTCTTGGCAACACGCTGGAGCGTGAAAAGGGGGAGCTGAAAAGGGAAAACAGAGGCAGAAAGAGCATTGTTTTCTGCATGAAGGCTTTTACTGAGGAGAAGCAAGGAAAACAGAAAGCATGTCACAGACCAAGGTGATTGAATTTTGTTTGTTCATTCCAGAGAGAGATGAAACTCAAGGCTCAACAGACCTGGTCAGCACTGTGGCCTCATGGAAAGGACACCCGTCTGGGGAGCTGTACCTCAACTTCATTTTTGGCCACATACCCTTTCCCCTTCCACCTCTTACCTTCATCTTTGAGCACAGGATGTCCATGAGACAGAGGTGACAACCTCTCATTGTCAGACGTGCCCAATCTCAGCAGCTTCTGTTATGCAGGCATTGACAAGAGGCATTCCTGCTGGCATTTTTTAAAGCCACACCTGACTGGCATCCATCATTTTCAGCTCTCTGATCCTCCCTCACTTCTTCCTTCAGCTCTCACAGAGCTGCAGCTTCTGATAGCAGGATCTTTGCTTTTGAAGGCAGCTTGGGGTGGACTGCCTCCTTTTGGCTCTCTGGGAATACAAAATAATGACATATTTGTTACTTTTGTGAACAGGAACCATTCAAAAGATCCAGTGCTCCTGAGAAATGATGCCCCAGTGACAGGCTTCTTTTTAAAGCCTAGGCTCCTCCTGATGCCCATCTGTGATCCTTAACATTATTAGGAGATGTTAATGGCCATTTCAGAGATAGCAGGCTCCAGGTTTTTAATCTGCAAAAGAAACACAACTTGGCATTAGGCACTATCCTCTTTTCAAGCTATATGATTTGACTAAAATAAGTAAACCTGCTGATGGAGAAGAACTTTCCATGACTGTAGAAGTGCTTTTGAACAGCAGCTTCATGATTCCTTTACCTTCAGGGTATCATAGCACTAGCTAGCTAGAAGCAGTAACTTTCAAAAGATCACCTAGCATTAGGCTTTTGGCTAAATGTCTTGACATAGCTCTGCTAATAGTTGTATTTATGCATTTCTCTACATAGCCAGTGGTGACATGCAGGATTTGGGAGTTCTGCCTTCTTTTTCCTATTCTGCTATGGATTCCCTGTGCTACTGAAGAAAGTCAGTTTATTTGCATAGCTCATTTACTTTTATTTTGGAGGTGAAGACAATACTTTTCTGCCCCTAGAACACCAGTGCAGTAGCTGGGAAGTTGCTGGTTTAAAAGGGCTGTAAAGGTAATACACTACCACTCCTGGATTTGCACTCTCTAAGAATCCTTGTCTACGGCTTCCCAGCCTAATTTTGCCTTTTGGAAATCAATTGTATAATTGATTTCTTAAGTTTCCCAGTTGAAGCAACAAAGAGAGCTGGTTATCAGAAAGAAGTGATGCTCTTTCCTCCCTCTACTGAAACCAGAGCTGCTGCACTAAATAAGTCACAAATTCTCGGCACTACCGAAGAGTAGTGGCAGGCTCCCTCGGAAAAGCTTAAATCTTTTTCTCGTCAATCAACCGAGTGATGACTAGATAAACCTCATTCCCAGCCTCTGATGTCACCAGCCCCAAGAGTGTCACAGTGAGGGATAACTGAGGCGAACTCCACAGGGAGGCAAGGAGCAGCTGGGCAGGAAACCCGTCCTTCCCGTTTTCATCCAGCACTCAGCACTGACCCTGCTCTGCAAGAGTGCGGAAACTCACCCCGACGCGAGCAGGAGGAGCCGCTGCGCTGAGTCCCGCAGGAGCACAGCCTGCTCTGCGTGCTGCCAGCCCCCTGCCCTGGCCAGGTGCTCGGGTTTACCTGGAAAGGTGAGGAGGAGCGGCGGGAAGGGCGCAGAGCGCTGGGGCGAGGCGGCGGCGCTGCCTCTGCCGGGGCTGCACTGGCACCCAGCGGCGGCGGCGGGGCCAGCCCGACTGCGCTCCGGGCACGGCAGCCCCCAAAAAACATCCCAGATCACAACCTAGCCCACCCTTCAAGGAAAAAAAATAATAACAACACCACCCCTCCGGGCCGTCGTCTTCGCAACCCCTTCTTTCAAGTAAAAACCCGACCAGCTAATTCCAAACCATATTCCATCTGTCTGCCAAGCGTACTTGTGCAAGCCACAAAATAGGAAGTTTCTGGGGGACAGATGCGTGTATTCCAATATTTGTGTTACTCACAATGTGTTATTTTCACTAGGGCTGAAAGTTAAGTCTCGTTGGTGAAAACTTGTCACCTGCACATGTACCCACTGAAAGAAATGTTTTCAGGTTCACATACCTGTTTTTCAAAAGGCTGAGAATAAATCTGTCCTTTTGCAAGATAAGAAACATTTCGCATTTCATTTTGAAGAGACAAAGTTAAATAGTTCTGCACAACAAGGGCAATGTTTTAATCAGAGCCTCAGTAATAGATGCTCTATGCTGAACAGCCTTATGTAGCAATGACAAAAATAATCAATTGATGGATGAGTTAAAATCTTTTAGGACTCAGTCAAAACCCACTTCTATATAGCAGTGTATGCATGTCCATTTTCCAGATAGGCTGCATCCATCAGTAATACCAAGGGAAGGGAGAGGGAAAGGCTTCTAAAATCATGAAAGATGGTTTGAATGTATCAAGCTTTGCTTTTCGGCTCTGCCTAATTTTCCCCACCCATTCCAGTGCAGCCACTTGCCTGACAGAAGTGTTTTGCAATATGGAAAAATTGCATGCAAGGAGAAAGGTCTATGGAAATTAGATTATATCCATAGCCCAGATGGACCTAGAGTTGGCTGTTTGATGAAGCCAGAAGTTATCATACCATTTCCTCACCTTGCTGCTATGATTTTTCAAACTTACCTTAAAATTCTTTTTTATCTCACTTGAAACCCACAAAGACAGGAAATGAGAAGGATATACTAACAGAAAGACAATTTATTCTGGCTAAAACCAGAAGTTATTCATTCTATCAGGATCCTGATATATTTGTCAGGCTTATAAATTTGGGAGATAGACAATACAAGTTGTGAACCTTGCTTTTTCCACACCAGATTAAACATCTGCATTTTCCCCATCACTGCCTAGTCCTGCAGCTGGCTCCATAATTGCATCTTCCTTATGAGCTGCACATCTTACCCTTTGTATGGTTTTGTGCTATGGATATAAGGATTAACAAGGATTTAGGACTTATATCTCATTTGAAACATTAATAACTTAGCACTTCATGTCTTCCACCAGTGCGAAAATTAGGCAAAGCACTGTGCACTACAGTGCCCTGTGAACTCTCATCACCAGAGAAAGATCTGGAGAACAAGTGGGCTCAGAATCTTTGTCTCTAGATTTGGTGAATAGACAACTGAGGTGAATCACAGAGTTTAGGAGGCTACACTGAGCACAGATTCCACCCTTCCTGAGAGAAGGACCAGCGAGGAGTAAGGATGTATCTGGAAGCAGCAGGAAATCAAGTCCTGTGAGAGCAACACCTCTCACACTCCCTCCCCTCTTTTGTTGGGGCAGGAGCAAGGAACACTCCCTTTTGTGCTTCTGTCAACTTCATCCAGCTTGAAATTTAGCTGCAGCAGCCCCACAAAACTCCAGCTGAGACAGTAATACAAGAAGAGAGACAATTTCTCAAGCAGGCTGAAATTTCAGCCACCAGCATTCTCCCACACATCTGAACTCCTTTCTCCCATTTATTTTTTCATTCCTGTCTCAAGCGCTGTAACAAGTCAGCTCTTTGTTTTTAGTGTTTCAATAACTCCCTCAGAGCTCTTGAGCTGCTGAGCCCTCCCAACAAAATCAGGATAATGAATAATGTTCATCATTTGCTCCTGTGTAACTGTTTCCCCTGCCCAGGCTTGCAGCACGACTGGAGAGGCACAAACGCTGACAGCTAAACAAATCCCATGCCATCACGGAAGACAGGCTCAGCAGCCTTCTCAAACACTGCAGCCTACTTTTCCATGTTTGGGGGGCTTTATCCCTAAAACTGGCCATGGAGGAACCAGCCCCACTTCAGAAGCAGTACTACAAAGGAGCCCTGAGGCACAGAGATGCCCCACACAGCAAACAGGGGATTCTCCTCTCCTTGGCCCTCCCTAAAAGCACTGTTCCTCACAAAACCCACAAGAATATCCACTTCAAGATACATCAACCAAGGCACAAAAGGGGAAAGAGTCAAACTTTTTCAGCCTAGCCTGCCTTAACAGCATTAGCAGCCAAAATCCACAGCCATCTAGTTTCTTTGTCTAGGCTTGAATAAGACTGTTTCATATTAAAAATCAGGAGACATACTGATATGTGTAACATTACATATAACATAGTATATTGCTGTTAGCCTGCTTCTTTAGCAGAAGTCTGTCATTACTGACTCCCCTAGGTCAGCTTGACTCCAGCACCAGGAATCACATTTACCTGCAGCCTGGGAGACATCAGTCACTTTGCCATCAATACCCTCACAATAGGGCCTTGCAATGGTTGAAATTGTTGCTCAATTAATTGCTGGCTAGTTCCTGCCAAATTGTCTGCAATAGCTCTTCCTTTGGTGTGGAAGGAAAGAATACAGCCCTTTAAAGTGCTCTGAGGTCACATTAGCCTCACACACACTCCATTACCCATGACCTTGTCTCTGGCAGAGGCTGGAAGCTACTGTCCTCATCTCCCGGCCCTGGAGACACCAGGATTGGGACTAAAGGGGGTCTTCATTGGGAGATGTGGAGTGGCCTGAAGGAGCACAGAGTCAGAGCTGCTAGAAATGCTGTCCTCAGGCTCCCAGCAGGGGCTTGGCTTGAGACACCAACACAGCCAAACAGGGAAGAGCCACTTTTTAAGGGAGTGGAACCAAAGGGGGAAACCATGGTTTACTTTACATGCTGTCATGGTTACATGGAGGCGGCTCCATTGGGAGAGGTTAGGAGGTTCAGCAGGTGAGGACATGTGAAACGCATGGGAGATTCCTACCTCCCTTCCTCCCTTTTCATGAGCTAGAAATACCAGCAGTGTAAAAAAGCCCACAGACAGGTACCTACTCAATTCCTTGCAGATTCAACAGCAGAGGAAGCTGTCTGCCCTTTCCAGCTGGTGTAAGAGTCGATCCAAAGATTGCCTGAATTGCCTCACAATCACTGTCAGAGACTGAGATTTCGAAACCCCTCAGGACCCCACCTCTCACTGTGGAGTTGCTGGCCTAGCTAAGGTGGATGCCAAGGGACTGTGTTATGCCTGCCAACGCTGCCTCCATGGTACACTGCTCTCCAGTGGAGTACTGGTTGTAGTGTTCTGCCCTGCATCTGATGCTCGAATCTGATTCTCGAAGCCACAGGCCCATGAACACAATAGTCCATAAATCTTGCCACCTTTTGGCCAGTGGCCACTCGCCTTGAAATGGACTATAAAATTATCTGAGAACTCTTTCTCCCCAACAGATGGAAGACATCGACGGATGATCCGAGGACGAAGTCCTGTCTGTTGGTAGCTATATCCCTCTTTCTCTCTCCCTTCTCTGCTCCGTCACCTTCATCTGTCTCCCCCTTACCATACCCCAAAACCAAATTATTTACCCTCAATAAACTGCTTTGCTGCTTGTTACTGAACAAAACCTCAGTCTCTTGCTGTAGTCTTTTGCAGCCTGTGGTCAAATGAACCATCACAACCCCCGCTCAGGTTGTGCGGACTGTGACACCTGGGGAGCAAGAGATGCTCACTCTCCTTGCCAAGACAATGAAAGAGAAATACAACACCACATACCCTGGAAACCCAAAAGTCTGTCTCTGTCCTATCCAAGCATAAAACTGGGATCAGGGGTTATTCTATCCACGGATCCACAGTGGAAACAAAACCTCTGAAGTTAAGGAAGAAGCTCATTAAGCATGCAAATATGAAGAACTGCTGTTGAAAATTACCACAAAACTACTGACTGTCATCTTGGGTTATGGAAGATTTTGAGTGGGAAGCTGCTCTGTTGCACCTTCCCCCAAAAGCTTTTCACAATTAACTTGGCTTCCTAGAAAATGAGGAACTGAACATAGCAAAACATTCTGTGAAGCCATGAACTTTGCAAAATTTTCATTAAAAATGTTTAAAAGCAATGACATTCTCATAAAACATTTCAGTCTTGAGTCTGGAATAGCTTTCAGCTTTGAAATGTAATTTCCCTTTTAAAAATGAGAAAAACTGAACACTGGACAGAAATCTTTTGATGTTTTTTACAATCCCATGTGACAAATGAGACATTTTTCACATTACCAATTTGCTGAAAATATTTTTAAGAGGTCATCCAAACAGATTTTTTTTCCAAAACACTGACACTTTAAACAACTTTCATTGGTTTTTGGGTTTCAAGGTTTTGGGGTTTTCTACCTAACTCAGTAATGACTACATATTTCGTGATTTGTGGGTTTTTTTGAATGCAGATTCCAGTCATCCAGATACTCATGATTTTTAATTAATTGCTTTACCATTCCCGGCTGTATAAAAATGTCAGAAATATAAATGAAATATCAACTAAAACACTGCATTCTGCTTGTTTTCTAGGGGAAAAAAATAGACTTTGGTAGGTTTAAGAATCTGCAAAGAATATGTTTTCATTTCTTCTAAAAGTTATTCCACTTTTCTTCATTTAATAGGAATATTTGAATACTGTGGTTGCCACACCCTTCCAGAAAGCTATTTTTATCTCTTTTCAGATACAAAATTATCTCTATTGTTTCAGTTTCAAATATTGGAGCTTCTGTCTTACCATTCCACCTACAGGATTTTCCACAGGTAGTATCTATGGGGGAAAAAAAAAAAAAAGAGAGAGACTGAAAAATGAGGTGAGGGTGGTCCAGAATAATTTAAATTCTGTATTAAAACATGAAATGCAGAGAGGTTCTGATTTCTTTGTGGAAAGTAACTGAACAAAATCCTCTATTTTTGTTCCCATAAGTGCTGCTTTATTTAGTGTGTTATTTCAGTGCTATTTCTAGGGTGGCCCACTGACACGAACACTGGGATCACCATACTGATCTGTCTAAATATAGCACCTGAGAGCTGACAGTGACAGGTACCAGATGCCTATTATTAAACTGCAAGAAGATGGCAAACAATGAAACAGTGAATCCTTATGGAAAACTGAGCAGGCTCCTGCTGCCGTGGGGTTAGAGTGGAGCTAGATTGCCTTGGGGTGGCAAGGCCAATCCTCCTTAACCCCCAGGATCTTAAAATTCCAAACAGAAAGGAGGGGTCAGGACAGCAGGGCCTGGGACACCTGGTGCTGTGTGCACCAGCCTCCTGAGAGCCTGTGTCAATAGCTCTAAGAGTGGCAAGAAACTGTGGCTCTCCTGGCTATTTACAACATCTTAGAAAGGCAGCACAGCCTTCAATTATTTCCCTGCTCCTTCAGGAAGTTAAAGAGGTAAGACAGAAGGTGAGAAACACATAAAGACAAAACATTACTGGAATCTGCACAATCTGCTGGGAACAAAGCATCACTATATGGCCCCATTCACAGTAGCATTATCTGTCTGTCTCTCCCAGCTCACCCACTGACTTGAAGCTATTTCAGTTTTAATGAATGTTTAAATTCAAATATCATCTCAGAACTATCCAAGACTCTGCATACAAATATATGTTTATGCCTTTTGTGCGAGGTGGCATCCTTTTCAGCCTCACTGAAAAGAACCCTAGCCAGAACTTCAGTATCAGCAGAGCCAGCATTACCCTATTTTAAACAGTTGTTCAATGCACACTAGCATCACAGGTAGTTTTGGTGCCTCAGTTAAGCAGAGCTCTGCTGGAGATGAAGCTTTCAGGCAAACAATCCTTCCTTCACCAGGGGTGGATGGAGGCATCAAGCAAGCTCTATGTACCAAGTAAAAATTCACATGTTTCTGGTTTCAGTGGCCCTGTTTGCTTTCCTCCTAGAAGAGAAAATAATAGCCCTCAGTTATCTTTTTTTTAACTGATTACTTTACCTTCTTTTGCAGCCAGCCTTAATAATCTCCTCTAAAAAATTAAATAGTCTCAAAGCTGGAAGGATAGAAGTTTTTAGGCACCTTTGAATACTTTCCCATATTTTGAAAAGCTGGGGCATGCTGCAGTCACAGAGCGGGGATATAACTCCCGCTGCTCAAAGACAAGGAGAAAGACCATAGAAATTACATTGACGGATTCCCTCTAATTATTCATTAAAATAATGAGAACAAGCCATCAGAAGGATTTCTGAAAGAAGCATACTTGAAGGAAAGAGATTAAGCGAGTGGGCCTGAAAGCAAGAAATTTGGAGTCTGGGGAAAGAGGCAGTGCAGGAGATAGTGGTCAGAGGGCTTCAGAGGCAGGGAGGGAGAGCACCCACCTGCCTTCAGAGGGTGAGAAGCATCCAAAGAAGAATTTTCTCGCCTATTTCTTATGAATAGAGTCTGAGGAGACCTTTGCCCTGGGTCAGGCACCACACACCTCGGCTCTGAGCGCTCCTAGTCCTCCCATCGGTGTGTGGGCAGGAGGAGAAGGAAAGGAGAGGGCAGCACAGGTTCCTTCGGTGTGGGGACAGCCTTGGTGGTAGAAGGAGGTGGGAAGGCAGCCAAAAGAGAATAAATAAATAAATGAAGGTCCAGGTTGGGGAAGTGCCTGGTGTCCTCACCAAGCTCCTGCTCGCGGTCCCCAGCCCCAGTCAGTCAAAGGCGGCCTGCTTGACAGAACGTGCTGAGCAGAGAGGAGTGAGGGCAGCGCTGTGGGCACAGCTCGGGAGGGGCTGCCCGCAGTGCCGGCAGTGCCGTGACTCGCCCCGGGCTAACACACACCGCCACCCATTCCTTCACGATCACCACAGCCTGCCCCTGCTATTCCCACCCTCCCCAATGCCAGCTCTTTGGTCCAGAAGCACGTCCAGCAGCAGGAGGCTGTCCTGGCTGCCCGCCCTTGCTCCCAGCATCCCGGAGGGAACGGGCAGGGCTCCCCGCCTCCCCTCCCCGGCACGGCCAGGCGGTGTTTAATGAACACCACAGCGGATGGCAGCTCGGCTCTGCTCTCCTCATCGCTCAGGCTCCCCGCAGGCTCTTGCAGAACCTGCTGGCAAGGGCCTGGCAGCTGGACGAGCTGCTCCTGACCCTCCGAGCGGGACCGCCCGGGAGCAGCGCAGACAGGCTGCTCACAGCAGGACGGAGCAGAAGCAGCTCCCTCCTCATCCTCCCCGGAGCTGCAGGACTGCCCTGACTGGAGCCCTCTGCAGAGCAGGTGTGGCGGAGACAGTGCATTGTTGGGGTGTGCCTGCCCCGCCGCTGGAAGCCGGAGCAAAGGCAGCGCGCCGTGCACAGAGCGGTCACAGCAGCACCGCTGCTGGCCCCGGCACTCCACGCAGAGACAAGTGCGGAACCAGCGGCTGTGTCTTCCCACACTACCAACTTTCAGTGTATCTGTCTGGCTGGGTTTGAGGTTAAAACCCTCTCCAGAGGCTTCTGGAGATCCAGGCTCAAGCTTCATGCCTGAGACATGGAGCTGGTTCTCACACTCATCTCCTCATCTAACCAGACTACATAATGGAATGAAGGGTTTGGTGCTTTGGCTACAATCCAGAAATATTGTTCTTTGATAATATTCAGACCTGCAGTAAATCATGAGACATGACAGCATCCTCAAATTCTCCTGGAAATGAACTCTTTAAAGGAAGCACTGGAATATTCAAGTGAAGTTTCCAGTAATGAAACTAGAAGTGTTATAGGTGAGAGAATGAAGGAAGTTTCTGAGGAAACTAAAAGGAGTGAATAAAGAAAAAGTATGTCAACAGAATAGTGTGACTATTGTTGAGAACAGAAGGAACAACTAAAAGGAGGGATCAGAAAAAGCAGCATAGAACTGTTAAGCCGAAGAAAACCCCAAAGCAAGTCAAAGTAATGTAAAAGCAAAGGACACTGACCAACAAATACATATTCTTACATCATAGCAAAGGAAAGGGATAAGGAAATTAGCAAATAGTACAATTTTAAGATGAGGGAAGGGAAAATACAGGAAAGGGAAGGGTGGCAAATGTGAGGCAAAAGGCAGTGAGGAAATATAGTGCAAAAGGAGGTCAGGCTTCTGCTAAAGCTAAAAGCAGGACCTTAGCTGAAAGAGAGGAACCTATTTTACTGCAAAGTGTGTATAAGCAATGAGGAGCTCTCCTTTGGGACTTGCTATTTCCCTCAAGAGTGCTGGTGGGGCAGGTGAGTCCAGACAGGAGATGCTCTCCCTGAAGGCAAAGAGCAGGATGTCGTGGCTGGCAGATGTGACACCAGGTGACACTGCAAGGTGCCTCCTGCTCTCTGTTTTTGCCCCAGCCATGTACAAGCCTGACAGTGTTGCCGAACTAGCAGCCAATAAAACAAAGGGCAAAATCATTTTGTCCCTGACCTGAAAGTCCCGCTTTTCAGTTTTGAGCTCAGTTCTCACAGATGACCTACATTTCCCCAATAAAACCAGATTAATACTGGTACCTACATGACAGCCATTTCAGACATAATCTTACCTTACAGTGACTGTTGTTACATTTGCATTATGGCAAGCCTGAAACACTTCCATGGTCCTTTTTCTACATTTCCAAGGGAAAAGAACTGAAAATTATTCAAGCATTTTCTGACAAAGTCACTTGTTGTCAACACTGCTGTGGTTCTTCAAGGATCTCCATTATGAAACTCATCTGTTGTAGCAACACTGGTCTGTTAGTCCTCACATCTGCTTGGCCACTTTCAGCTGCAAGCAGAATCCAAGAATGGCATGAGAAGTTTCTTTACCAAAACCCACCAGCTGGGAAGAGATAATCTCCTGCTTTTCATCTGGTTTAGATAGTCTTATAGGCCAAGTGAAGACATGACACCACCACCCATGCCTCACATCCTCATCATACCAGGGAGGAATAATTTTGGTTCCTCTTCTTTCAGCAAAGGTCACCCTCACATAAAGGTCAGTTGAAAAACCTGAGCTCTAAGGGGAAAGAACAATTTCTTTCCCAAACTAGTCAAAGCAAATACTGCTCTTGAAAAAGGAAATCCTTTCAGAAATAAGCATGTTCCACATTACAAAATAAAGGATTGAAGGAAGGGAAGGGACACCTGCAAATGGGAGTTGCTAGCAAGCAGGAGAAGTCAAAGGACACTTTGAATGATACAAAGAAATAATTAAAAGGGAAGAGAAGCACACATGTGGTGGAAAACATATGAGAGCAGAGGTTGTCAGATGCAAAGAATACCCACATCTATAGCCATGATTAATTGTGAGAATAACAGGTTATTTTCCCATCTAGAATGCAGAAGAAGTGAAGTGTTGTGTAGAAATGCCATTAATCTCTCTTGCTGGGTACATTATTTGTACTGAATTCTACCTGACATTTCAAGTTGCTTTCAATATATTTTATTGTTTATTTTTTTCATATTTTCAGTGTTCTATTGCCAAAGATTC
Source organism: Sialia sialis (assembly GCA_009812075.1). Classification (NCBI taxonomy): domain Eukaryota; kingdom Metazoa; phylum Chordata; class Aves; order Passeriformes; family Turdidae; genus Sialia; species Sialia sialis. Next base: position 5,634,422 of record VRYO01001681.1, on the reverse strand, counting down.
TGAATCATCAAAATTAATCAGCTGTCTGGAACAGAGCCAGATACAACAAATAAGGAGCTAGGCACTTTTGATATTCTCCCAATCTTAGATAGATGTATAACTCACATTTATTGGTATGGGAAGATCTGGGGCTGCTCCGAGAAGGGGAAAAAAAGAGAAAGAAAAAATAACAACACCCATGGGCATTGTTGCAAGAAACTGAGAGGCACTCTTGATGAACATATGGCTACTGCTTCTGCTTTGAAGCATTTGTTTGGTTCATTGTTTGGAAAGCAGCAGAGAGAAAGGAGAGCCCAGGACACACACCTCTCTCAGGGTGGGTAAATCACCAGGAACTTCATCAGATGCAGAGGTGCTACACCAGTGTAACTGAGGGAGGTCTCTGAGGATGACTGAAAATATGTACACTCCATATAAGAAACCTACCCTGAAGGCCTGGCTGCAAAATCAAAACTACTCCTTCAGTGGAGGAAGAATAAGAAATACTTTTCCCTACCTATCCCTGATGGGCAGCTTGATGTGATGCCGCAAAGCTTTCATATAATAAAAGTAAATGAGAATCCCTACCCCTGCTGCCTGCCATAGAGTGCCAAAATATGACAAATGGAAAGCAGGTGAAGGGAATTCCCTGTTACCTGGCACTGCCTGTGCTAATTCCACACCAACACCAATCAGCATAACAATGGGAAGCTATTACTGATGGCAGTAGAGAAAACACCAAATAGACACGTCAGTTCCTACAAACCGTCAGACATCCAGAAGAGAAGCTTTGATGGAAGGAGAAGTAACTTTTTCAGAAAGCCAGTGTGCTTTCCTCCTCCTTCCCATTCCCCTTTCTCCCAACAAGGGAATGGTTCTTGAGAAGTTTGCAGTGACAGGAGCTGAGGGAGACTAGAATTTGAGCTGGGCCCTCCTTCCCATGCAGACTCCAGAAGGGGTCCTTATCTGCATACCTCTGCATCGAACCAAAATTAAAAATTCTGTTAAGAGAGGAAATCTCCTGCCAGCTAATATCCCTAAGCTCAGAGAAATGCTGCAACAACAAACACTGTGACAGGAATTTCATGCTGAGCCTCAGCACCAGGAGGACAATATCATTTTTCCGTGCTATTTTGAAATGATGCAAAGATGTCAGCATCAAGGGGACTTAAAGAACCCATTACTGCAAAGCTCTTTACAAATAAATAAAACATGAAAGTAGTTCCCTTTGCAGGGAGAGAAGGAGGATAAGGAGAGGGCTAGGAGCAGGAGCACCATATTTGCTATGGATTTTGAGTGTTTAAAACCCTGCCTCTGAAAGCAGCTTAGTAATTAGCAGTAGCTTACGTTGACACGGGTATTTTTGCACAGCTCCATTGCACCGGCTAATTGGCAGACCTTCTTTGCCAGTGAGGAAATCAGGAATGTCTTGCTGACATACCTCAGTGCCCTGGCTAACCATTTAAGAGCCATCTCCATTCCCACGCACAAATCTCCAACACATATATACACACTTATACAGTAAATATATTTACAAACACTACAAATATTTGGCATCTTAGGAAAGCTCTCATAGAGACTTCTGTTTTCCCAAAGTACTTAGCATAAATATACCAGCTTGGAAGCAGAAAGTAAGAAAACTGTTAACTCTAAAAATAATTGAAACTGGCACATTAATGTTACTCTGAGATACACTTGCTTCATGTATAATCCTAGACTGTTATCTACCTGTTGCAGTGTTGGACGAATTAAAATAGTATAATATCTTGCTATCTATGCTGTATTTACCACAATAGGCCCATTTAAATAAGGCACTTCTAAAAGCAGTTGCTCCTGAAACCAAAATTGAAAAGCAGGAATCCTGTATTTGTCAGCTATGAGCAGAAGTGTGCTGGTGCATACCACATTCCTCATCTTGAAAACTTTTCTCTCTGACTTCTGAGAAAGAACTGACAATGGACTTCTAGTTTTTGTTTCTAAAGGGGAGCCAGGAGGAGTCAATACAATTATTTTTGGCTTCTACACACAAGCTAAGCACATACTAATCTGTGTTCCTTAGGAAAAAATCTGTAAAAAACCATTCTGAAGAATTTCTATCAGAATGCATGATCTTTATCAGTAACTAATACAAGCTGAATGCTCAAAATACAGGATGAAGTCTTGGGTTTACCTTTTCCCCCATAGTGAATAACAGTTTCAGCATTAAAATTGAGGACATAAGCCAAAACATTGTGTATTTGGGTAGCAGCATCCATTAAGGCTACTAATCATCTCTGCTTCATCTGCATCAGGGCTGAATTGAGACCTTTCTGTTGGCTTCAATGGACCTGGGATCAGCCCTTCTACTGATGCAATTCAGAAAAGCACTTAAGCAACTGCACTTAATTTCAAGCCTGAGGCTAAACGCCACTAGTGATCTGATCAGCAAGTCAGCCAGAGAAAAACTAATATAATTCATGGAATTAGTGAGTCAAAAGAGCATAATTTCCTTTGTGATGTCTGCTTCAAAAATCCTTCCCCTGCTCCAGGGTCTGCTCCTTCGTCCCCTTCTCTGTCTCGCTGAGCAAGGCAGCTGCTTCCAGCCTTCCTTTGCTCCCATCTGGCTGTGGCTCTTCATGAGAGACAGGAGTTAATTTTTTTCCATAAATGAACAACAGTGTTCTGCCATTATAATACTGCTAAACCTGCATTTTAACAAGTTAATCAATAGAGCCTCTATAGAAACTTGTGGAGGTAAACTTCCACACTGGATCAGCCCTAGAGAAAGAAAACACCTGTGCATTAATACTGCTTGTATTGACTTGTCCAGCACTTTTCCTGAATAAAATGTATTTTCTTCTTCTCCTGCCTCCTGCACTGGGCCCCTAAAGAAGCAGGGAGGCTTGTTCCTTGCACCAGAGAGCACTCCCTCTCAAAAGAGCAATGTGCAATGTTTCCCACATTTTCAACACGTTCTTGCTCTTGGATCTTCAACAGGGCTTCTGGTGTCACCCCACTGTACAATTTGTGTGGCCTCAAGAGGCTGACAAGCTGCCTCAAAAGGCAGTCAAGGTGAAACTCCAGGAAGGACAGGCACTTTGGCACTTTGCAGGATGATATCCAAGCTATTGTTATTGTACATATGGGAAGAGTTGTAAGGTGAGAGAAGAGAGAGCACCTAAAAAGGCAAGGTTAGACTTTTCCTCTATTCTTCACCTTCAATATATACATTTGTATAGCCAGCCATCATTTTAACACACCTTTTGGACAGCCAGGCCCATGACTAGAGAGGCTGCAGGGAAAGCATTATATCAGACATTCACACACACAAAGCAATTCCCACAGAGGATTCAGTTGTCTGAGATGAAGGTGGCCTTCCCTGAAGTGTGTTTTTCTATCAATAAATTGTGGCAAAAAAGCCTTCCATAAAACACTGGTTTAAAACACCAATGCAAGTTTTCCTTAGGAAAAAAAGCCTCCTATTGGAAAAGACTGTGGTAGGCTCCAGCAACCCATGGCAAGAAGTGTTAACTTTGGCTCCACCATTTCAGCCTTCATGCAAATTTGAGTGAGCACCAGCACCAGCAGTGGTCTTCCTTTTGCACTGCCTACTGTGAACTAAAAACACTGTCAGATTGATTTTGCATTTTGTATTGTTTCTTCAGCAATCTGATCTAACTCTGAAGCTTGAAGCCAGAGATTGGACTGGGCCGATCTAAATTATTCTGCATTTGTACAATGCACTTGGAGAGGAGTCTCTGTGATCACAGACAGCCCTACTGAGCCAGGATTGCTCCCTCTGATGCTGCAAGGAAAGAAAACCGGCCTAACTTCAGACAGCTTGGAAATTAAAGCCACGCAATGGGATAGTAGAAAATCTACTACTTCCAAAATCCCGGTTTTTCACATTGAACCCATCACAGTGACAGAATATCTTATTCTCCATGTTTTGCTGTGTAGGAAGCAGTGCACCCTGTCGCCTGAAGGTCAGAAGGAAATGAGGACATCTGTGTCTCCCATTCAAGCTCAGTGGGATGACTCTCACTCTGGTAAAAGTACATGCTTAAATGCTTTCCTGAGTTAAATTCCAGGCACTGTTCTATCCTATCTGCAGCTATGAGCCATCCTCCCACAAGCATTCATTCTTTGCTACATCACATGGAAATGTACAAAAGCATGTAAAAAAAAGTTACCTTTTCTATTAAACTCTGTAGTGCTTTTCTGTGAGGCTAGTAAATTCAGTTTATTGAACAGAATGACTGCTTGAGCATTTTTAGTATGCTATAATGCATAAGAGATACTGTATTATCCAATATATTTCAGTCTTTGAAAAGTTTTTTAAAGACTGAAATGCTTGCAATTTAATTTTAGGAATGTATTAGCACATATACTATAGCAAAATGTATTCATTTTTCAGCCAGCATTATAATAATTTCTGTTATCATAAAGGAATCTATTCTATTGGCATTAAAAACCTACATGAAGAAGATGGACTGCATTCACCACAATTATCATTACTCTTAAACATTTAGAAAGCCTGAGCCCATAACAATTTGATGACTGTTAACAAGAGAAGAAATTTTGTTATTAACATCCTAAACATTAAAAGCAAAAAAAAATCCAGTACAGCACTATTTGCAGAAAAATACCGGATTCAGAGCTCTAAAATAGGTTTTAAAATTATTAAAAATATTATATTTCTTTAATGAATTAACAATGCATGCCCGAGTAGGCTTTTCAGTACTCAGTGCAGGATAACAGCAGGAAGGTCAAGTTACACCAAGAGCTCGTGTGTGACAAGGCTGCTCACTTAGTGTTGGAACTGACCTTTAAGGGCTCTGATGTAATAGTTGAATGGCTACCAAGGTACAGTTGTCAATTGATTGCAAAGAAAATGCTGATAGTTAAGAAGAGAAAACTATTAGGAGGTCAAAGCTTGAAATTAATAAAGATGAAGCAAGGTTTTGTAGAGGGAGCGTGAATTAGGTTGTGTGCTATGATTAATAGTGCTTGGACTAGCTGCCATAAACCCAGAATTCACAACAAAAATCCGATGGCTTGTTCAAAAAGTTATAATAATATGGAAGAACAATTAAGTGTGTCTGTTGTGTCAATGACCCTACAGATTGGCCTTCTATTGTACACAGCCACATACAGTTTAAAGCATGAATGTTTCTTAAAAATAGAGCACTTCAACCATTTCTAGTTATATTGTGGTGAAGTTTGATTACAGGAGTAAAGAAATGCGTATTAAAACTACCAGCAATGAAATGAACAGTAATATTTATGCAACATGTCAGCACACAGAACAGCATCCTCCAGGGCAGAGGAAAGTCCCTGAAAGGTGAGATTTGACACACCAAATTGATCTCATGGAAGCTTGAAAAGCTATGCCACAGGCTTAACCCATCCAGGCTCCTAGTAGTGCTGAGCAAGCCAGTGGATATCCAACCACAAGACAAAAGAAGAAAGGGTAATTGAGCAGTTTGCTTCCAGCTTTAGAAGCAAGTCTCTTTGTTATCCCATCCACCCACAGCTGGCAGAGCTGCTGCCAGCTGTGGAAAACTCAAGCTTTGCAGCCATGGCACAAGTGGCATTTCAGGAACATTTTGTCTGAGGGCTCAGAGAGGCACACAGAGCAGCTTTGTGCCTTTAGGCATGAAGTAATCTCTTGAGCAAAAGTAGTGTCTATGTGAATGGATCAGCTGAGAATTCTACTGAAAATTAAGGCAGACAAGTCCTTTCATATTTGGAGCTCTCCTTTAAGAGAAGCTTCACTGTTATAAATGGCAGTGTATGTGAATTGGGGCTGGGTGAGTGTCGCCAGCACATTCCTTGCCCCACAAGCTTTTGCTTTTCCCAAGCCTCATCATTTCTGCAGTGCACCTTCCCTTTTCTATGGAATACATATGGCAATGCCTGTTTGAAAGGGGTGTCTTTGACCTAGGGATGTCCAGCTCTACCCATCCACTGTAATTGGGAAAACACATACTCCTGCCTAGAGTGAGAAGAAACTCAACACAAGTCATCAGTCACCCCTGGAAAAGTTAAAATACTTCACTGGCATAAAAAAGATCCTCTTCTGAAAATTGTCCTTTATCAGGCTCCACCATGTATTTAAAATCACACCTATCCAAACATGGGATGGAACATTACCTTGGGCCATGTGAAGTATTTTTACTTCAGCTGTCAATGGGCAGTCTTTATTCCCTCCCTCCTGCTGAGGAATGAAGATCATTCCAGATGCACATGGATGAAAATTACATGGAACATTAGCATGGGTTCAGCTTAAGCAAAGTCCTCATAAAAAGTCCCCTGAGGGCTCAGGTAATCCCCATCACATTTATTAAGAGTTTCTTGCACACCACCATTAGAGAGAAGCAGTCTAGAGCAGTGGAAATGTTGCCTTTTCACTTGGTTTCACTTTCTGTGTATTTTGATTTTATTTGTTATATTCATGGATATTATAGACAACATGAATAATGTCAGGGCAGAGGTGATTCATTTTTATAACACTTTTTTCAGCAGTGACATGTGAGCTGCAAGCAATACTGTGTCAGTTGCTTTGGCTCACATTTTGCATCCAATCATCAATGAGTAAAATGAAATCTCACAGCTGCCAACATTCAATTTCTGAGGCTCTCAGGATTTTCATCACACATCCAGAACAGACAAAGTAACTCTCAGGTGACTTTTAATAACATTATATATTTTTCTACATTTTTAACCACAAAAAAATAGAACCAGGATTACTTCCAATAAGTTATTGAAACTGCATGCTATATGACATTATGCAATTATATTGAATACACTTAACAAAAAGTTTATGTTTGTGCCAAAAATGCCAGGTAAATATAATTATTTGCTGTGTATCAGTCTAAATTGATTGCAGCTAGCATGGCAGTCTTTCCACCAAAAGCATCTCAGGATGGACTGACAAGTTATACTGGCAGATACATGTAGGAGGCCTTCTCATACTTGTGCTCCAAAGCATAGCAGATCAGCTGTCAGGAAAAAGTTTCCTTCTTCTATGTGATTTATGAGTTCTCATTCAACAGGTCTCAGGTAGCCATTTCAGCTGATAGCTGATCTTAAGGTAAAAAAAAGCTTTCAAAATATTGATGGATCAAGCCTTTCAGGCTTCAGCAATTCTGTCTCCTCTTTCTCAATCCACTATGTGTATTCCAAAGTCACTCAAAGAGCTCACTCATAGAAGGCTGTGAATATGGTGCCTGATTCAGACCTCAGGGAATTGAAAAAAAGATTTGTAACTACTTGAATGTAGTTGGCCTCAGAACCACAGAGGTGACATACAGACTATGTCTGTATTAGCAAGTTTACTGAGGAGCAGATCTACAGAAAGTTGGTACTAATGCTTCATACCTTTTTGGGGTACGTGCAAACCATTCCATGTTCCCATGTAATACCATAGCTCTTACAGTGCTGCAAGAGTGACATTTTTGTGTTTTACTCACATGAGAGGTGCCTTCTTTGTGCAATCCGAAACCACTCCAGTAGGCAGGGCGAGGTGTGGTAAGTGGGGATGGAGAGCTACACTTCAGAAGCAAGCTTCTCATCAAGCCTAAAATTCTTAATGAGAGATATCCACACTTATCAGTCTGTTTCTTGGTGTTTGGTTAAACATGGAAGGAGTAGCTGCAGTCCCACTGTCTTGAATGTCAATGTGTTTAGTCATAACGCCACAATGCCCTTACGGCATTATCATTACTTGGCTTATTAAATAGAAGGCTTTTTCAGATTAAAGATTCTGAATGATATTGGGATAGAGTGAGTCAGAAGTCTACCTAATACAGACTTTTACCTTGCAGCAGCCAAGATCAGGAGCTCCTGAATCATCCTTTAAATTAACCTAACCAGAAGTGCGTATCAGTGATTTATCTCAGTTAGACCTTTATGTTTAGACAGCAGCAGCTACTCAGTTCAAGCCCCTTCCCATAGCCTCCTCCACAGTGAAAACTTAAAAAAATCAAACAGTTAATGAAGCATGGCTTTGTTGCCAGAAAGAGAAGGAGCAAACTTTCTTATGTGTGAGAAGACCTGCAGTCTTCAGGACGCCTTTTGGCCACTATGACATGAAAACTGTGAGATTCTGAGCTATATGGGAGACCACCTGCCACAGATATTGCCATCAGTACAGACTTTAAACACAAAAAAACAACCTGGTACTATTCTTTCCTGGAAAGATAATGTTAATCTCCTGTGAAACATCCTTTCTGTTATCAGTGCTCAAGGTAAAACAGCACATGGCAGTCTGCCATGCTACCAATTACATACATATTTATAAAATAAATTAAGGTTTTTGTCAACCTCAATTTAAAAAGAAAATAAAGGTGAGCCTACCCTCTTCTCCTCAAAGTTTATCATATCACATTAAAAAATTCTCCCCATCAGCAACATAGCCTCAATGGCTCTTAAGGTTTTATAAGCATGTTCTGAATGGAGTTTTCTTAGAGCCTCGCTGACAACATCCAACACTTGTAAAACCCTGTGTCTGTACAACTGATCTCTGAACTCTAAACTTACTCACAGAGAATCTGCCAACATACCTAATGAGCGCTTATCTCTATTGCATTAATTCATACCAATTTGGTCCATGCCATTCCATTCAGCTATGAATTCTCAGCTAAGAGGAGAATGCCCAAAATATCCGTAGCTTCCTAAAGTACAACTGCGCCATAAGTAATTGCAGAAATGCTCATGATTTGCTTCTGGGAAACAGCACAGGGCAAGCCACCTTCACTGGGACACTCAAACATATCCCTGAGTAGGGGAGAAAGGGGGACCCAAAAAGCACACCTCTTTGTCTTTGCACTGCAAGGGTGTTTGTTCCCCACTGGGAAAGCTAAAGCTACTTTCTCCCATCTCTTAGCTACTTCTTTCCAAGAGAAAATGCAGCGATTGACTGCAGCTGAGCAGCTCCACCTCTCCAATCTCCACTGCAGGGATTTGGTCTGTTTCGTACCTGCTGGATTTGAAGGTGCTTGCGCAGGTGTGGACTTGCACCCTGGCCCTTCTGAAGCATCCTGGTTTGTTTGGCAGATGTTTCACACTCTGAGCACAGTGCGGTGGCTGCCTTGTACTGCACAGCATGGTGCTTTTCCTCTGCTAAGGTGTCATAGAAACCACTGCAGACCTCTCCCTTCAGCCACTCACAGGGATGTTCTTGCAGCTCCTGCAGCTTCTTCATGTGCCTAATGACCATGGGCAGCCTAAAAGCCTGTGTCATCAAAACAAAGAGTTGTGGGTATTAAAAAAGGGCAAAGTTCACATCATGAGATGCAGTTTCATTACTGCAGTATTGTCACTTCTGTGTCCATGAAGATTTTGGATCCATTTAATTTTATCTTGCTCATTCAGAGAGCTTGTGCTCTGTGCAAAATGCATCTGAAGGGTTTCTGATTCATCATGGACAGTAGTCCATGAAAACTGGATTTTTGGGTTTTTTTTATTTCACAGAAAAAGTATAATGCAGTTTTGTTTTACTGGAAAGACACTGACACAGCCTTAAATTCTGTACCTTAAAAAGTCTGAGTACTTTCAGGTACAAGACTGTCCCCTGCCAATAATTTTGGTTTTACAATCACCTTCTACTGTGTTCTCTTTTTGTTTTGTAATAAATTAGATTCCCCACTGCTGAGCTGAAGATCTGAACAAACATTGAGGGAAACTGCCTTTACATAAATTGTTGTCAAACAAAGGACAACCAATGCTTCCCACTACTCCAATCTGTGACAAAACACGAAAACAGGCAAATAAAATTGCAGCTTTGAGCATGATGCTGTACACTAACCCCTATCTCTTTGATCCCTGAAGGCCATGAAGGTGTCCCTCATCTGGAATATCAGGGGCAACTTATGGGGTGCTGGGTTCCATTTCACCTTTATCTGCAAGGTGCATCTGCACTGACAGTTCAGGGTTTTGTCTGCATTTCCTGCACTATATGATCCAGGACAAATGCATTCACAGAAGCTTTCCCCACATAAGCTAACTGAGGAAAACCCTGCTAGGTCTGACGTCCAGTGTTGTTACATTAAACTCTGCCTCTCTTTCTGGCCTCAAGGAAAGCATGCACAAGATGAAAGTAAAAGAGTGTTTTGGATATTTTTTTGTCTCATCTATGTTTTAACCATTCTCACAACCTTGCCCTTTGCCTCTCTGAATAGAAATGAGAGCTCATCAAATAATAATTGTGATAAATGTGAGTGGGTGGCATTATGAACTATTGAAAATGTTAGGAAATATTTGGACTTTGTCACTGTGGGCACTGCATAGTGTCAAAGGTGGCAGCTGATTTGGAGGGGTCTCGCTTAAGGTGCTAATTGGCATTTATTGAGCAATATTTGTGACTTCAATCTATAGAGTGATCTCTGACTCATGTTCCAGGCAACTTCATTGTGTCAGTTTAAATATGTAAATACCCCCTCAATATTAGCAGATATCAGATGCCCTTGCATTACACGGTTATCCTTTTCACCACTTTTGACAAAGTCTTTGGAAGCAATTATCTTCTTATCAAGGACTTTTTGCAAGTTCATGGAAGTTGGGGCATTCCCTAGCACAAATACAGGCTGGGCAGAAAATGTATTGAGAGTAGCCCTGAGGAGCAATTTGGATGTTGATGGACAAGAAGCTTACCATGAGCTGGCCATGTGCCTTTGCAGCCCAGAAAGCCAAATATATCCTGGGCTGCATCCAAAGCAGTGTGGCCAGCAGGGTGAGGGAGGGGATTCTCACCCTCTGCTCTGCTCTGGGCAGACCCCACCTAGAGCACTGCATCCAGCTCTGGAGCCCTCAAGAAGGGCATGGACCTGTTGGGTTGAGTACAAAGATGATCAGAGGGCTGGAGCACCTCTCCTATGGAGACAGGCTGAGAGAGCTGAGGTTGTTCAGCCTAAAGAAGAGGAGGCTCCGGGGAGACTTTAGAGACCCTGCCAGTACAAGAGAGCTAGAGATGAACATTTTACAAGGGCATGGAGTGACAGAAAATGAGGGAATGGCATCAAACTGACAGAGGTTTAGAGTAGATATTAGGAAGAAATTATTTTCTGTGAGGGTGGTGAAACACTGGAACAGAGAAGCTGCGGATGCCCCATGGCTGGAAGAGTTCAAGGGCAGGTAGGAGCTTTGAGCAACCTGGTGGGACGTGTCCCTGCCCATTGCAGGGGGATTGGAACACGATAATCTTAAAGGTCCCTTCCAACACGGATCATTCTATGATGTTCTGATTCAAGATTTATAGAGGAAGAATAGTAAAAAAAATTGTTTGTAAAGAAAAGTTCATATACTTCCTAAAATCCTTTCAGCATTTTGGAAAGGATAGACATTTTAGAAAGGTTTGATGCACTTTGGCAGAAATAAATAAAAGAAACAACTATCAAAGCTGTAAAGACTCAGCATACTTTGGTAATAAATCTTGTCTGTCAGCATGCTTGTCTTTGTTAATTCATGTGCTTCAAAGTATTCTAACAGAACTCAAATTATATACTTAATCCAAATTTTAGTAGTTTTTAGACCAAGTAAGGATGCAGCCACATACCTGGTTTTATGGATCTGTGCAGTATGCAGTTTTGTCATTAATTCATTGACTTTTTATTCATCTGGGACCACAGGTGAATAAAGGTGGCCCCCAATGAAGGCTGAATTCTGTCTGCATTCTCCAGCCTCAGAACAAATTCCTTTATTTTATTCACTTCAGCCAGGTCCTACCTCTTCTTTAATTAAAGGTATTTTCCTGAAAAAATACATTATATGTTTCCAGCATTAATTTTCTCTCCATGGTATTACACAGGCAATGATGTGGCAAGAAAGAGTTCTGGCACATGGAGCACATGTGCAGGAGGCATGTGATAAACATGTTGTAGAATCACAGGCCTTAAAAACATCCTGATGGGTAAGAGAAAGGCAGGAATGCACAGCAAAGCAGGATAACAGTGCCAGCTAGTTTCTGGTGTAGTTATGATGTGTTTAATAAAGCACATAAAAGCTAGCAGGAGAACATGTGTTTGTTGTTAAGAGCCTGCCAACCACACTGTTCTTACAAAATAGAAGCGTGGTGGCCTTTGCTCATTTATTTTATTGTGTTGTGATGAGCTTGGTAACCTCCATGCTGGCAAAGGTGGATTACTGGAAATATGAAGTACAGATACTGCAAATGAATGGGGAAATGTAATTGTCAAGACATCCAAGAGAGGACATCCCTTAAAGATATTAAAATGTTTTTCTAGGAGAGAGACATGATAAAGGAAATAAAGTGAAGTGATGAGAGAAACAGGCCTGTGTTAAAATATCTTAGCTAAAGAAAAAAAGCACACAGAGGGAACCCAGGCAAAACACAAGATTCAATCAAAACTACACTCCAGTACTTCTTAAGGAAAGAAGAAGTAGATTATGAAGTCTACTTAATGATGCCAGAGAAAAGCTTTGCTTTTACTTCTCAAAAAGAAGATTGACTCTAAAGATGATGTTGCCTGACAGGGACACACAATACAGATAATTATTACTGTAAAGGACACAAACTGGGTCAACATTTTCTTCTCTAGACCTGCTTATTGCAGGGATTTAAGAATCAACGTAATGGAGTGCAGAGCAGTCACTGGCAGGGATGGCTAGAAGGAAAAGTTCCACTGCACCCAGCAAAGTGTACCAGGCTGATGGTGCCAGAGGCATCAGCGGGAAACCTGAGGTCCAAATGAGAAGTGAGAATTGCCTATTTCTTGTTCTTTATATTCCAGTCCCTTTATTTCAGACTGCTTAATTGTGGCTGTGTCAGACAGAGATCCCATGATTCCTTTTATGGATATTCAATCCCAAACTGAAGTTTGAGGTTTCCAGACCACAATGCCTGCTCTGTATTGCTTCAAGCATGAACAGAACTTCCCCTGGAAGGAGATACTGATCATCTGAAAAAACTAAAACTGTGGCAACCAGCATTAGTTACTTTTCCCCTCTTTAATCTGATTTTTCATTCCAATTTTTTAGACTACAGATGGCAGTTCCTTAAAATGGCTGACCCCAAAATTTTTTATATGATTTTTTGAACTTTTTCAATTGCTTCTACTCACTTTTAATACACTAATAGTAAATTCACCATGAGAAGACTTTCTGATTTCTTTGAAAAATGAAGTTATATGATCCTGGGCAGCAATTTTCTGGAAATGATAAGCAGAGACCAGAAAAAGAAAAGAGGTAATAAAATCAATGAATTGTACTATTTGAGGAACAAAAATTGAAAACTCACAGTCCTGAATTGCAAAAATATCTGGGAGAGATGGAGAAGGAAAACTGGTGTACAGGAGCTTTGCCTCTAGTCTTCTTGCCTGAAAAGGGGATGATATAAAGCTATTGTCAAAGTTTGTTACCTGCTTGGAAGTTTACACATGTATAGGAAAGCACAAAGCTGGACTCATCATTCCTATGTTTTGTACTGGTAACCTCTGAAAATTTTTAGCTGGATGGTCATGACATCCACTAAACCTGATTTTAATACCCGTGATCTTAGGCAGTATCCATAAAAACTTACTTCCAAGAGCACGTGGAGATGCCAAATCATTCTTATCACTCTGCAGTTACATTCATTACCAGTTTAACTTTGCAAAAGCATTATTATGATTTATAAGATTCAACAACACTGACACCTACTGAACACAGAATGCTAAAGTCCTGGCACAACCTGTGCTTACAATTAGGAGAACATTGCTTGGCTGCAGTTCAAACTTAGCTTAAGTATTTATGCTCTTGCTCCTCTTTGGTTTATCATTTAAAGTTCTGACATCCTCAGAGAAGGTTGCTCTTGGGGTGTTTGTTTTTTTAGTTGGTTTTTTTGTTTTTTTGGTTTTTTTTGCTGTCTAAGATACTAGTCTGTTTGAACTTTTTATTTTGAAGAATCAGAAACAAACATAAAAGGAGACACTGACAACTGTACGTCCTTCAGCAGCAGGTTAGATCACTCAGTGGCTCATGCCTACAGCTTCACTGTCTGTGATGGTGATATGTGGTGATGACCTGTGTCTGTGGCTAGGAGTTTGTGGACTTTTATACCTTTAGAACATTTCTCTGTGAAATCAGGGTCCATTTAGGCTCTGCCTTTGATTGTGCTTCAATAACAATAAAAGGTGGCCTCTTCCATCTCAATCTCCTGGGTTGCCTAGAAACACATTGCTGGAGCAGAATTTGAGAGATCAAGTCTGTTGCCTGCTTTTGCAGGCAGCATCACACTCAAAAAGGTATCAAGATCCTTCCAACCAACCAGCAGATGTCTTGCATGTATTGTTTCTTGGGGAAGGCTTGCTCCATGATCCTGCATTCCCACATATCATGCTAGCACATCACATCTTTGATCACTCTGAAGGCCTTTCCTCCCTTGTGCTCCAGCCTGAGTTACTCTTTCAAACATGAGCCAACAATATTTCAGGTGACCTAGGTGGCATCATATTAGGATACAGTGGCATCAGGATTAGTTTTTCTACTACAACTGTCCCCCTTTTCTGTTCTGGCAGACTGTGGGACTGTATTAGACTTTCCCATCGTGCTATGGATCACAGGCATCCTCCATCCATTTTCATTTTTATCATCTCTAGCTGATGAGCGCCAGTTTAGAGACAAAAATTTTATTTAATCTAAGGGCTAAGTGTCTTACACACTGCACTACTAAATCTCAGCCCCTCTTTTTGTTCCCCCAGACCATCAAGACCATGCAGCTTTCTCATATCCAAATTTTGTTGGCTTTAATGACATACCCCAAACTTTTTAATTGAGGGCCTAGTGAAAACACTACAATGTACCTGCTTCAAGATATATTATTCATTAAAAGGGAAATGCTGAAGCTAGGGAAAGTTTAATCCTCACCACCACTGCTTTCCTTTCAATTAGCCTTTACCTGCCCTATGGTTCCTGGAGTGATCACACCTCTCCAAATACAGGTGGGGCTTTTTTTCCCCCAACATGTGGACAGCAGCAAACATTTTTTAATGTCCAAGAGATTAGCTCTACTGCAGTTTTGCTTCAACTTATCTTCTAGACAACAGAAATACCAGAATAATTCAATTGGAGCAGCCCAAGCTGATTTTCAACCAAGCCCCTTTTCCCATCAAATTTTGTTCCCTACTTGGTCTTTAAGATTTCCAGATTCAGTCAGAAAAGTCTTGCCTATATTTGAGGTCACATGACAGGTGAGTTGTTGTTCGGATTCCTTTTAATACTTTATTCTAAAAACAGGTATTACACTCTGTAGAGCTATAGCCTTGCTCTGAACTTTTCTTTCAGTGCCATTGTGAAAATGTTGATACTTGAATTGTTGTCTTTCACCCATATACCCTAACATTTCCCTTCTTTAAAAGTATAACAGTGTATTTGGGGAGGAAAGGAGAAGGAATCTTCTGATTATTCAAATTTTTTTTTGATGTTTGTGTCATTCCAGTATTCTATGAGGGAAATAAGGGCTATGTGTTTCTCCCACACTTTTTATATATTTTAAGTGGTTGAGGTTAAATGCTTCCTGATTTTTATCAGGGCAAACTCCTGAGCTCATCAATTCTCAAGACAGTCCGATGTTTCTGATTGAGCTACAAGTTCTTCCATTGCTTATAAATTTTTCCAATACATCTCTTCTGAAGCATTTATTTGTTCAGGGAAATCTGGAAGTCTTTCCAAAAACTGTTTACCTTGTGCTCAAGAAACAATTTCCATCTCATGGGTTTTTGTCTCTTTGCTTTGAATTTCCCAGCTCTTACACAGTCATTTAATAATGACTTTATATTTCAAGAGAAAACACTAGACAGCTTCAGTCATCAATTTGGTTAATTTTTCAGTGATTTTAAACCACAGCAACTTGGTCTAAAGCTGTTTTCCACATGCAGTTTGATCTGTAGGCTATTCCACATCTGAACCCTACTCCTAATGCGCTTTTTCCCTTTAGGGAGACAGGCGCCCATAATCACTGACTCATGGAATCATTTAGGCTGGAAAAGGCCTCTAGGATCATCAGTTCCAACTGTTAACCTCCCACTGCCAAGTCTACTGTGAAACTATTTCCCAAGTGCTGTATCTACACATCTTTTAAATACCTTCTGGGATGGTATCTCAACCACTTTCCTGGGTGGCCCGTTTCCATGTTCTTCTCCACAAGCTGTCTCCAAGGACAGCTCTCCTTTTTTGTCTCTTGGCTCTGATAATTAGCATGACATCAAAATTAAATTTTTTCATTTCCTTCTAAGACCTGACAGAAAATTGTTTATCTTCAAAAGGACTGACTAGAGAAAGGTAGAGAAAAGGTAGGAAAATTATATCTTAGCTGTAGAACTAAATTAAGTTGATTTGTAACTCTGTTTCTTTGCTCAAGTTTCTGCCCAAACAGAAAAGACATTTCCATTCCAAGATCTAGAATATTTGATTCATGTGGCATTTTTTTATATTGGTTAAAACTCTGCAGCTGCTCTGTAAAGAAGAGACTTTGCCTCTAATACCAAAACAGGCTACTATGCCCTTTCCAGATCCTCAGAAAGACAGGAATGATTTTGCACAGTGTCTCAAAACGTTTGGCTGGAGTTTTCAACCTTTCTAACATCTTTATATATTTCATTTATCCAATGCACACCAATAAATCTAGCAATTTAAGGAGGTTCAGAGGTGCTCATGAATCTTCTAAATTTATTCTTTCTGAACATTTAACCTGTCCTGTACAGTCTCTATACTTGCATGATGTTGCTATGACACACTATATGAACTATATTCATATTGAGAAAAACCTGCTTATTCAGAATACTATAATTATACATCTTGCAATGACAAATCTGAGGAGAAAAACATCCTCCAGTGTTAACCAGGATTTTAAAAGTGGAAGATGCTGCTGAGGGCTCAGAAGGAGTGAACTAGTCCAATCTTCAGTCAACCTTTGCAGCAAGAAAGGTCTTTCTACCAACTTAACCTATGGATAAGGACAAGAAGATGAAAAAGCACAGTGCAGAGATGAAGAAAGGGCTAACAACCTTGCTGCTCATTTAACAGAGTGCAACAGACTCTTTCTGCTCTTGTGGTACTTTGTATATTCTTAAGATTATTACTACTGACCTTAACAAGAAGAGTTTTTATGAGGCTT
Source organism: Sialia sialis (assembly GCA_009812075.1). Taxonomy (NCBI): domain Eukaryota; kingdom Metazoa; phylum Chordata; class Aves; order Passeriformes; family Turdidae; genus Sialia; species Sialia sialis. Next base: position 5,617,351 of record VRYO01001681.1, on the reverse strand, counting down.
TCATTGAGTTTTTCAACTCAAAAAAAGAACTGCTTTCTTAGCCTTCATGATAAACTCAATTAAAGAAAAAAACAGCTATAAAATTATCAACTTGGTGTCTCATCTTGGAATTTTGAACAGTTGAATAACTGTCTAACCTTGCATTTCATTTCCATTTGGAGTTATGTAATTTTTCATTGACATTTTAACTTTCTACCATTTTCAAATCTCAGTATATGTGCTTTTAAGTATGAAGACTGCACTTTTATATTTAGGAGACTAAGTAAAGGAAACAGAACAGTGAATGATATGTAAGGAGAGTTCCCTGCACCTTCCTATTTCATAAAACAAAAATATATACATCACCATTATAAACAGGCCTGTGTGTAGCAAATGAACAGAGTAAAAAATTACTGCTGCTGACTCCTGACATTCATTGGTACCCAAAACAAAGCTGTAATAGTCCCACAGCCAAATAATCACAAGGCTGGTTTTGGGATTTGATTTAAAGTGTTAAATGGGGGGCTGAAACAAACTTTGAAGGAAGAATAATTATTTTCTTAACTCTCCACTAACTTGAGAGACATATATAATAGAATATGTTGTCTAATACATTATAAAATTGAAAAGTGCAAGCAAAAACAAATTATAGATGTTTGGCTCCAGACACTGAAATGATGCAGATCTATAATAAATCAAAATATACCAAGGTCAAGCAATCTCTTTTGTTGTTCGGCATCTTTCATTAAATGCTTTGCTAACATAAATATTTTACATACTTCAGGTAAATAATACAGGCATCTAAAAATATTACTAAATTGGTGGGTGTTAAACACATTGCATTAGAGGACAGACTTAGACAAACATGGTCAGTTAAAAAAGAGAAATACCAATTTCTCTCAGAAATACATTAGAATCACAGAATGGTTTGGGTTGGCAGGGCCCTTAGAGATCATCTAATTCCAAACCCCCTGCCACGCACAGGGACACTACCCACTAGACCAGGTTGCTCAGAGCCCTATCCAACCTGGTCTTGTCCATTCCCACAGAAAGAACACCCACAGTTTCTTCTGGCAACATGTTCCAGAGCCTCATCACTCTCACCATAAAGAATTTCTTCCTAGTATCTAGCATAAATCTCTCTTTTTCCAGTCTAAAACCATTCTTCCTTGTCCTATCACTCCATGCCCTTGTAAAAATCTCTCTCCAGCTCTCCTGTACCCCCTGTATGTAGTGGGGTGACTGCTCTAAGATCTCCTCAGAGCCTTCTCTCCAGGCTGGAAAACCCTCTCAGCCTGTGCTCATAGGAGAGGCGCTCCATCTCTCTGGTCATCTTTGTAGCCCTTCTCTGGACTCACTCCAACAGGTCCACATCGTTCTTCTGCTGGGGGCCCAGAGCTGGATGCACTGTTCCAGGTGGGAGTACCGGGCAGTTAAACACTGCCAATGCCAACACTGATCCCTTAGGAATACCACTCACCACTGCTTTCCACATGGACATCAAGCCACAGCTCTTTGAGTGTGACCATCCAGGCAATTCCCCACCGACTGAGTGGTCAATCCATAAAATCCGTGTCTCTCCAGTTTACAGACAAGGATGCCATGTGGGACAGCACAAAATGTTTAAGCCCAGGCAGATGATGTCTGGTGCTCTTCCATAATCCACCAGGAAAGTCAACATCACATCACCCAGCAAAGAGAGGATGGATGGACTAAAGGGTTCCTTTCAATCCTGTCAGCCCCATTTTTATGGCCCAATTCTTTCTTTATTTGATAAAGATTGCATATAAACACCAGAAAAGGTAGAAGTCTGGAAAGAATTTGAACACTCAGGTATTGGAGCATAAACAACCTCTTAACTAGTGCACAAAGAACTCTTCTCACCAGCAAGTCAATTTCTAAGCACCCAAATCTTGCCTCTCATGGGGAAACATCTGGTACCAAAAAGAGGATAATTTCTTTTTCCTCTAGTTAAAGCTCACACACCTGAGGAGAAAAGAAAACACTGAACACAGATGGCACCTCACATTTTACTCTTGGAAAAGTGTGAAGTTGTGAGACTTATGTTACGCCCACATATCTGTGCTGCTTTCTTTGGCCAACAATGACCAGGAAAATCCAGCAGCAGAAATCCAAATTGAGGATGACAATCTTTTGTTCTGACAGTGCTTGGTGACCTTCATCACTGACACAGGACTGCCTTCTTCAGGTTGGCCACAAAGCTCTATGGAACAATGCATGTGGTGAAAATATTCCTGTTTAAGTCTTTTAAAGCTTATCTGCATTTTTGGTTTTTTTTTAACTTCTGACCTTGATAGCTTTTCCCTCTGCTTATGTACCATCTGTATCCACTTGCTACAATGCTGCAGAAAAAAATCAGTATTTGGCAGTTTTCACCTGATTAAAATGTATTTGCGTAGGAGAAAGAGATTTCTGGGTTTAAATTCAAAAGAAAATAAATTCTATTTGCAGGTGAATTCTTGATCTTGTTTCTTTCCTCTTTAAAAGAAAAAATGTAAAAAAATTTAGAACATTTTTAAGTGCTTCTTCCACTTCTTTTCTACATGACCTGAATACGACCCAAACTTGCAAAATTATGTTTATCGTTCCAAGACTATAGTTTTAATGTGGGATCCAATTCATTTCACTAATTTTTTTTAAATATTCATTTTTATTTATAACTAACCAACTCGCACGAAGTATTTTTGATAGTCTTATCCTAGTATGATAGAAAATTATGGTTCATCAGTATTCAGTGATTCTTCCCATTGAGCTGTGAATCCTTATTTCCTTTCCATGTGTGGATCTTCACAAAAAAAAACCATATAAAATCATCTTTAAAATACATATATTCCATCTTAAAAGTAGTGATGTTACATAAAACCTGGCAATCCTTTCTGAAGTATGAATCAATTCAATTTTTTAAATTTCACTTTAAAAATCAATTTAGGGCACAGGTAGAAACCAGAAGCCAGACTAGATGCCATGAAAATCATGCAAAACTCACTTTTACTTCAACTGACCCCGGATTTCATCCATGTGTGAAAGTCCTTTGGAAGCAGTTCTCTGTGTGACAGATGTGAACTGCTGAAATCAGTGTGTTTCAGTGAGACTGTGTGGGGTCTGTCTACCCAAAAAACATTCATCCCATTTAATCTGATGTTGACCAAATTCCTCTACTCTAGAATTTCTTTCTTTCCTGAAAAATATTCCCTGCCTTGCCCACATGAGGAAAAAAGTTTACCTCTCATTAGGAATGCTATACTTAACCCTTGATAGTTCTTCTATAATTTCTTCTGCCATATTCCATCCAATCAGATTTGTGGCAGAAAAGGGACACCTTAGTTCTTACTACACTGGGAAAGGTAAAAGAGGTGTTCTAAAAACTCACTTAAAGGAAATTAGAAAAAGAAACAGAGAAAAAAAAAGAAACCAATAATAACCAGAGGGACAAGGCATAAAAGAGACAAGATGCATAACAAATATTATGCCCATCAAAAAAAACTACTTCTGTTCACATTTCAGCACAGAAGTGAGAGTAAGATAGCTGCCACGCAAGTGTGCAAAATATATTTTACAAGTCCCAAGCATCTACAGCATAAGATCTTCTAAATAGCTTTTGTCAGAATATATGCAGCACTTGCTTGTACAGAACAGCAGTATTTTGGAAGTAAATGTAAAATCAATATCCCTTTATAATGGGTGCATTTGTAAATGAGATTATCAGAACTGCCTATTAAAATGTGGTCTGTGATAAAGATACTGCATAATCTCTTGACAGGAAGACAGAAATACAGTATGAAGGCTGTCATTTGGCAGTTTGCTGACACTGCTGTCTTTTTCCCAAATTGTTCTCTTCATCATGCAAGCATTTTCAGAAATAAGTCTGACATTATTTTCAGTTCCTCTAGTTTTCCTTGGATTTTTTTTAAGGCAACAGATATTACCATACAAAGGGTAAAACTACCCATCATACTAACTTAAACATACCACATAAAATTTAGAAAGAGTACAGTAGTTTCACGATTATAAACCGCACCTGAATATAAGCCGCACTTCCGGGTAGCTGGGAAGACCACGGGATTTGTCCA